>ML788640.1:156774-199967 GCA_009831015.1 Picea engelmannii
GAATATTTGTTGAATTTATCTAAAAATGTTACAAAGAATAATACATACTGTACTATAACCAATACATTTTGTCTTATTGAATTTAGATCTATTATGAAGAAGTTATGACGTTTTTACCCGAAACACCTGTTTTTGACTAGTTTCAGGACTAACCACAAACCCTATTTTTCACGGAGTGTAACTCCAAAAATACAATGAAACACAAGCTGAATTTGTTACCAAAGGTGATTGGATATGTTTCCTCAATTGAATAGAAATTTTACGGTTTGAATCATTCTAGAAAAAAAGTTATTGCGAAAATGGTGAGATGACCTGAAAAAAACATACCTTAGAAAGCATCATCAAAAGAATTTATCCTTCCTTGAATTCCGGCCTTCTTTTATTCACTTTCCTCAGAAATTCGGATTAGATATCCTTTGGTTACCTCAGAAACCTATAGGTATTCAATATTCTCAAGTGTGTCTTAAATGAGCGAGCATTGCCTCTTATTTATACTCTCCAAGTAGCTTATTTAAAAACATCTTCTAGGTCACTTTGCCCACTTTCCTTATTTTAGGGTTAACCCACTTCTAATTTCTCCATTAAATTTATTATTGAATTAATTTATTTTGTATTCAATTTGAATTACAATACACTCATCACTTTACTTTATTATTTACTTTTTAAAATCTCTTAAACCACTTTGACTACTTTGACCTTTTGGGGCTTCTAGATGACATATGAGGGTCCTCCAACTTTGCAAGGCCATAAATCTCAAACCGTGAGGAGTTATGTGACGTTCCACATACCAAAAGACACAGAATGACATGTAATATCCATATAGAATAATATTACCTGAAAATATATCAAAAATCATACCGTTATCCATCAAACAAACTTGGGTCCATTACCCAAACCTGGGTTCTCCAACTTCTCATGGCCATAACTCTCTAACCGTGACGAGTTATGTGACGCTACACATACCACCAGAAATGACATGAAACACACTATCCATATAGGATAGTTTCACTGACAAATTCACTGGCGTTCATCTCATTATTCCACAAATAAGTATGGGTTCTCTAATCATACTTCTAGGATAACTCAATCCGCAAAGCATCTTCCCGTGTGGGATTTCACCATAAGGGGGCCACTTTGGAGTTCATCCATTTCTACTTATTATCAACCATGACAAGACAATAAAGAGTCATCTTTACATCAAACAATCTTGGGTCCATTACCCAACCTTTTTGTTATAGGGATTTCTTCAAGGGTTGACATCAATGACAACCAACCTTAATCAACAATCTTTTCATATCATGTTCCTTTACTATTAATATATGGTAGAACCTTCATACTGTGTTTAATTTTGCAAAGTTGCGGGGAGGTATTTCACTAACTAGTAGTTTTGAAGATTGGGTAAAGACGAAGAAATTCTTTAAATATATACCTATCTTAGTGTGTTGGCAGGTTTGGTTGGAGAGAAATCATAGTATTTTTGAAAATCGAACACCCTCTATTATGAGAGCATGTATCAAAATAAAAGAGTTGATAAATCTATTGGGTCTGTCAATTTCTAGGACAAAACGCCGGTTAAAAAAGACTCCAGAACTCAGGGGAGGAATATTATATTGGTTTGATGGAGTTGCACAACAAAATGGACTTCTTTGTGGGGAGGGGGAGGGGGATTATAAAGACTCCAGAGATGACAATCATCATATGGAAATTAAACTGTGGCCAGGGCTCTAATACTAGAGCTGAACTACTTGGAGTTTGAGCATGTTTAACTTTAGCTCTGCGCCTAAATATTGATGTTACTCATGTATTTGGAGATTCAAAGATTGTCATTGATTGGATCAATCAATCAAATGAACTAAAAGTTTCTTCACTCTTGGCATGGAAGTCAGAGTTTAGAGAACTCATAGAACATTTTATGGATATTAAGTTTACTCATATATATCGCGAAGTAAATATGGAGGCATATACTTTATCCAAACTTGATTTACAGGTTCCAGAAGGCAGGATTTACTATAACAAATGGCAGGATGGCCAGGAGGCCCCCTAACTTTCACTTTAGCTTTATCCATGAACTTTGATATGGGATTCTGCCTTCGTATCTATTTGATAATAATAGTATTTATGCGATATGATCTTTGTATCGATATTTCTGTACTCAAAACGTTTTTGTAATTATGGATGTTTATTTGGAATAACAACGGTTAGGGTCACTTCCTTTTGGTGACTATTTTTGGAAAGTTTGTAATTGTTTTGAGACTTTTATTTTGTATTGACTATTTACCGCTCTGTTGGAGTGATGGACTTGTGATAAGATGTATTTTGAGAACTACATATTTAAATATATGGATAAATTTTCTATTGGAAAAACTCATCGATGTCAAACCGAAATGTATGAACCTAGGAAAATCATTTATATTGACAATCAAACTGATTATAACGCCGCGTAATCGACTCTAGGCCCATGTTTTGGATATGGTTACGATGCTCCATCGACAATGCACCAACATTGGTGCAATGTGTCTCGATGTATACATGATGTTAAAGGAGTCAAATAACGATAGTTTAAGCTTTCATAAATGTTGATGACACGTCATATAGTCACCGTTAAGTTTTTTTACACAAAAAAAATAAGAGTATTCAAATGTGATGCATATATGCTGGTCCCCAATTTGAAGAGGTACAAGTTAATGTTTCAACCTGGAAGGTTGTTCTGAAAATCACTAACTAAGCCTTTCACAAACATCTCATGAATCCAAAGTTAAGTTAATGAATACCGATCAACTAACCACTACGACGAATGTAAATATGAAACCTGTATGATGAATGACACAAGCTACATTTATCTCGAAGAAGTTACAATGCTAAAATTTATGGTTTGAAGTTATTAGTCTAAAGGTTTTAATCCTGTTTGAGTTTAGAGTTTCCATTCAAATTTCAAGACATTCCATTGACATGAATATTCTTAATTTTTTTTGGCTATGCTTATTTATGTTGTGCTAAAAATTTTCTTTTCCAAATTGGTTGGTGATATCATTGCATGTATTCTTGTGGCTTAACAAGAAACTTGTTGTTCATGCCAAACTTATTGTTAAAAAAATTGAGGTTTAAATTCTGAGTGACCTAGGTTCTAATATCTTTAAAACACATATGAACAAAGAAAATCCATATAATAACTGTCAAGTTATATTTGGAATATTTCGTGATGAATGTGATTGAATTTCTGCTCGAGAATGTGACTTTGCGGACGCCATTGTTGCTAAAACTTATTATTTTCTAGAATTTGTCCACATGTATGCCTAATTCTATACTTCCTTTAATCAAGTGGTAATGTCTAAAAATGGTTCTCAGGTAATATTTCCCATGACCCCTCCTACTATGTATGAGATGTTAAATATCCCATAGAGCACTACACCTTTAGATGAAGAAGCCTTGGCCACTGAGTTCAAAACCCTAACCCTAAATTAATTAACATAATTGTTGATTTATATTCTACCCAAAAAAATCTTTTAATTTAGATTATTATGCCTTTTAAAACTTCCATTTTCCTTAAGCCTACTAGAGAAGTTATTTCAATGATTTTCCTAATATTTGGATATGATGATGATGAGACARCTCTTGATCCTAAAATATGCTAAGTCATAAATCTCTCTCTTGTATATTGTGGTTCTATACTTAGAAATTTTCCCATCTTATGACGAGTTCACGAGTCTTGTTATAAACTTCTGCCTTCCCCAAAGTGCACCTTTGTGTTTCGCTATAACAAAAATGCACCAATACTTAGAGAATATTTTTGAAGGATTTCGAGGACTTACTTCCCTTCCGCCGTCATCAAAATGAACTTCAATCTTTCGCCACCCTCATTTTATACCACACTTATAATATTTTCCTATTATTTATCATGGGTTGAGTCACTCATTCTTCTCATGACGATATGTCTGTTCGTCCGCTTTTTGTTACCTAGTAATTTTTGAGACTCTACTTTCCTCTTGATACTTCAACACTTAGCCATTTTAGCCTTTCACGGTGGAAGCAAAGATCGCACACAAGTCTTAAATAATCTTCTTTTTTTATGTTCGTTCATCCTCTTTTCCACACTTAGTCATATTCATATCTCTGGCGTTTCGCGATGAGTCCCCTTTCCTTTGTCACATTCCCTGAGTAACATTAAATGCTAAATCTTATGGAAAGTAACAAGTAGTCAAGTATCGTCCTCGTGGTGTAGAGAAGTAGGTGAGGGAGTGCACTGTTAAGGCACTTTGTAAGTGAAGTCACCGGTTCGAAACCTCTAGGGAAACCTCAAATCCAACCATGTTAAGGGCTGATGTAGTCCAGGCCGGGTGTGATCCTCGGGTGAATTTGATGGCTTAGATGCCCTTGGGTTGTGGCATCTCAACCATAGACTAATATTGCAAGTCATGGATATTTAGCTAACAAAAAAAAAAAACAAGTAGTGATCTGAACCCAAGGGTGATTGGTTTCCAATGATGGTTTGATCATGCCACTCCTCCAAAGGGTCAGTTATAGATAGTTTTGCTTGAGCGGATTGCAACTAAAAGGTATTGTTGAAGTCTTTATAGACTTGAATCCAAATTGAATTAAAGCCTTGTTAAATTCCTTATGTGTTACATGTCATGCTTTCATTTAGTAATCTATGTGCGGAAAATCATGAAAGAAACATAAGAACATAAGCACATAAGAGAGATGACACTTCCCTTGATAACAAAGTTCACCCGATATGGGATACATCTCCGGGTCTCACTTCAAAGCATGACCATTTTATTCTCCTCGTTGTATTGATGTCTCTCCTTTACAATTTGTAAGGCCAAAGTCCCCTTTCGATGGCGACAACAAGAGATCGTAATGTGATCAGGAATGTTTACAAGCTTCACAAGTTCTCATACTCATGAGGCATCCACGATGCTGACTTGGGAATCATTCCCACATACTCAAGACAAAAAAGTGGAAGAATAAGAAATGACCCCCATCATCATGGAGCCATAGAATGCCTTAGATTTGTTGCCTAGATCCAAGTGCGTATGCATCTCATACTCAGATCCTAAAAACTACGAGATTCTTGACTGCTTCGTTGGCCACTTGTTGGCCCTTGGTTATGGAAGGTTGCGAAGATTAAGGAAAGAAGCGTGAAGTGTGAATTGCGCGGAAGAAAAGTTGACTGAGTTTGGGTCGAAGTGACCAAAAGAGAATAAAAGACGAAGCAAAGTAAGAGAAAGCAAGTCGTTGGATGGGGAGAGCGAGTAAGACAAATCAACAAGGATGATGGATCGTGGACGACTCAGCAAGAGGAAAAAGCCACCAATAGATTCTTTGGAGTGCCTCACAAGAAAGAAGGAAAGACAGGCTGGCGAAGCCTTGAAAACGCGAGTCAAGTTGACCTCAGGTTTTATACACCTAGGGTTTTGGTATTTAGGGTTTTGACACCCAAGTTTTGGCCTAAGGTTGTTGGTGAGCTATTGTAATGTATAAATAAAGGTCTAGAGGACATGGGATCGGGTTGTTGTTGTTGATTGATTCGACATTCATGCATGATATGAGTGATTATTGTTGTTGTGAGAGAGAAGTGTTGTGTGAGAGAGAGAGCATTCTCATATTGTAATATCTTCAGCTGGGTGTGAAGATCAACCATGCAGCTGGGTGCGCAGGGAGGGGAGAGAGGAGAAGAGAAAGAAAGAGAGAGATCTACAAGCTAAGTGTAGATAGAACTGTATTCTTTCATCTAATATATTATAAGTGTAGTTCTGTGGACGTAGCCCTAGGAAGAGGGTGAACCACGTATATCTTGTTGTTGTGTGTGATTGGTGTTGTGTTATTTTGTTCTCTGATATACTATTAAATGCATTATAGTGTTAGATTTGAGATATACTGTGCGAAGTAGGCTTAAGAAAGATAAGGAATAACTAGATCTGTGTGAGCGTGTTGCCTTGGACCCACTTTTCATTTCCCCTAGTTGTAGACACATGTGTCCTGCAACCCCCTATTGCTACTTCGGGTGAGACTGCATCTGCTCCGTAGGTGTTTCCAAAAGGGCCAGTAGTTAGGGCTTGTTGGTGCACTGTTAGAGCTGAACTCTGGGTCTTCCCCTGTGCCAACAAATGGTTCTGTTGCCGGGACCATGATCTTCTTGAGGGAATGTGAAGGTGGTTTCCATCAAAGACAGAGAGTCAGAAGTGGATATAAGAACAAGAGAAGGACTTCGTTGAAGCTCAGAATAAGAAACCTAATCTTAGCACAGAGGATTGGTTGGGAAGGTATATCTTTACTGATATACACGAGATTTTCTTTGGAGGAATTCATAAGGAGATATATGAGTGGCTAGCCAAATTACCAGATACCCAGTCTGAGATCAGACTTAGATCGCCTGTGGTTTGGACGTCGACACTGATTAAGAAGTTCAAGAGAGTTGATAACGCTGTGTCAAGAGTAGTAGATCACTAGTTTGATAGTATCATTGTAGGGTATATCATTGAGTTTTCTATTGATAGAGTAGAATCACATAGCCAAGTAGAGAGATATTTCTTTAAGGGAATGTGAGGATTTTTTTTACAATTTTTGAAGTTGAATATCAACATGCCATTGCATGATAAGAACATCCTGAAGATACAGTAGTAGGTCAGATTGAAAAATCTAATGTTAAATAATTGAGACAGCGACATCGACACAGAGGCCAGACACATGCGAAGTGGGAGAACTTTTAGAGAAGTTCCCTTGGTGGACTTGTTTGAGAAGAATCATGAACCACCAGCACAGGAGGAAGGGTTCTATAGTGGAGAAGAAGAAGATCTACTGAACAAGGAACATTTAGATTCCGCTAGGGCAGAAGAAGGGAAGACTAAAGAACCTCACTGAGAAGAGTCAGAAACTTCAGGAACTGCACAAACTATTGAAGTAAGTACTGTTACACCTCCTATTGTTTTAACAACATTAAGTAACCAGAGTAACCTAAGCTATCAGAACACTCAAAGCACTGGTACAAGCGGGTCAATGCATACTCAGTCAGGAACCCTAGGAAGATCTATGGTAGATGAGATGACGTTAGCCACCTTTAGGGGAGATGGATCTGAAGATCCTAATCAACATTGGTTCTTATGCGAAGCTGTATGGAGTATTAAGAATGTCACCGATGAAGCTGTTAAGAGAGATTAGTTTAGTACTATCTTAAGAGACTGCTCACTGAGATGGTACATGAAGTTTGTCCAAGGAGTTGTCCAGCCGAAACCACTGAACGAGATCAATACTGCGTTGATTGCATAATTCAAGAAACCCAATTCGGAGTCGCAATGCATCACAGAGTTGAAAGAAATCAAGCAAAAAGTAGCTGAACCTGTTTGGGAGTTTGATCAGAGGTTTAAGACCTTGACATGCCATTTGAGTTTTTAGATTCCAGATGAACAAAATAAAGAATGGCTCATTGCTGCCCTCTTACCACACATCAGAGTCCCTCTGATGCAACAGAAGATCACTTCACAAGCTGAGGCACTGGAGATCACCATGAAACTAGAATAAATCCCTATGGGAGAGTCCAGCTCAGGTATGAGTCAAATTTTGAGTCAACTAACTAGATTATCACTGCAGGTCGAAGATATGAAAAAGGATAAGGGAAAAGATAAAAGAGAAGATATTTGGTGTATCAGATGCAAATCAGAAGGTCATGATAAGGAGAACTGTCCTCTATTCCATGAGTACTTGGATTCAGTAGCCCCGAGCCCTTTGAAGCAGGTTACTATACCTTGGTGCGAGGTATGTAGAAATAGACATCACCCCGGAGAATGCTATTGCATGAAAAAATATGTCCAAACACCTACCAACCTTTACTGCACATTTTGTAAATCTGTGGGGCATGATGAAAAATATTGTAGGGCATATGACCTCTTGCATGAAAGATCAAGAGACACCTATATAATTCAAGACGAAGTACAACAATAAGGAAATACTGCATAGTTTAACTCCCCAGGAAGAGGAAACTTCAATCGTCGAGGTGGATTCAGAGGAAGAGGATGAGGAGGAGGCATGGGCTGAGGTTGAGGACACATCATTTGTTATAATTGCACATAGACATGTCACTTGGCAAGGGACTGTCAGAACCCTTGTACCACTTGTAGTTACTGCAACTCATTTGAACATGTCATAGAAGATTGTCCTGTGCTGTTAGCCAAACTTCAGGAAATATGGGGAGGGAACCAACAAGTACAACTAATCTCAGTAGAACCTCGCGGAGTGGATCCTAGAGTCTTCGTTATCACTAGAGGAGGCGCTGCTACAGGAGAAGACATGGTGACTCCAGGGAAGATTACAGGAGAATCATGAGTTAGAAGAACTAAGGAGAAGACACAAGAGTTTGAACCAAAGAAAGAGAAGTAGACATTTGAAGAGGCAAGAAATTTTTTGGAAGAGATCAAGCTTCTTCATCAAAGGCACAACCAGAAGTGAGAGAATGCGGAATGCCCCTGGCCTTTGATCAGTCTTCTTCGCCCGGAGAAGGAAAAGAGGTAAGCATACTTATGGAATTATTATATACTTTCATTAATTTGATTAAGGATGAAAAATCCATACAAGAACTACAAAATTTGATCAGAGAGTATGAGATAGGAAGGGAAGATCCTCTACTGAATAAAGAAGTACATCAACTATCCAAAAAGAGAAGGACAAATAAGGAACTACACCTTGATGCCCAAATTGGAGATTACAATATAGATTATGTGGTCCTCGACTTAGGGTCGGAGGTCAATGTTATGACAAAGAAGACCTGGGAACTGATGGGAAACCTAAGTTGATTTATTCCCCTGACAAGCTTAAGATGGCTAATCAGCAGGCAGTAAGCCCCTTTGGTAGGCTAGAACATGTCCCTGTGGACATCGATGGGGTAAGAACATTTGTGGACTTCGAGGTGATTGAGATAGTTGATGATAACTGTCCTTATCCTGCGTTGTTAGGAATTGATTGGTCTTTCAACAATTCCACTGTTGTTGACTTAAAGAAAATAAGAATGACATTTGAAGGTCACGGCCTTAGGGTCATTGCACCTTTGGATTCTGATGAAGGTTGAAGATACACATAACCCATCAGAGAAGAAGATCGCGCATATGAGCTAGAGAATATATATAAATTGACAACAAGACAACAGGATTACATTAACCCTACAACAGACGAGAATTTGAGCTGGTGAAGTGACAACGCATGCTCATCGGACTCAGAAGAAGAACTGGAGAACTGACAGAACAAAATGTATGAAGTTTCTGCGTGGAGATGTGCCAGATTGACCAAGGAAGTTCGCTGGATTGGCACAAAAGTAAGTAACTTGCCCACATTTGATGGTTTAAATCATTCAGAAACGTTCTTACAGGAATTTGAATAAGTTGTACTAGTACAACAAAGATTTTTGTCACTAGACGAGGCTTTGAAATCTACTCCAACAAGATGGTGGGGGACACATAAAAATAACATCACAGACTGGATACGATGTCGCACTTTGATGACAACGTGATTTTCAGACAACATTGAAGGATGTGAAGTTAGATACACAGGTCAAAGTTGTCTGAAGGACCATGTGCGAGGTTGTGAGGAGGCCTGGTGCAACATTATTTAGGAACAATGGGTGCATAAATTCATCAATACTCTAGACACAATGCCTATCAATTGGTATCTTCAAGAAGAACCGCGCCTCACCACTTCAGATTGGTACGGTATGACTTAGAACTTTGTAGCTACATTTTTATTTGAAAGTTAGTATCCCATGGTGGATCAAGCTCTACAAGTTGTTAGACAAAAATTCTTTGAGGATGCACCTAGCCTCCCTATGGAGCAAGAAGAGGATGAACGGACTGCCCCTCTTCAAAAACTGTAAGGATGTTACAATATCAATGTCGATGAAGACGATGATCATAGGAATGTGAACATCACAGAAACAAAAGGACATAGAGACGTATAAGGACTAGGAGTCAAACTAACTTTCATTGGACAACTAATAAAAAACAAGAAAGTTAATATTGGAACAGAGCAAGCACCTAAGCTTGCTAATGTTGGGGATTACTGGGATGATTCCACCATTGATAAGATCATAGAATTATTGCATGAATATCAGGACTTGTTCCCAACCAAGTTCACTGATATGAAGGGCATAAAAGGGCCCATGGGAGAGATGAAGATCCCCTTGAAACCAGATGCAAGGCCAGTCAAGCAGAGACCCTACAGATTGAATCCCAAATATAAGGAGAAAGTGAAKATTGAATTAGACAGAATGCTGGAAGAAGGAATCATAGAAACCGTTGAAGAGTCAGAGTGGATTAGTCTTATGGTGGTACAAGATAAGAGGATAGGAGAAATCATGATTTGTGTAGACCTCAGGAAGATGAATGATTCATGTTTGCATGACCCATTCCCTACACCGTTTACATACGAAGTGTTAGATAATGTAGGAGGACAAGAGGTATATTCCTTTAAAGATGGATTTTCAGGTTATCACTAGATCATTATTTCCAAGGAAGATCGCCATAAGACCACATTTGCAACATAATGGGGTTCCTACCAGTATACAATGATGCCTTTCGGATTGAAGAATGCACCAGCCATATTTTCCAGGGTGGTGGTCGAAGCATTCAAGGAATTTTTACATAAATTTTTGGAAGCATATTTTGATGATTGGACTGTTTTTAGCTTATTACAAAATCATATTGAATGTTTAAGACTAATGTTGGATAAGTGAAGGCAATGTCAGATTTCCCTAAATATGACTAAGTGCATCTTCTTTTCACCCTTTGGAGTGCTGCTGGGCCATATTGTGTGTAAGCAGGGGTTGCCGGTAGATCCGTCCAAGATTTCCATTATTGTTGATCTACCCCCTCCTACCTCAGTTAGATAGCTGCGCATTGCGCTGGGACATATTGGATACTACAAGAAGTTCATTAAGGTATATGTAGAGATTACAACACCTATGGAGAAGCTTCTGAATAAATATTGTCAGTTTCAATGGACAAAAGAATGTCAGCAGAGCTTCGACACACTAAAACAAAAAACTGTTACTGCGCCTATTCTGGTTTTCCCAAATTGGAGCAAGGAATTTCATGTGCATTTCGATGCATCTTCTATTGCATTAGGAGTAGTGTTAGCACAACCAGGAGCATGATATATTGACCACCCGTTAGCCTTTGCTAGTAGGAAGCTCTCAACAACTGAGATAAATTACACCACCACTGAGAGGGAAGGTTTAGCCATGGTGTATGCACTGCAGAAGTTTCAACACTACTTGTTGGGATGCCACTTTAAGATGTTCACTGATCATTTTGCGTTGAAATACCTAGTCAAAAAGCCAGTGTTGGGGGGAATAATATGCATATGGCTATTGTTATTCGAGGAATATGATTTTGAGTTTGTGGTCAAGCCAGGGAGAATGAACAAGGGACCTGATCATTTGTCTAGGTTAAAGCATGGAGAGGAACCTACTAGTTTGGAGGATACACTACCACATGAATAGTTGTTGGCCATTAGAAATATTGATGATCACTTCGCCGAGATAGTCCAATTCCTGTCAACAGGAATGGCACCTAGTTAATATACAATCATCCAGAAGAAACAACTGGTAGTGCGCACTGCATATTTTTTACTTATAGCCGGACAACTATACAAGATGGGACCTTATGAGATCATGAGGAGATGTGTTATGGAGGCAGAACGAAAACTAATTTTGGCAGAAGCACATGAAGGCATAGAAGGAGGAAACTACGCAGGGAAAGAAACAATGCAAAAGGTTCTTAGAGCTGGCCTCTGGTGGCCTACTTTACACAAAGATGCCAAAGAATACTATAAAGCCTGCGATGCATGCCAAAGAGTTGGGAATCCTTCCTGAAGAGATGAGATGCCTCTAGCACCACGAATGAATTTGTAGGCATTTGAGAAATGGGCAATTGATTTCACGGGACCTATAAACCCACCAGGGAAGCACATAGGAGCTAGATACATCATTACTGCAACAAAGTATTTGACAAGATGGGAAGAAGCAAGAGCAGTTAAGGACTGTAGTGCAACTACAACTGCATGATTTATATTTGAGGATATCATAACCAGGTTTGGATGCCTGAAGACCCTGATGAGCGATCAAGGCATGCATTTTATTAATAAGGCTATTGAAGCATTGACTCAAGAATTTGAAGTTCATTACCAGAAGAGCACCCCTTACCACCCGCAGGCGAATGGTACAGTCGAAGCCTTCAAAAAAATCTTGGAGACAACACTGACGAAGATTTGCAGTGTGAACAAGGATGTCTGGGATTTTAGAGTACCAACAGTACTATGGGCCTATAGTACTACTTGCAAGAAGCTAACAATGCATACTCCCTTTAAGTTGGTGTATGGATTAGAAGCATTTCTCCCTATGGAATATTTGGTTCCTAGTCTCAGAATTGTAGCATTCACAGATATGGATGACACTGGCATTGTTCAAGAGAGGCTTGCGTAGTTGGTAGAACTAGAAGAAGATCGATTTGTTGTAGGATTCCATCAACAGGTACAAAAGGAATGAGAAAAGGCCTATCATGATAGACACATCAAGAAGAAATCTTTCAAGCAAGGAGATTTGGTATTGGTATATGACAGCAAGTTCATGAAGCATCCAGGGAAGTTTAGGACACATTGGCTTGGGCCATATGGGGTTGCTTACGTTACAAAAGGAGGAGTTGTGTAGTTGAAAACTTTGAATGGAGAATGAAAGGAAGGTTTGGTGAATGAGAGCCGGTTGAATTTCTACTATGACAACCAGTTGCCTCGCAGATCTCAGTAAAAGCATGAGAATAAGGGTCTAGGTACTAGGTGCAGTTGAAACTGGGTACCAGACACATAAAAGATAATCTGCATAAGGAAATAAGGGTGGTACAGAGAAGAAAGCACAAGTTGACCCACACAGTTCGAAGACGAAGAAAAATAGAAGGTTTAGACCTGAAGTGCCTCAGGACGAGTCACATGTGAGTGTTGGGGGCCTGTTGGCCCTTGGTTATGGAAGGTTGCGAAGATTAAGGAAAGAAGCGTGAAGTGCGAACTGTGCGGAAGACAAGTTGACTGATATTGGGTCGAAGTGACCAAAAGAGAAGAAAAGACAGAGTGAAGTAAGAGAAGGCAAGCTGTTGGATGGGGAGAGAAAGGAAGACAAATCAGCAAGGAAGATGGATCATGGATGACTCAGCAAGTGGAAAAATCCACCAATAGATGCTTTGGAACACCTCGCAAGAAAGAAGGAAACATAGGCTGGCGAAGCCCTGAAAACGTGGGTCAAGTTGACCTAGGGATTCAAACACCTAGGGTTTTGGTATTTAGGGTTTTGACACCTAGGTTTTAGCCTAAGGTTGTTGGTGAGCTATTGTAATATATAAATAAAGGTCTAGAGGACTTGGGATCGGGTTGTTGTTGCTGATTGATTCAACATTCGTGCATGTTATGAGTGATTATTCTTGTTGTGAGAGAGAAGTGTTGTGTGAGAGAGAGCATTCTCGTATTGTAAGATCTTCAGTTGGGTGCGAAGATGAACCTTGCAGCTGGGTGCCCAGGGAGGGGAGAGAGGAGAAGAGAAAGAAAGAGAGAGATCTGCAAGCTAAGTACAATATAACTATATGCTTTCATCTAATATATTATAAGCGCAGTTCTGTGCACGTAGCCCTAGGGAGAGGGTGAACCACGTATATCTTGTCGTTATCTGTGATTGATGTTGTGTTCTTTTGTTCTCTGATATACTGTTAAATGCATTATAGTGTTAGATATAAGATATACTGTGCGAAGTAGGCTTAAGAAATATAAGGAATAACTAGATCTATGTGAGCGTGTTGCCTTGGACCCACTTTGCATTTCCCCTGGTTGTAGACACCCGTGTCCTGCAACCCCCTATTACTACTTCAGGTGAGACTGCATCTGCTCCATAGGTGTTGCCAAAAGGGCCAATAGTTAGGGATTGTTGGTGCACTGTTAGAGATGAACCTTGGGTCTGCCCCTGTGCCAACACCACTTATCATCCAAGTGCCACAATTTATCCTTCACATGTAGATGAACTATTTATGTGCAAGAAGAAAAGAAAGAAAGAAGTAGAAGGAATGAGCTGGTCTTGCTGCCTTGCTACATCTTCTTCATGCTCCTTCAGACCTGTATCAAGCATACTATGCTGCAACATTCAATGATAAAACAACATATTAAAATCATGCTTACATTTTCTCTTCCTGAATTTATCCTATTGACCAGAGTCTCTGCTGCTGAAACATACATCACCATTGGATTCACGTTGTCGAATAACATAAATTTGATTTTCAAATCCTGTCCATTGGACACTGTTACCTTCAGGTCTTCTCTGGACACTGTCACCTTCAGGCCACTTTGAAGTTTGATGGGGCTAAGCTTATGCTAAAAAAATGAACTATTTCTGCAGAATATTCATCCACCATATGAATTGAAAATAAGTGCGCATATGATAAACTGTCATCGAAGTTCCCTACATATTCACTAGACAGTATGCGTGACAAGTGATTTGGTCCTGAGTTAAACTTTCCTGGTTTCATGATCACTTCAAAGTCATATTCTTCGAACAATAATAACCATGTGCATATTCTACCCCCCAACACTGGCTTATTCACTTGGTATCTCAGCGTAGAGTGGTCTGTATACATCTTGAAATGATATCCAAGCATGTAATGTCTGAACTTTTACAAGGCATATACCATTTCCAAACCTTCTCGTTCTATCGTAGTATAGTTCTTCTCTGTAGATGATAAATTCCTACTTGCAAATGCAATCAAATGGTCTATCTCTCCTTCACCTGGTTGTGCCAAAACTGCTCCCAATGTTATCGATGATGCATCAACATGTACATGAAACTCTTTGTTCTAGTTAGGAAAAAATAGAATCAATGCGGCGACCTTCTTCTATTTTTGTTTATCTAGACTCTTCTAACATTCATCATTCCACTAATACTCACTTCCTTCTTCAACAATTTCTCCATAGGAGTTATGATCTACACATATCCTTTGATGAACTTTCTATAATATCATGTATGACCCAATGTGGACTTCAATTGTTGCACTAAAGTTGGTGGTGGTAGATCAACAATCACGACTATCTTTGTAGGGTCCATAATCAATCCGTTTTTACACACCACATGGCCCCCAAAAATTATAAAAGGCGCACAAAAAATGCATTTTTTCAGATTCAATGAGATCTAGTATTTCCTACATTTATCCAACATTAAGGCAGAAGTTCAACATGATATTTTAATAGGCCAAATACTTTCCAATCATCTAATTACACCTTTAAATTTTTATGAATGAACTCTTTGAAAGTTGCAACAACTACTATGAAAAATATCACTGGTGCATTCTTCAACAAAAACAATATAACTATGTATTGGTAACAACCCCATTCTGTCACAAATGTTGTCTTATATTGGTCTTCTTATGTAATCCCGATCTGGTGGTAACCTGAGAATCCATTCGTAAAAGAGTAAGTCTCTTGACCCCCTACATTTTCTAATACTTCATTAGTAAAAGGCGTAGGAAAAGGGTCGTGTAAACATGCGTCGTTCAACTTTATCAGATCTACGGATATCCTAATTCCTTCTGTCTTCTTATCTTAGACTACCATTAGGCTGATCCATTTTGATTCTTCAATAGGTTCTATGATTCCAACCTCTAACATTCTATCTATATTTTTTTTACCTTCTGCTTATATTTCGGGTTCATTCTATAAGGTCTCTGCTTCACATGTTTGGCATCTAGTTTCAACAGAATCTTCATTTCTCCTAATTATCCAACAATTCCTTTCATATCTGAGAAAGTCATTGGAAACATATTCTGGTAGTCGTGCAGTAAGTCGACAATCTTTTCAACTTTTTCCTCGCTCCAGTAGTATCCTATGTGGGAAAACTTAAGTTTCTCTTCTGTACCAATGTTCACTTTGCGCATTCTATGGGCCTTGCATATATGGATAAATCAAGCTACGGTCCTTCGACTACATTATTCCCTTCAGTTTTTGGTATATTCAAATTCCTTGGGTATTCATCCTCCTATTCTTCTTCGACAACATTATAGCATTGCAAGACCTCTTCAACTGTCACAATGACTCTAGGCCCACTATACATCGAACCTTCTGTCGTAAAAATATTATTCTTGACTACCTGCAAGTATGAGTCAATCAAATAATTATTATTTTCAAAACCGAATGTTACCTTGAAGTTCCTGGTCAACTCTTCCAAATTTGTCATCCCTCTGTGCACTTCTAATTCTATCTACCAATTTTTTGGAGTAGTGTGTAGAGTATGCACAAATAAATGAGTCCATTCTTGTTGAGGTACTGATGTCCACTGCACAATACACTTCATAATGTGATCTACTGTACAACTTAATCAACTATACTTCGGCATGATACTTTCATTCTCTGTCTCGAATCTAACTTGTAATAACTTTCTGCATTGTGGCCAATCTCTTATGCCATCTTTGTGTGAAACACACCATCATGGAGGGGTTTCTTTCAATGCAACATCCAAAGATAATAGTCTCTATTGTTATGATCTATGCAACTCAAACTCTCTTATAAACGAATTTACATTAGTTAATCCATCATACCTTGGAGGTTCGACTATTTCTGTTCCAATCAATATCAATGCACATGTAATTCAAGCACATTTCCTTATCGATACTTCATGAAATATTGGTTGCCAATTCTCCAAGGCTTCTTCTGATTCTGATACACATGAGTTGATACTCATCCAACTAAGTACGCCTTCAGCTGTAGGACTGATGTAATCATCCATTTGCACATTCATATTATACAAATTATCAAGTTCTTTTCTCTTTGCTGGTTCTACATACCTTCTTCCTTCATTTGGGTCTAATGGCGCGATCACCTTCAAGTCTTCCACTTTGAATACCATTTGTATTTTATTTAGGTCAATGATTGTATGCCTATCAAATTCTCAATCAAGTCCCAAGAGTGGTGGATAAGGTGTACTGCCATATACTACGTCGATCACTTCGAATTCTACTATATTGCACACTCCGTCAATATTGACATTTACTCCTATTAACCTTCCAACTGGAACGATCGTATGCTAGTTCACTAGTCTCAACTGGATGGGATACCAAATCAGCTTTGACTATCCCATCATCTCCAAAGTTTGTCTTGGTATAACATTTACATTGGACCCCAGATCCAAAATTATATTGTCCATTTCATAAGCTCCTATATGCACACATAGCCTGAGCTCCCTATTTGTTCGCTTCTTAATGTGCACCTCATTAACTGATCTGTGTGCTACAAGTTTCTCTTTTTCTTTGGCACAATGGTCAACCATTATATGCATACTAATCAACGCATATTCATCCTTCATTGAATCTAATAAAATTCTTTAAAATATCTTCAAAGTACTTACCTTATCAGTTTGTTTCTCTGAATGATCATAGACTAGAGGCATATAATATACTAGTGGTCTATAATACAATAGTGGCACGATCAAATTTGATGTTATCCAATTTACTCCCATCAATTATTTTCTTGCTTGCTGGTAAGTATCTTTCTCTTTTCTCGGATCAAATAATGGTAATGGCTCCATTGATTTCCTTACCCACTAGTGAATTCTATTCCCTTGATCTGTCACATCAACTCTAATTATTGTTCCTCTGCGTGTAACTACTTCTATTCTAGGATGATTGTTGCATTTTTTCTGCTGCTATCATTTGTATGTGTTGGTTTGGTTCTGGTTTTGGTTCCTACTTGCCTGATATTTTTCTATCAGTTGAGGACAATCCTTCGTCGCATGGTCCAATGCTATACAGTACGTGAATGTCGCGCATGGATTTGAGTAGTCACATGCTAAATGCCCTAGTTGATTTTAGTTATAACTAATGATTGGTCCTCTTCCTCCTCTACCATATCCACCTCTTCTTAGGCCTCTGAAGCCTCCTCTTCCACCTTGATTATAACCTCCTCTCAGAGTATTATACTGCGAAGCTTCTCCTTCTGCTGCTACATTTCCTTCTTGGATTCTGTAAGCATACGTACTGCACTCTCTCATCAGGTCCAACACACGAAAATTCTTCTCGTCATGTCCAGTGAACTTACAAAAATTGAAAAATAAATTCCTCGCAGTGCTATGGTATTTCTACATCAATGGACAATTATGAGAGTGGTGACCCACCGTCTTGCAAATTTCACACCATAATCCTAATAGATTTGGGGCTCCTATATTCAAGTATTGTTGGAATGTTGGACACTCATGTTTATGATGGACCTTTGTTTTACATGTGATACACCAGACTTCCTCGCACTTTTCTTTTCCTTTCATAATTTCTTGCAACCTAATAGTCAGTGCAACCAGCTGTGACTGGACTTGAGCCATCCCCACATTATTATCTCCTAAATGGGATGCTTCCAATTTCATCACAATTTCCATAGCTTCTGACCGTGTCGCAATTTTATGCTGTTTTAAAGGGAAGCTTATATGTGGCAATAAGCTTGCAATAAACCATTCTCTGTGTTGTTCATCCAGAATCTAGAATGTTAGGCGATATTTCAATATTTTAAACCTTTGGTCAAAGTCCCATACCGATTCATTTACAGTCTATTTTATCTCTTTTATCTCTATAATGCACCGTGACTGTGACTTAGGATTTTGGAATTCCTTAAAAAATTCTTGTCTTACCTATTCCAATGTCCTCTTTTGGCCTGCAGATGTAGTATTATGATATTTCATATACCATAATATTTCATGATCTCTAATTTTTTTTTCCAACTACGCAATCTTCACATCATTGTCTTGGACGTTCTTGACAATCCATATAGTGTCACAGATGAACATATGTTGTTCATGATCTTCTAACCTGACCCCTTGAAAGAGAGTCGTCCTTAGGGTGGAATTTACCCCCACCATTGAGTTCTGTGTGATATTCTTTCCTGATACCACTAACTGATTCTGAATCGATGTACTACTTCCACTACTCCTCCACTAACTACAATAAAAAAAAATTATGATCTTACCTCAGTTATTGGAGACACACACAGGGTCGTGGGTTCGATGTAGAGTCCGATCTGAGTGGAATCCTCTTCTACTAGACTGAGCTAACATATATTTTCTTCTATGCATAGACTCCCTTTGATCTGGAATATTACAACAAGTTCTCTTTCCTCGATCTCACTATGCTTCCCTTCTCTCTCAACCACATTCCTTTTCTTATTCGGTTTAAATCTCTTACCGTTGTGCAATATTCCAATCTCTTTGTTCGTCACACACTCTTCTTCACTCAAAATTATTATCCCGTCAATTCCTCATTCTTTATTTTCATCCCTTTCTATGCTCAAATCATTCCCTAATCATCCCCCAATTCCCCTATGTGCACAAAGGAGCTTAACAATCAGATTCCATTTTCATAACGATTTTTTCACACAACAACATCTTAATCCATGTAGATATTGACTTCAAGTATCTTCTACGTAGTCGTTTAAATAATTCCCTCTACGCAACACTATACGACTCTTAATTAAAACTTCCACCAAATTATAATTATGCATGATACATAATACAATCCAACCATTCCACATCAGTGTCATATATACATTTTTTTCTAGGTTACAAAGCCTAGGTAAAATCCCCAAGTACTTCCCCTCATTTCGAGGATGGTACCTAGGGTAAACCCTTGAATATTCAGGGCACAAGGCCAGTGAACAATAGGGCTCTCTATGAGCTCAACATGCCACTTGTGGGAATTGGACCCTGGTGGAGAGGATAACAATCATTCCTCCCAATCACTTGAGCTAAACCCAATTGACAGTGTCATATATACATATTCAAAACTCCATATTATTTGTATAGTTCATCAAGCTTCTTATTTATATACATCATCATCTCAGGTTGACAATTATTTTGTAATACTCAAACTACGATGACACTTAAACAGTAATAAGGAGACTTAGTTCTAAAATTACAATTATTTGATTTTGATGTTTTGACACTAAAGAATCAATAACATTTGGTTCAGTTGAATTCTCTTCACACCTAGCTTGGTATAAGTGGATTATGTCTTTACAACTTAGCGAAATGACATGAATCTTCCATCCAAGTCAATTATGATATGCAAATAAACTATTATATTGAACCAAACACTCAACTTGTATGTTAGTTGTGATCAAGAATCTTCTATGGTAAACACTAGAATAATGTGAAGGATTTCATACTTGACATTTTCATACTTAGTACAAGAACAATACTATTAATCATATTTACATACATTGCCAATTATTTATTTTATTAAAATAATGTGTTACATCATTTAAGCATTGTTATCACACAAGTTGTAAGTTGGGAAAATCCCGACCCAAACCAAAAAATGGCGACAACTAAGAGAGCACCTACCCACTGTCACCTTAGATAGGTATTCTTGTCACTTTAGAGGTGAAGTTATCACCTCAAGGGGGGAATCCCGGTGATCCCAGGGGGAAATGAGATGGAAAGTGAGATGATAAGATGGATGCCCCTATAGGTCAAGTTTATATGTGGAATATGGTTTTGATGGCACATCTTGGTGGTGGCCAATGGTTGCCAAGAAGTATGAGTACCTGCAAAGGGTGACTGTACCTACCTGAGACACAAGAAAATCCAAATATGCACGTAATATATTAGGTGGAAAAGCAAGTTAATATTGTTGTCCCTAATTGCAGCAGTAAACATAGATATATATCAGTAAAATAAACATTGTTAGAGCTTCTAAAAATATGCTTAAAGTCTATCAAATGATGCAAGAGAAAAGTTAGTAAAACACTAGTACAACTCAAGTGTAAAAGCATAAGAATTTAGCATCAATGTAAGGCTGTTATAGACATGTATTGTAGAGATATATTTGCATCCTTATGGCTGTAGAAAATAAGTTGTTACAGAAGAAAAATCATCCACCAAAAATCACAAGTAATCCACCCAAAAGATGCACTAAGACTGGTAGATTATAGGGGTAAATTGTTAACAAATTTTGAAGGTTGAACTATGAGTTATTTAGATATTTGTTTAGGGTTTTCTGCAGCCCTAGTAGCTGTAGCTTTGTTTTATTACAGCAGCAACAAGTCCTTGACAAAACAAAATGCCTTAGAGGCCTTAGTGACCTTAAGCACATAGAATAGATTCCAACTTAGAAAATTTCAATATCTTTTGATTTCATATATCCCAATGCAATGATTTTGTTTCTCCAATGAGAGGATATTAGTGCCTTTAGCTATTGGGTTGTGGAGTCATAAAAATTAAAGAGCTATAAGAGCTACTTCCTTGGAAGTGTAAGCTAAACTAGCTAGGAAAAACCCTAGGAGGGTGTAAACCCTTTTACTCCTCCTAGTATTCCTTTATGAAACAAGTTATTTCAAGACAAAATGATGGGCTTAGTGGGGTTATATTCCCTTATACTCCCCAAAATCTTAGAAAATTAACCTTGCAACTAAGAAAAGAATCAATAACAAGAGAGAATCCTTACCTAGTCTAAGCATTAAAAAGATAAACCTCTTTTTGACCAAGAAAATCCACCATAAAGCAATAAATAAGCCTCCACAAGAGATAGCACATAATCATCCATCAAATAGCCAAAGATAAACCATTTCAAGAGAAAGTGACAAGATATATATGCAAAATTTCCCAAGTAGGGCGCAAATTTCAGCCAAGGAGTCTCTCTCATAGAGGAGAGTTATGATCCAAATGAGATCCAAATGATCTCTATTTATACAAAATGTTCTAAACATAGTTTTTCCACAAAGTTAGGGTAAAACACAAAATAAGGGGTCAACAACCCTTATATTTCCCCGTAACATAAATGATACTTTTTTAATTCATAATTTTCACATAAAGTAAACCCTAAAGTAAGACGTCACCCTTCTAGGGTGATGTTTTGGCACTTTTGTAAGTTGTTGGAGTAGGAGATGGGTGAGCTAGGACTCCAAAGGCCAATTTTCTTCGTCCAAGCCTCTCCTCCATGATCTATGGATTCCTTCCTTCAAAACGTGCCAAGTGTCCTCAACCACCACCAAACCCTAGCCCTACTATGACGTCAAGCCCTCAAGGGTGACGTTTTCACCTTCTTAGGCATATTGTTTGGGTGGTAGAGGCTAGGTTAGGTCCTCAATGATGTCTTTTAGGCCTCCAAAGGCATGTATTAATCATACAAAATGTGGTCCCTTGACATCCAACATGTGGGATTCAAGCCCCATGGAAGCCCAAGCTAGGCTTGTTACTCCAAAATTGTCCACCAGCTGGGTCCTGCAAAGACAAATGGATACACCCTCCAAGGATCTCAATTCAAAGAATCATGATGAGTAAATCAAATCAATAAAAGAGCCATGTAAGAATGTACATCCAAACCACCTCATCAAAATAAACCAATGCTCAAAGACCCTATGCGATTCACCAAGTTTAGGAATGGGATGGTTAACAAAATGACCTGTTGCGTGAATCATACCTCAAGTTTAGGGGTGTTTCCCGAGGGGACCTCCCTCCAAGTCATGTGGATGAGGTGTCATGGATGGGGGGGAGTATTTTGAGCATGGGGTTAATGACATACAAGGGGTTGTAGTGTCTCACTTATGGTTTCCTTTGTACAGGGTGTGTTGCACCTTCGTTTTCAATGCAACCTTTTTCCAAGCCCATTTATTGCCTTTTATTCTTTTAGGATGTTTCCAGGTTGAAGCCAAGGTGGGGATTCTACCTAAGCATGAAAAAATGTTCCCACCTTGACACTACCCTAGTCACATCATGCTTCAACAAGTTGGAAACATGTGTGGGGCTTCTACCTAAGCAATAAAAACATTGCCCACACATGGTCCACCCTAGTTGGCATTTTGTTATATTTATTTTTCACAGATCCCACAATTTTCTTATGAGATACATTTCATTGTCCTCGGGATCCTTGGGAAATCATCTAGAAGGTTAATGATTTGGATTTTATCTTTTGTCAGTTACAAGCTACTGGGCCTTCAACTCCTTCTTCCCATGAAATGAGGGACAACCCCTTCTTGGGTTAGTACACTCGAAAATCCCAAAAGGTGAGAAGATGAGGGGATGAAGTGTGGAAGGTGACAAGTATGGTCAGGAATGGAATGAGGACTCGTCAAAAAGACATCCTATTAGCAGAACTATCCCTAAGGGTGACCCACTTACTAGGGTGCAATGTCAACCACCAAAGTGAAACAAGGAAAATAGCATAATGTCCAAGGAAACATTACATAATCAAAAGTAGTAATACATGAAACAAACTCAAATGCCTCAAATATTGAAATGACACTCACCATAATACTTGGTTTGTACCTCATGGAGAAAGATCCAATGTCTTCTGGAGGCCAGCTATTGTGGTGGATACCGTCGTGATGAACCTGGAGTTGTGGTGGTGAGGTGGGTCTCTGTTTGTGCAAGTGGACATTGTTGGTCAAGTTGTCTCTCGGTACTCCATGTATGAAACCTGAGGGCCTAGAGACACCATCTCCTTATTTATCCCTAGAATTTGGGGATAACAAGCATTTAATTGGCACCGCATGTGTCAATTCGAACTTTTTCCAAAATATACCTTGACGTCAATTCATAGAATGATCTTTCATAACATAAATAAATTTGACTTTGTCAATTTGGTTTAGCTTGGGTGGTTGGGAGGAATCTTTGTTATCCTCCCCACCCATGTTCAATTCCCACAAGTGACATGTTGAGCTCTTTATGAGTATATTATTGTAATTGCTTTGAGCCTTGTTGTTTACCGACCTTGTGCCCTAAAGATTCTATGGTTTACCTTGGGTACCATCCTCGAAATGAGTGGAAGTACTCAAGGGTTTTTCCCTGAACTTTGTAACTTGGAAAAAAATATTTAATTTTATATAAAGATATCTAAAATATAATTTCCTAAACAAGCTCCCTATTGTTATGTACTACAAACTACATAAATTGCCAAAGTTAAGTATGTCAAATGACCATTGTTATTTACACAACTCATATATCATGCAAAAATAATTTCATAAAAATGAATATAATGGTTTACCCTATGGTTGCAAGCAACACTACTACTAATTCTCATTCGATAGGTTCCCATTTGGGGGCTTCCACTAGTAACATAGCCCCATGCATCAAGAATTGGATCAAGATCAACTGCTTCTTGAGCTTTTGGATTGGGCTCTCGACTAATTCAAGTTATTTACCTAAAGACCCAGATACATATTCACTGGCATAGGTAGATGAGCATAAATGGACCAAGGAGATCGATGAATAGATTGACTAGTATATATGGTAGGTAGGGTAGGCTACTTTCCACTTCCACTATGGCACACTCATCTCTTCCTTCCACATGCTAAATAGGTATGATTATTCTTTTGTTGTTGTTGTTTTACATCGATGCTACATTGAATTTGAAAGTTAATCATAAACATATAATCATTATACTATCAATGCATCCTTATGAATTTATTATCATACTATCACATGCTTATGCTTACATGTATATATATGGCATACTATTCGATATTCAAGTTATATATATATATATATATATATATATTAGAGTAAACAACACGCTCAACATATATATACATAATAAAGTAAACAAAACACACATGTGTAAAGGTTTACAATCTAGACCATATGTAAATATATATATGTTTGAGTAACTCTATAGGTTATATATATAGTAGAGTAAACAACACGCTCAATATATATATATATATATATATATATATATATATATATATATATAGAGAGAGAGAGAGAGAGAGAGAGAGAGAGAGAACAAAACACACATATATGTGTAAAGGTTTACAATCTAGACCATATGTAAATCTATATATGTTTGAGTAACTCAGTAGGTTATGGACACTAGTTGTATTACATAGTATTTTGCTAGTTGTATTACATAGTATCTTTGCATACATTGGTGATATGACCTCATTACAGAGTGTCTACTCTGTATTGGTAGATGTTTACGGACATATTATAGTTTTACTCTTTATTCATGGATACAACAATTGTATCCCATAGAACCAATATGTGTTTTAACAACAATCATATCAATATGTGTTTTAAACAACAATCATATCAATATGTGTTTTATCAATATGCATTCCAACAAATGGAGAAACCATGGTGCACATGTTAAATACATATGGATAAAATTTATGTTTTTACTCCAACTATTAATCAAGATTTTTTAACAATTTATACAACTTCCAAAAACTATGCATATTCATAATTCTAATGCCATTGTAATATAAAGTAATATAAAGATATGCATAATTCTAATGCCATTGTGATATAAAGAATATATTAGATTTCAAAATTATAAATAAAAAGAAATCAATTCAAAATATTACTTATCTCCTTGTTACTAATTTATGATTTTGATCTTGTTCCCTTCCTTCTGTTAACTTATTGATTGGAAATGTGTCTACCGATTGACCACCCTATTAACTTCAATGGGTAATCTTCTTCCCCAAGGACCCCCGAGCAATAATGGGGCTATATAGAAGTTACCAATCTAGCAATAAAAGAAGAGTGAAGCCAATAATATTGAGAAGAAAATCCCCACTTCACAACACTCTTCAACAATGACCAATACAAATTTTTAGTCTTACAACAACTATCCAACATTAGGGGTGAGAAAAAGTGTTTTCCTCTTAGCTCAAGCTTTCCTTTTTCTCATATTAAATAAGATATGTATGCTAAGGAAATCATCTTTTCTATTCTTTAATCAATCTTGTTTCAATGTACACTTGACAATTCATAACTGATACCAAGGGTGCCATCCTTCTTCACACCCTTCAAGAGTTACCTTTCAGTAAGTACCAAGCGTGCCATGTTTACACATGCCCTTCAAGCATCCAACTTTTTTGGTGGGTGAAATGGTGTAACTATTGAAACTCTATTAACTCAACCTTTGTCACCCTTTTTGAGAGACTAATGATCACTAAGGAATAAAGATCTTACCTTATTACGCATCCCTTAGAAAAACCTCATGAATGACCGAATTCGTAGCCTACCCTCACAACAATGTGAAACCTCTAAGTAAAAGCATCACTAGATTTTCAACCCAGGTCACAAAAAATGAGTGCTATTATGTGGAAAAAGGAAAAAAGATTGTTGTTCCTCTTCTCTTGATGGTACCTCATAGACTTCCATACAACCCCATTACCCATATGTGGACCAATCGACACACATGTTTCATGTGCATGCACACATTATAATAAACACACCAACTAGGTCCATAATAAAAACCTAAGCATACTATTAACTATTTAACATATTATAATACCTCGATTCAATCCAGAGTCATATATAATGTTGATGTAATCCCACATCAATATACATGTGGTTTCCTATTACACTAGGAAAATCATCACTAGGATCTGCAAGTTAATGTATTCAACATTTTCATTTCAAAGTGTCATAATCATACAAATCGACAATATCAATTACGTCATATCAATTATTTTTATCCATCCATGTTATCATAAAAACATTTAAATGAACCCATTCCAAATCATCACTTAAAACCAATAAAATAATTAAAAGTTTGACTTTCATAATCAAAGTGCAAGTCAATAAACCTAGTCATTTATAAACAAATGCCCTCAAAAAATAAGACCCAGTCTGCCAAATAGGTAGAAACAAATGGGGCACTACATGGAGAGTGTGATAAATGAAATGACATAGAAGATTGTATCAATATTTCTAAGTTTGAATTGGCCAAGTTTGGGGCTCAAACATAACTTATTAGGCATCCTATAAAACTTGGAACATTTTTAAGTTAAAGGCTGAGAATACCAATGAGGAAATGAGTAAGAAGAACCTCCACATATTTATCATTATCATATGGACAAGAACATCACATTCTTGGTCATGATAAGAAACATGAGCGAGACTTGAAAAATCCAGGGAAAATGATGTAGGAGCATCGCTCCACCTCAACACGTGCCAACTATTCAACATGTTGGTGCACATTCAAGGAGGGGAGAGGCACCAAACCTCTCATTTTCCCCTCGAATGTTAAATGTAATCAAAGAAATTAAATGTTGTTAGGCTGGAAGATCCAAGTCATGCCTTCACAAAGTTTGTAGATGAGGTCTCCTTAAGTGGCCGACGGTAGGAGGGATCTAGATCCGATTCGGACTAGATTTCAACTCATTGTAATCTGCCTCAATGGATAGGCGTTTTGATGGCGATTAGACACCACTAGTGTATCTTGGAGGGAAAGCTCGTCGAGCCCCTCTTGTATAAATATTTGTATCATATGCCCAGTATAGGTGGAAGGTTGTTATTGATAGGAGAGGAGAGAAGAACCAAGACTTAGTTGCAGTCCAAGCTCCTACATTGTAATTGACATTCTTATATCAATACAAAAGAACAAATTTCACTATTTACAAATTCCTGAGTGGTGGGTGTTTGTTTATGAATGTCATGTGTGTGTTACGCATGCATATTCTGTAGATGTGTATGTTAGTTTTCATCTACAGGGTAAGGATAGAAATTCTCTATCTGTGAGTTTTTTAAACTATTATGGGTTCTTTAGGCTAAGCGCAAGGAGTACGCGACAGAGTGTTGAAACTCTGTGAGCTAACGCAAGGAGTTTGTACCTGAAATATTTCGAGTCAGAGAAGAATGTGTCGGGAGGGCACACTAGAGAAATTACAACTCAAGGTTGCTGAATACCTTGAAGGAAAGGCTGCGCAGAAGTAAGCATAGAAAAGAGTTGGTGAACACTCTGTAGAACTCTTCCAGGAGGGCATTGAGTAGGTGTAAGGAGTGCACATAACCAACACATTTTGAAGTGTTGGATAATTTGAGGAAAACCCAGAGTTACTGAACACTCTGAGGAAAGGAATCTCTATAAGGTTGCATTGAGCAAAAGTTTCCAAGAGGGCACAAATATCCCATTGGGGAACAAAAGGTGACAAAGACCGCTAAGGTATGAGTAGTTGAAGCTCAAGGTGGACAGAGTTGCTAAACACTCTAGAGGAAGACCTGTGCAAGGAGTGCACCAGGCCAACACTTAGACAAAGTGTTGAAAGACAACCATCTGAAGGTCAGTCAAGCGCAAAGAGTGCGCCAAAGGTAAAGTAATTTCATTTTACAAGCTCAGGAGGAATGGCATCGAGTTGCTAGGAGGGTACTAGAAAGTCCTTGGAAGGACACAGAAGGGACGAGAACCTTACATATTCGAGCCAACAAAAGCTCAGAAGGATTAGCCACATCGTGCAAAGAGTGTAGAAGGCTGAGAGGAGTCCAAGTTTTGGACTGTGGCATAAGTGCTAAGTGTGCACAGGAGTAAGGATTCCTGAAGTCCCGAAGCCAAGCGGGACATTCCATCATCTAGAGGGGCAGTTGGCAAGAGATATGGAAGTCCAGAGAAGTCGTTCTCCGAGATTTTTCAGTTAAGCGAGGTGCAATATTTCCGAAGCTCTGAAGCTCCGAAGCCCGAAGTAGATCATGAACGTTGATCGTTGGGAGGGACGAGGTAGCATATCCGAGAGTTCATGAGAAGGAACTTCAAAAATATTTGTGTAGAGCAAAGGGAAATATTCACGGAGTCACGGAGAGAGAAGTGAATCTAGACCGTTGGATCCAGAAGGACATGTGGAGGAGATCCATCTATGTTAGAGGAAAGGTGATTCGAAAGAAAGAGGAGAGTAGTGTGGATGAATTACTGAAGGCCAGAGTCTGAAGTAGATCATAGCCACTGGTTGTGAGGAGAGACGAGGACCGTAGATCGGGTCTCGGGTAAATTCGCCGATTCAGAGATCAAGAAGAAGGGAGTAAGCCTCTCGCGAAATCTCTGAAGTGCGGAGTTGCAAAGAGGACTGACCCGAGGTCATGTGAAGAAGAACAAGGGCTTAGCAAAAGCCCACATGTCTCACAAGACCTGAACCTAGGAGAAAAGGGGTCTGTGTAAAATTGATTTGGGTTCCAGTAGGGGCTCGAAGAGTCGATTCGACTCAAGTGATTGAACGATTCTAGACTGGGAGGTCACACAACCCCTAGGGGAGAAGGGGGGTCTATGTCAGAGTGGTATCAAAGCCACAAAATTAATTTCTGTAGGAAGAGGAGACAGTTTGACTACGTCAAGTAGTATCATAAGCTTGATTTCGCCTGTAGACAACAGGTGAAGGGAGATAGAGTGAGATGCTTTGTAAAGACTATTGCAAGGTGTACAACATATGGTAGACAACCAGGTGGGCTGGAGGTGAAGGAATAAAGATTGCTACTGAAGGCCATGAGTGTGGTTGAAGAAAATACCACCAGTAGAAACACAAAGCAGAGTTTGACAAGGAGCTTAGTGAAATCCGAGCAGAAATGGAGAAGCTAGCATTGAAGATGCAACGGGAGACAAAGGTACGTTGGAGGTACGAATGGCCTCTGAAGAGGAAATCCAAATGGCCTGTTCAAAATTTTTTGTCCATAAGGCAACAACAAGTGTTAAAAAGGTGGCTGAGGCATGTTGAAAACCTCAGTGATGAGGGAAAGAGATATGTCAGAGATCTCGTAGATTTCTAGGTGGGCAATGAGAAGAGATCAATTGATGTCATAAACTTCCAGGAGGGCAGAGGAGAAACCACAGATTTCCAGGTGGGCAAGGGAGAAGAGATGAGCTCAGCTGAGAGTTAATGTCAGCAAGGGGTGTTGACAGATGGAAAAGAGGTGGAAGAAAGACCTCATGCATATGAAGATTCATGTGGAATTGCAAGCCATGTGAATGAAGATGATGATAAGTTAAATACTTCCACCATCGAGGAGGAGGATCAGAGGAGCGTTCTGATCATTGGGGGGATTCATATATTCCTGCCAAACAACCAAGTAGAGGCTAGCATATGTGTTGCATATCCAGCAGTAGAAGGCCAACCAACAAAGATTGTCATAGAGGAGAAGGAGCATATACTAAAGTCTGCCCCAACAACAAAGAAAGAGGAGCACACCGTTGAGTTGCTCACTTAGTGGGAGACGAAGTTGAAGATGCCGAAGGATTGGTTGGACAATCCAGAACCAAAAGATGGATACTAGGAGATAGCCATGTCATAGGAAACATACTAGCATGAGGAGTAGCTGGCAGAAGCTGGAGTTGAACCAACACAAGCATAAATGAAATAAGTCGAACTGTTAGAGGAGATAGCTGAGCCGTAGCTCAGTGATGGGCCTGCTGAATTTGAGTCTACAGCTGAGTGGCCAGCCAACACCACAAGAGATGAAGGTAGCATGGGGGATAAGTTTGGTCTGCGCATTGATCGACACGAGGAGTTGCAGCCGAGCAGACTACATAAGGAAAACCAGACAACAAATCAACTAGAGGAGTTAATACAAGAGATAAGGGATATGATGTTGAAGTCAGCAAAAGGAAGCTTAACAGAGGAGGACCTGCACGAGTAGCGGGGCAACAACAACATGAACAAAGCATAAGAGCAGGAGGACAACTCCAGGAGAAAGTTTGAGATCCAGGAGGATTTCAACAGAGCTGGGAAGCTCACAAGAAGGAGCTGATCAATTTTTCGTAGCAGTGGAGTATGATGTAGGATCATCACACCACCTCAACACATGCCAAATATTCAACATGTTGGTGCGCATTCAAGGAGGGGAGATGTGACATACCTCTCATTTTTCCCTCGAATTTTAAATGTAATCAAAGAAATTAAATGCTTTCAGGCTAGAAGAGCCAAGTCATGCCTTGACACAGGCTGTAGATGAGGTCTCCTTAAGTGGCTGACGATAGGAGGGATCTAGATCTGATTCGGACTAGATTTCTACTCATTGTAATCTGCCTCAATGGATAGGTGTTTTGATGGTGATTAGACACCACTAGTGTAGCTTGGAGGGAAAGATCGTCGAGCCCCTCTTGTATAAATATTTGTACCATATGCCCAGTAGAGGTGGAAGGTTGTTGTTGATAGGAGAGGAGAGAAGAGACGAGACTCAGTTGCAGTCTGAGCTCCTACATTGTAATTGACATTCTTATGTAAATACAAAAGAACATATTTCACTGTTTACAAATTCTTGCGTGGTGGTGTTTGTTTATCATGAATGTCATGTGTGTGTTATGTATGGATATGATGTAGATGTGTATGTTAGTTTTCATCTGCAGGGTAAGGATATAAATTCTCTATCTATGAGTTTTTTAAACTGTTCTAGGTTCTTTAGGCTAAGCACAATGAGTGTGTGATAGAGTGTTGAAACTCCATGAGACAATGCAAGGAGTACGTATCTGAACTCTTTCGAGTCATAGAAGAACGTGCCAGGAGGGCACACTAGAGAAATTACAACTCAAGGTTGTTGAATACCTTGAAGGAAAGTCTCTGTAGGAGTAAGCATAGCACATAGTCGTTGAACACTCTATAGAACTCTACCAGGAGGGAATTGAGCAGGCGAAAGGAGTGCACAAAACCAACACGTTCTGAAGTGTTGGAGAATTTGAGGAAAACCCAGAGTTACTGAACAATTTGAGGAAAGGAATCTCTGCAAGGGTGCATTGAGAAGAAGTTTCCAAGAGGGAACATATATCCCATCGAGGAACAAAAGGAGACAGAGACCGCCGAGGTCCAAGTAGTTGAACCTCAAGGTGGATAGAGTTGTTGAACACTCTGGAGGAAGACATGTGCAAGGAGTGCACCAGGCCAACACTTAGAAAAAGTGTTGAAAGACAACCATATGAAGGTTGGTCAAGTGCAAGGAGTGTGCCAAAGGTAAAGTAATTTTGCTTTACAAGCTCAGGAGGAAGGGCATCGAGTTGCCAGGAGGGCACTAGAAAGTCCTTGGAAGGACGCAGAAGGGCCAAGAACCTTAAATATTTGATCTAGCAAAAGCTCAGAAGGATTAGTGCCATCGCGCACAGAGTCCCTGCAAAGAGTGAAAAAGGCTGAGAGCAGTCCAAGTCTCAGACTGTGGCATAAGTGCTAAGTGTGAACAAGAGTAAGGTTTCCCAAAGTCCTAAAGCCAAGAGGGACCGTCCATCATCCAGAGGGACTGTTGGAAAGAGATTTGGAAGTCTGGAGAAGTCATTCTCTGAGAGTTTTTTAGTCGATCGAGGTGCAAGACCGTCGAAACTCTGAAGCCCAGAGTAGATCCTGAACGTTGATCGTCGGGAGGGACATGGAAGCAGATCCGAGAGTTCGCGAGAAGGAACTTCAAAAATATTTACGTAGAGCAAAGGGAAATCTTCATAGATTCATGAAGAGCGAAGTGAATATAGACCGTTGGATCCAAAAGGACACGTGGAGGAGATCCATGCATTTTGGAGGAAAGGTGCTACAAAAGAAAGAGGAGAGTAGTGTGGAGGAACTCCTGAAGGCCGGAGTCCGAAGCAGATCATAGTTGTTGGTTGTGAGGAGAGACAAGGACCGTAGATCGGGTCCTGGGTAAATTTGTTGATTCAGAGATCGGGAAGAAGTGAGTAAGTCACTCGCAAAATATATGAAGCGTGGAGTTGTGAAGAGGACTGACTCAAGGTCATAGCTAGAGGTTATGTGAAGATGAACAAGGGATTAGCAGGAGCCCGCCGATCTCACAGGACCTGCGCCTAGGAGAAAAGGGGTCTGTGTAAAATTTATTTGGGTTCGAGCAGGGGCCCGAAGAGTCAATTCAACTCAAGTGATTGAACAATCCTAGACCGGGAGGTCGCGCAAACCCTAGGGGAGAAGGGGGGTCTACGTCATAAAACAATATGGAGAAACAAATAGAGAACACAAATAAAATTGTTTAGATTTCCTTCAATATTGCAATACAATCTATATTGACATCTATTTTGAATTTTGTGTAGACTAAATGTGTCATACAAAATAAGACTACAATAGAATAGGAAATACTTAGTTCCAAGATTTCTTAGTTTGAACTGATCAATTTTGGCCGGCTCAAACATAAATTATTAGGAATCCAATAAATTTGAAACAATTTTTGGGTTGAAGACTAAGAATACCAACAAGGAACTAAGTAAGAAGAACCTCCACATACTTTTCATCATGGATAAGAACACCCCATTCTTGGTCATGATAAGCTACATGAGCCAAACCTTCAAAATCCAAGGAAAACAAGATTGAGAAATAAATAGAAACACAATGATCCAGATTTATGAGTGAGAAAAAATGAAACACATATCTATAACATTAACAGAGATATAGAAAGAACAATAACAAAGATACCTTGAAACTTAACTTCTATTCAATCAAGAAATCTGTTGAAACTGTAAAATGCAGAATGCAATGATCTTGCTCGAATGGTGGTAGCTAAAATATGAGAAGTGATGTGGCAGTTGCGCGCATTTGCATGAGAAAATTATAATGAGGCCTCCAGGACTTTTAAGAATCAAGAAGTAATAAAAAAACCCTATACATAAAAAAACCTAACCCTAGGAGATGAAGCGCCAAAAGTCATGTGGGCCTCAATTGGGTAAGTTGGTACATCAACTTCCCAGGGTCGTAACTTTTGCATAGGATCTTCGTTTTAGGTGAACGATATCACGTTGGAAAGGTCTATCCGAGGAATACAAATTTTTCCGTCACAATCTAACTTTGTTTACAATGTGACTATGGGGAGACCAAAAAACATTGTTTAGGGCCTAAAAACAACCACGAAAGTTTAGGACCTAAAAAGCTAGGAAAAACTTCCAAGATGACAACTGTATGTGATCTAGTTGGAAGAGGTGGGTGAACACCGATATACATCGGGATCAATCCTCCCCCCTTAGGAATAAATCGTATCCATTGCATTGAGTTTCCCCATTAGATGAGGAAATTTATGCTGAATTTGGCCCCGGGTGAGCCACTTGCCTTGGTGCAGGAGCTACCCCGCTTTGACAACACGATAAAGTTGAAGCTTCTATTGGCGAGTACCCTTGACCTGTGTGTCCATTATTTTATCAATGGATGCATGTTCCATGTAGTTAGGGTTGATCTCTGTTGGTTTCAATTGTTCTGCTATCTCTGAAGTGTCCAATAATGGTGGAGAGTATGGCCGAAGGAGGTCAACATTAAACATTGGGTGCAAGCCAATGAAGGGGGGAATGTTGAGCTCAAAATCATTGTCACCCATAGCCTTGGTGATGGTGTAAGGTCCATAGCGGAGTGGACGAAGCTTTCGATGGGGTCCTGTAAGGCATTCTTTATGCAAATGCAACCAAAATTTATCGCCCACCTGAAACTTGTGTGGCACCCGGTGTTGATTATGGTGTTGCTTGTACTTGATATTAGACTTCTACAAAATATCCCGAACCCATTGGTGGATGTGCTATATTCGTTCAATGAAATGAGTGGCTTTGTCAGATTCGGTTTGAGCATGGGACAATTCTTCCTGTGTGGACGCAAGGGGCAGTGCAACATCCATGGGGCCCAATGGTTGAAATCCCAACCCCACCTGAAAGGGGTGGTGACTGATTGAGCTATGTATGACTCTGTTTTAACTGTGTTTAACATAGGGAAGACTCTCATACCATGTGCATAGATGCTTGGAATTGTACACACGTAAGATATGCACAATCATCTTGTTGACGACATCGGTTTGGCCATCTGTTTGGGGGTGGAAGGTCGTAGATTTGGTGAGCTTAGTGTCCAATGTGACCATAGGCTCGACCATAATGTGCTAAGGAACTGGTTGTCCTGATATGAGATGATGGTTTGTGGTATCAAAAAATGTACCCACACTCTTTCGAAGAAGATCTTGGCAGTGGCCTCCCTTGTGATTCTCTTCTTTTAGGTGGCCATAATCGCCATCTTGGAAAATCAATCAACAACCATAAAAAAATAGTTATTTGCCTGCTTGGTTGAAGGAAGACCTGACATGTAGTCCATCGAGATGGATTCTCTGGGCCTATCAGGAGTAGGTAGAGGGGTGTATATGCCTTTTTTTTTAATGTTTGGTTTGGTAATGGCGCAGGCCGTGCAAGCCGTGATGCACTTGTTGACATCCTCTTGAAGTTTTGACCAATAGAAATGTGGTTGCAACAGTCTGATCCAGATTATTTTCAGAACAAAATGAAAGTAGAGATATTACAATGAATACTCATAAAAATTCCCAGAAATAAAGAGATACAACAATACATGATTTCTATTAATGAAATAAATGTACAAAGATAGTAAAAATACAGAGTGCCAAACTCGCTAGAATGGTGGCAACTTTATCTATGAGAAGAGATGTGATGGCTACGCTCATTCGCAAGAAGATGATTACAATGAGGCTCTAAAGACCTTTTTATGATAAATATGAATGCCAAAACCTTAGACATCCAAAAAGATAACCCTAGGAGATGAAGCGCCAAAATTCATGTGGGCCCCGTTGGGGTAAGTTAGTAGATTAACTTCTTGGGGTCATAACTTTTTCATACAATCTCCGTTTTAGGTGTGTGATAGCCCATTGAAAAGGTCTTTTCGAAATATACACACCGTGTCATCAAAATTTGACTATGTCTATAGTTTGACTATGAAAAGTCAAGAAAACATTGTTTAGAGCCCCAAAACAACCCTGGAAGTACATAAAGATGTACTGACATGAAATCTTCCAAAATAATCCAGTTGGAATAGGTGGGCGAGCACCAATATCCACTTGGATGTTGTGTAGGACTTCAAAACAAACCCATAAGTGCATAAACCACAATTACAAATAAATTTCCCCATTACAAAGAAATGTGATGAAATAAAAAATGTCAAGATGAGCCAGTTGGAATTTGGAACAGGTGGGTGGCCACCAATATCCACCTGGATCAACCCCCCCCTTTAGGAAGCAATGGTATCCATTGTGTTGAGTTTTCAGGGAAGAGGGGAAAGTGTTTTATGAATCTAAATCTTGATGAGGTGTGTGCCTTGTTGGAGAAGTGACACTGCTTGGTCTGTGGAGGGCTGTCACAAACTTGTTGTTGGAGGGGTTGAATCCATTCCAACAACCTGTTGTCTCTGGGCTTGACGGGGCATTGTGTAGGCACCATTTTAGGTGAAGAAACATTATCTTCTTTCTCTTCTACTGAATAGAAGGTGCTGAGGATGCGATGGTTTTAGTGGCCTTATGTGCATCCTTTGAACAAACTGTAAATAGGATGATTTTTTCAGTATGAGAGATTACCTTGTGGCACTGTTTTGGTGGAATAGTAGTCAGAACTACCTATGGTATTGTGTAGAGTTTACCCCCCAGAGTAATAATGACACTACGGGGTCAAGACTCATAAACAACATGACGTTTACACATATATGGTTGACCCATCATCAAGAGGGGAAAAATCACACACTACCTCATCCTTGAAAGGTTGGATGCCATAGGATAGGCGACATTGTTGGTTGAAACATAGATCTCGTCCTTGGTGAAGCCACCCGATGTTGTATGGATGCGGGTGTTGTGTTGTTATCAACCCCAACTGTTTGACAACATTAGTTGAGATGAGGTTCTTCTGGCTGTTGCTATCAACAATGAAATGCAACGGGGTCCCCTTCACTCACATCTGTGAATGGAAGAGGTGTTCCCCCTCTTCATGAGCTACTGGTTCTTATGGTTGAATTGTTGCAGCCATGACAGTAGCAATGGGGTCTACGTCAATGATCTATTTGTTTTCAATATTTTCTAGATCAGATTCTGAATCAAGGTTCGGTTCCTTGTCTTTGACCTCGACCACCAATGACTATTTCGAGCGACATTCATTGATGTTGTGCCAGGGGATTTTGTGGAAGTCACACCACTTCCCAATGTAATTCTTCATATTTCCTTTACCCTTATTTTCTTGTGTCTTGGACTAGTTGTTTAGAGGCTGTTGGTTAGGGTTGTCTTTACTATGATTTTGTTGTTGTGGATTTGCAGACCCAAACTCCCATTTGTTTTGGTGCATAAATTTCTGCTTGATTTTGACAACATATCGATAGGCAACTCCCAATGATGAGATGTTTAGGAAATCCATTTCGGTTTGGATGTACCTATGCAGAGCCCCACGATATTTCAGAACTAGATGCCAATAATAGTATTTTCTAACCAAATCGGTGAGCAAGGTATGGAAAATATTTGTGAACTCTGACACTGTTTGGCTCTTCTCTTGCTGCAATGTGGTCCATCTCATGTACTGGTATTCATAGTTACCAACATGGTAGTATTATTCCTTGACCGCATCTACAAAAAAATCCCAAGTGGGCTTGACCCCATATATTCTAGATTCCTCTATGGAACTTTGCTCCTAGTAAGTTTTCCACCAATGTTTGACATGGGGGAGAGCCTTGAGGAGTGCGAAGGTGATCTTTTCCCTATCGGAAAAATTGTGAACATAGAAATAACCTTCTAGCAGATTTAACCATTTTTCTAAGGCATCCACCTCTATCTTCCCTTCAAATATGAGAATATCAAAATCAACTTGTACCTTGAAGTGAGAGGTTCCTCCAAAGTGGCTGCTTGATGAATATGCGCCTGTTTCTATCAGCAGGTGTTAAAGGATGTGGGAAAAATTATCCATCATTTCATGCCTCTGTCGCACGAGAGCTTGCTCAAGCAACATGTTAATAGAATCTTTTTCTCCTCCGTTTTTTTTTTCTGCCACCATAGAGGGTTTCTTGGGCGTGTGAGAGCGATTGTCCTCAAAAGAGACAAGCTCGAGACCCAATTTTCTATACTCATACCTCATCGGGGACATACACTGAAAAACGATCAAGAGAAACCTGCTTTGATACCACTGATTCAGATTATTTTCGAAATTTAATGAAAGAAAAGATATTATAATGAAATACTCATAAAAATTTCCAAAAACAGAGAGATACAACAATACATGATTTCTATTAATGAAAGAAATGTACAAAGACTGTAAAAATACCGAGTGCCAGACTTGCTAGAATGGTGGCAACTTTATCTTTGAGAAGAGATGTGACGATTACGCTCATTCACAAGAAGATGATTACAATGAGGCTCTGAAGGCCTTTTTATGATAAAAATGAATGCCAAAACTCTAGACATCCAAAAACCTAACCCTAGGAGATGAAGCGCCAAAAGTCATTTGGGCCACGTTGGGGTAAGTTAGTACATTAACTTCTCGGGGTCATAACTTTTGCATACGATCTCCATTTTATGCACGTGATAGCCCATTGGAAAGGTATTTTTGAGAACTACACATTGTTTCATCAAAATATGACTCCATCTACAGTTTGAGTGTGGCAAGCAAAGAAAACATTGTTTAGAGCCCCAAAATGGCCCTGGAAGTACAAAAAGATGTACTGACATGAAATATTCCAAAATAAACCAGTTGGAATAGGTGGGCGACCACCAATATCCACCTGGATGTTGTGTAGGGATTCAGGACAACCCCATAAGTGAAGAACCCACAATTACAAAGAAATGTCCCCATTACAGAGAAACATGATGAACTGAAAAAGGTCAAGATGAGCTAGTTGAAATTTGGAACAGGTGGGTGGCCAACAATATCCACTTGGATCACTGCCACTGTCTTTTCTATGCCGAAGTGTCCTGCCACTCGACTATAGTGAGATTCCCAAATCATCTTTTCTCGCTCGCTTGATGGGACACAAAGATGGCCCAGATGGCACAACAACCTGTCCTGAAGATGGAAATCAATGACACTTGTGTTTGTTCCCAACATATGGTAGGTAATGGTGAAGTCAGGATCTCTCTTGTAGATTTGGGGCCATCCAGAGGTCTCATGTTCGTAGGAATGTAGCACTATGGTTAGTGCTGCAACTGGAGGTTGACTGAGGCAACCAACGACGCGGTTGGTGCTCCCTATCCTATACTTGATGTTGATATGGAACTGATGCAAGTATGTGGACTACTTCTGACGGCGGTCATTCTGCAATTTTCCTTGTGTCTGCATGAACTGCAGAGGCTTATGATCAGTGTGGATGACTGTCTCCTTCCTGAGAATGTAATGCCTCCACTAGTGGAAAGCTTGTACAATGGATTACATTTCTTTGTCATAAGTGGGTTACTTACAAACAATATCTTATAGTGTCTCACTATGCTAGGCCACATTATGTCCATGCTAAGTGAGAAATGTGCCCACAACATAGTTTGAAGAATCCGTCTCAATCTCAAAAGGATTGTTGGCACAAGGGCAGACACAGGATTCAACGCTACAACAATGCACCAACAAATCCCTAACTACCGGCCCTTTCGGCAACACCTGCGAAGAAGATGAAGTCTCACCCAAGGTAGTTGTAGGGGTGGTTGCAGGACTCAAGCGTTTGCAACCTTAGCTGGGACACAAATCTATGATTGTACTATTTAGTAAAGAACTTAGCACCGTCAATTCCTTAATATGTAATCACTATTCACTTTACTGATACAACAAAGCTTCGTGGTATCCACACTAATCTATAGTATCCAAGCACTTAGCATATACAAATGGATCAGAATGAGCATATCAAGCACTAAGCATGAATATCTAGATCAGATCTAACATTATCACATATAATAAGCACCAAACATGAATAGATCTATCTAAACATATCAGAACATGTAAATACATCAAGACAAAGCAAAAATCACATCACACAGTGTTTACGTGGTTCACCCCCACCCTGGGGCTATGTCCACCAACTATTCTCCTTTATTGTCTTCGATCAATCAGTTACAAGAATAAAGCCTTAAAACCCTTACTCCGCACAGGACAAAAGATCTGCGCAGCTCGCTAGATCCTTCTTCCTTGCATTACAACACAAAGCCTTCCACAACTTCTTACAACGACTTGCACTTATCTCTACAAGTCTTACATAGAATGCACAAAGCACTTACAATCCTTTGATCACATAGATCTAGCACTTAGCCATTCCTTTAGCACTTAGCACACCGACCTCTTTCTACATTGCCTATCCTTCTATATATACATTAAAAAATAGGCCTAAACATGGGTAAACCCATGGGTCGACATCCCATTCCCGTTACATATTCCCAAAAACCCAAAAAGGGGCTCAAAAGGGGGCCAAGATCCCATGATCTCCACTTCAAATTGTGCTCCTCCTTCGACAGGCTGTCGAAGTCCCAAAATAGGTCAATATGACCAAGAAACTCCCAAAACTTGGTCAAGGGCCAACATGCCCCCAACACTCACCTGTGACGCATCCCGAGTCACTCTGGTCTGAGAAATTATGCCTCGAACGCCTCGAGCTGCTTTGACTTGCTGCTTTGTTGTGGTCTCTTGTTCGGTGAAATCCTGGATCACTACGTCATTCACTGGTCCTTCTAGGTGTTGTTCTGTTGTGAGGACGACCTGTTCTAGCTCTCCTCCTTGGCTCTCAACCTCTGTAAACAACAGACATGCCTTATCTTGCATAGGTTGAAGTTCTTGAGTGACTTCCATCACTCTTCTTTGAAGCATATGGATATGTTGCTGAGCTGTACATTGTTCATGAGACCTCTTCATTCTGTCTACAACTGACAGGGCCTTTAGTTGCGGCTTTAGTGCATCTGCGTTCTGCTTCGCTTCTTGGATCTGCGACTCCAGTGTCTGCAATTTTGGGTTTTCAGTGAGATTTTCATAGGTCTGGGCACTACGGTTACTGAGCTTCTTGCACTCCAAGGCAAGAGCTTTTAGTCTGTCAAATGCGCTGCAGGCAACTTCTTCTCTTTGGTTCCTTATCTCCTGTGGGGTTTCAGGTACTGCGTGGAGCTCTAAGTCGATGATGTGTTGCTGTAGCTTCTGGATTACCTCTTCTAGTTGTCCCACCTGCTGTGGAACTTGTTCCTTAGTCTATACTTCGACGACTGTCATAGAGAAAAGTTCTCTGTTGACCCTTTCCTTAACTTCAAGTTTCTCGACGAGCAATTGTTCCTTGCTTTGCTGTAGCTCTGCTTTTTCTTCATTCCATTTTTCTTGTAGAGCAAGCTTTTCTCATTCTGCAGCATTTCATTGCTCCTCAAGGTCTTTCTATACTTTCTTTAAAGCCCGGGTGGCTTGTGTTGTCTCTCCCTAAGCTCGTCGAAGGAGAGCTTCAACTGTATTCCAAATGTCAGGGGTGCAGTGGATACTGCGCGTCTGGACTATAGTGCCTATTGCACTCCTTGGAGTTCATCCTTAATCCGACTGAACACCTCCTCCTGCTTAGCTTCTTGCTTCTCTTCTATCTCCAGTGAAGCATCATTCAGTGCTGCGACGACGAAATCAAAGTCGTCTAAGGTGAGGGTGGTCTCGAATTTGGTTCTGGTTGCTTTCATTTTCTTCCTTGAAGAAGGTTTCAGAGGGGAAACCTTCCTTTTCTTCAAGGGATCCTCCTCGTCTCTTGGTGGTGTGGCTTCACCTTTATTCGGTTCAACTTCTACGCCATCTATTTCTCCACCATATCCTCCTTGATCTGCTGAGATGGAAGTGGTCTTCACGGATGCACTATCTAAATCATGGACCTCTTCAGTCTTCTTTATCTTGCTAGGTCCGGCTGTATCCGACGCAGTTTTGGGGCTGTCAACATTGAACATCTCTGCAGGGTCTGCTGGAACAAGGAGGTCCACTGACCATTCCTTGGTAATCTCTTCCAAGTCATCCTCCGTTAGCTTGTAGTATGACTGCAACTGTTGTTTATGCTCATCAACATGCGCTGTGATATAGATAAAATGGCAGTCTGCACTGAATTTCATCAAGGGTATAAACCAGTGGAGTGTGTTCGGGGTTATGCGAGGTTCAGACTGGATAGAGGTCTATAGTTGGTTGTAATAGGTATGGAAGATGAAATTTGATTGCCACTTCTTGTTCATGTTGTTGGAGTACCACAACGTGCTGAAATTCATGGCCAGTGGTTCAAATGGCTCGATGTCCGGGAAGGTTGCACCTTCCGGCATCTCCCATGTGATGAACGCAATTAAGATAAGAAGCCAGCTGAAGTGGAATTCATATCCCCGATCCTGCGCTTCCCTGCAATCTAGTTCCAATTGGTTCACAAGGTACTTCACCCAATTCATGTGTAGTCCCTCCGCGCACTTCCTTGCGAGGTCGACTACGAATCCAGTTACTTGGGTTCGTCGGTTGTTGCGAAATATCTTACCTATGATCAACTGACAGGCAAGGCGCACTGCACCACTTTGGATAGAGGCTACCTTGTAGCCTCGCGTGCCCTTCTCTACATCTCTGTAATTATCCTTTATCCTCTGGGAAAGACTGCGATCTGCGGTCTTTTCGAGGTAGAAATCCTGTGGGTCAGGGCCTTGCATGTTAAGCCTTGTGATCCGATTGATCAAAGTTAGATCCACTATGATGTAGCGGTTCAACCATAAGTATCCTCCATGATAGCAGGACAATAACAAATTGACGCACACGTTCACTTCTTTATGCCTCCCGAAGTGAGGAATCTTCATTACATTAAGTAGTGTGGACTGTGTGAGGTTCATGGTCCACTGCTGGGGAACGACCTTTGAATTCTTTCCATTGGTTCTATTCAGATACTTATATGGGGCTAGCATATTGTACACTTTCCTGTCACCGAGGTTGAAGTCACTAAACTTCAACATTGTGATCTTATCCTAATCTGCACGCATTGCACGTATCCCCTTCGGAAGGTACGCAGTGACCAATTCATATTCAAAATCTCAGGGCACACTGTTTAGGTTTATTGCGCTGCTCAAAGGTGGTAGATAAGTAGGTAGAATGCTCAGAATCATCTTATCATTCACAATATCATCTCTGTGCTTCGTTCATTTCTCATCAGCTGGTCGAGATGGTCCGGCTCGAGCAGTGTACGGAGAGGCCTCTAGTCCTCTCGTCGAATATGATTGTACACTTGTATACACTCCTCTCTCCGACATGACTCTCTCTGTCACCAAGTTGATCAAAAATTCCTCAGCATCTTTCTCTGCAGCGCTCAATGCTTCCGACATACGCACTCGGTGTGAACAATTCACAGGATCGGGGAACAACTCAGATACAGTAATGAGATAGAGAACGAGAACAAAATGATCACTGTATAAACTCGGCTTAGTCTATGGGCTCAAATTCTCGATTGGCAAAAGTTTTCTCGGTGCATGGCGCGATGAGCTAAATAGTTAATTCGACAACAGTTGGCTTGCAACGGATATGAGCCTCCATTAACTCCCGTTCGATCCGTTATAGCGCAGTCCAACGGTCTGATGATGAACCTTTATTAATTTTCTGCCCATTCGAAGTGTCAATCGAACGATTATAATATCCCCAACGATTATATTGCTTCGTCATGGCGAAGTGCCATGTGTCGCAGTTATGATATCTTGCGAAGCTCCAATTCTGCAATTTTTCTTTCTACGAGGTCTCCTTTAGAACCTC
>ML788640.1:200095-211893 GCA_009831015.1 Picea engelmannii
TTTTTTTTTTTTTATGTCTGGAGGAATCAAGAACTAGTTGGGCACGTGCTCGCGTTACACGTGGCCGTGTTATCCAACTTCTACCACTATAACCTCCAGGTGTGCCCACGAGGCCCCATACGCGACACACATTGTAAGTCGGGGGGAATTGAACTTGAAACCTCATGGAACTTCATTTTCACGGCACTTGCTAATTGCGCTGCCCCCCCGGGGGCGATTCTTATCTTCTTTGGTCTTAGTTACTTCGCACTATTGAAATTATTTCCTAGTGTTCCTAGATAATAATTCTTCTTTGTCTGGGATAGGTAACTCAATCTTCTATGGATCCTCTAGCGTTCTCTTAGCTTTGACATCCGAGTTGCTAGCATTAAATATCTGCGATCTACTCTCCCGTTCTTCAATCAAGTGCGCGATCCTTCTGGTCATAAAGTATTTTAACTCTTGCTTCTTATGTTTCAAAAATTCTTCTTCTTTCTTTCGTTTGGCTTGGTCTCTATCAATCCAAGATTTTTCTATTAGCAGGGTAAACAGGGCGCTGTCTTCGACAAATTTAATAATCTCAAAGTCTTCTTCTGTCGAAGTTCCATTGACAGTCATAGGTATTTGAGCGAGCCTTCCACAAAGGTTTACTAGCTTTCCTCTAAGTAAACCTATTCCTCCTAGTGAAGGGATCATAGCAAGCCTTCCTATAGCTTCCTAGGTTCTCTCTGGCATACTATTCATCTGTGTTTCCTCATCTAGAACACAGTCAATGTTGAAGTCTCCTATTATTGCTTCGATGCATTCCTTCTCTTTGAATATCTCTGATAAGTTGACATGTCGGTGATCATTCAGGGTTTCTTTCATTCGTAGCAATGCTTTCTCTGATTCTTTCTGAGGTTCGTCCGTAGGTTCTAGATCTGCCTTAGGGTTTTCTTGATTCAGATTAATTCTTTCAAGCTTAGCAATCATGATAGGGCAATCTAATACTTCATGGTATAGAGATTTACAAAAAAGACAACTAGGTATTCCACCAGGGAATTCCTTAGCAAGATGTCTCGACCTTCTGCAACTGTAATAGAGGGTTAATCCTCTCTTCCTTTTAAATGATTCCCAACTTATTCTGTACTGTGCACTAGGATCATATGAGCTAACCTGCAACAATTTATTTCTAGGATCCTGCATCCATTCGTTAGTCCAAACATTCTTTATTTGCATAGGTATAACATATCTTTCACTATTCTTATCAGATCTACTCATATCAAATCATCTTTCATCTATTAATGCCCTAGCTTTCAAACTAGGACAAAATTTATTAAACATACCTAGATCCACACTCTAGAAACAAAATTTTCCACTTATCTTACTTCTACAGAGCACAAATATTTCAGATCTAACACTTTTAACTATTCTTACCTTTATCAGAGCACAAATCTTGCAAATCTTACCTCTTTTGATCAACAATTCTTACTTTTAACTTTCTTAGAGTGTCAAGCGTTCAGATCTTGCTTCTTTCCTTCAGATGTGATCTTCTTTTCTTCAGATCGGGATTCTTTCTTTCAGATTTGATCTTCTTTTTTAGATTGGGCTTCTTTCTTTCAGATCTGATCTTCTTTCTTTAGCATAGAGATTTATAAGTCAAGTAGAATACTGCGCACTAGGGAACAAATCTACGCACAGAGCTTTCACAATTTCAGGATGAATCTTTGCACAGAGCTTCTTCTTTCTCAGTTCCCAGGAATCACAGTTTCAGGTCCCGACAACAGAACCATTTGTTGGCATAGGGGCAGAACTAGGGTTCAACACTACAACATCGCACCAACAAAGCCCTAACTACCGGCCCTTTCGGCAACACCTGCGAAGCAGATGAAGTCTCACCCGAGGTAGTTGCAGGGGTGGTTGCAGGACTCAAGCGTCTGCAACCTTAGCTGGGACACATATCTGTGATTTTACTATTTAGAAAAGCACTTAGCACCATCAATTCCTTAATATGTAATCACTATTCACTTCGTTGATACAATAGAGCTTCGCAATATCCACACTAATCTATAGCATTCAAGCACTTAGCATATACAAATGGATCAGAATGAGCATATCAAGCACTAAGCATGAATATCTAGATCAGATCTAACATTGTCACATATAATAAGCACAAAGCATGAATATATCTATCTAAACATATCAGAACATGTAAATACATCAAGACAAAGCACAAATCACATCACACAGTGTTTACGTGGTTCACCCCCACCCTGGGGCTACGTCCACCAACTCTTCTTCTTTATTGTCTTCAGTCAATCAGTTACAAGCACAAAGCCTTAAAACCCTTACTCCGCACATGACAAAAGATCTGCGCAGCTCACTAGATCCTTCTTCCTTGCGTTACAACACAAAGCCTTCCACAACTTCTTACAATGACTTGCACTTATCTCTACAAGTCTTACACAGTATGCACATAATACTTACAATCCTTTGATCACATAGATCTAGCATTTAGCCATTCCTTTAGCACTTAGCACACCAACCTCTTTCTAAATTGCCTATCCTTCTATATATACATTACAAAATAGGCCTAAACATGGGTAAACCCATGGGCCGACATCCCATTCCCGTTACATATTCCCAAAAACCCAAAAAGGGGGCCAAGATCCCGTGATCTCCGCTTCGACTTGCACTCCTCCTTCGACAGGCTGTCGAAGTCCCAAAATAGGTCAATATGACCAAGAAACTCCCAAAACTTGGTCAAGGGCCAACAAGGATGCTACATGTTGAGTAATGAGAGCACCAAGGCTGAGCACAAGCATTGCTTCAAATCATTGAAAACTTTCTTTTGCAATTGGCCCCACACGAACATTTCCTTGCCACCACCTCTGGTCACTTTCCTAAGGGCCCATGCAATGTGGGAGAATCCCAACACGAACCTGCGATAGAAATTGGCAAGGCCTAATAATCTTTGAAGCTCAGTGAGTGTGGTTGGGGCTGGCCAATCACGAATGACCTAGATATTGGCTGGATCGACATGCAACCCATGCTCATAAAAAAATGTATCCGAGGTAATGGACCCTGTTTGTGCCGAAGAAACATTTTTCCAAATTTGCATATAGCTTGTGTTTCCACAGAGTGTGAATAAATTGCTAAATATGTTGCAAGTGTTCCACCCAAGTCTTGCTGAAGATGAGGATGTCATCCAAATACAACACCACAAAATAATTGGTGAAAGGATGCAATATATTTTCCATCATCCTCATGAAATTTGTTTGGTCATTTTTCAAGCCAAATGGCATGACCAACTATTCAAAAAGACCTTCTTTGGACTTGAAGGAAATATTCCATACATTAGTCAACTCTATTGGGACCTGGTGGTAGCAAAAATTCAAATCAATCTTACTGAAGTATTTGGCTCCCTTGAGCTGGTCAAGGAGATCCTCAATTCGGGGAATTGAGTACCGGTTTCTGACTACGATTTTATTTAGGTCCCGGTAATCAATTCAGAGTCTCCAGTTCCCGTCTTTCTTCTGCACAAACATGATTGAGCTTCCACAAGATGATGAACTTGGTCGGATGTTCCTGTTTTCGAGTAGCTCTTGGATCTGGCGTTTGATTTCCTCATTTTCTAACAAAGAGTGGCGATAGACTGAACCATTGGAAAGTGGTGCGCTGGGGGTCAGATTGATTGAATGCTTGACCTGACAGTGTAGAGGTACCCTAGTGGGTGAGGAGAATATGTATTTGTATTCTTCCACAACCTTATCCACTTGCTTCTGTTGTGTTGATAGACCTACCACGAAGTCCATGGATGTGGCTACAACCTTCTGCTCACTTTGAGCATGAATCACGAAGAAGACAAAATTCTTGGTCTGAGATATGACCTTCATGCATTGCTTGGCAGAGATCAAGGAAATGGCAGTAGGTGGGAGTACCTCGGGTATCCTATAAAATTTCCTATCCAAAGTAATAATAACACTACGAGGCATAGAATCATATACAACATGACGTTTCCATAAATAAGGTTGGCCCAAAATAACATCACAAACTTCAAGGGGGGCGACATCACACAATACCTCAACTTTGAAGGGCTTGTTTCCCTAGGGCAGAAGACACTTAGATGACGTGGAGATTTCTCCCTTGGCGGAGCCATCTGATGGTGTACGACTATGGGTGTGGTGTTTTCGAGAGAGCCAACTACTTGCCGACCTTCACTGAGATGAGGTTCTTTTGGCTACCCCTATCCATGATGAAGTGAAACGTAGTTCCCTTCACCCACATCTGTGAATGAAAGAGGTGCTCACCTTCCTCTGGTTCATCAGGTTCACTGGGATGGACCTTGGTGGTAGAAATGGTGGCACTGGGTTCTGCATCAATGATCCATCTCCCTTTTTCTGGTTCTGACTCACATTCAGATCCCAAATCTAATTCATAGTCTTTCACCTCGGCCACCAATGACTTCTTTGAGCAACACTCACCGATGTTATGCCAGAGGATCTTATGGAACTCGCGCCGTTTCCCAGTGTCGTTCTTTATCTTCCCATTTTCCTTCTTTGTTTGTGTCTTATATTGGTTTTCCTAAGGCTATCCATCCTTGCTTTGCCCTTTTTTCTATGGTTTGGGGCTGCCTTTTCTCTGCTTCTGTTGTGAGGGGTTCACAAACCCAAATGACCACGTCTTTTGTTTAAGATTCTGCTCAATTTTGAAAACATATTGATAGGTCGCTCCTAAGGACGAGATGTATATAAACTCCATTTCTTTTTAGATGTATCTATGCATATCGTCACGGTACTTGAGCACCAGATGTCACTCAGATTCTTTGATACCCAACTTGGTGCGCAAGGTATGGAAGACATTGGTGAACTCTGGCACTATTTGGTCCCTTTCCTACCATAGTGTGGTCCATCTTGTATATAAGTCATCATAACTTCCAACAGGGTAGTATTGTTCCTTAATAACATCCCTGAAAGAACCCCAAGTGGGTGCGACTACAAATAATGTAGATTCATCTGTTGCCTTTTTCTCATAGAAAGTCTCCCACCAATATTTGACATGGGGGATGACCTTAATGAGCGCAAATGTAATATTTTCTTTATCATAAAAGTTATGGACATAAAAATACCCTTCTAGAAGGTTTAACCATTTTTCTACAACATCTGCATCTATTTGACCTTCAAATATAGGAATATCAAAATTGATCTGTACCTTGAAGGGGGTGGTGCCTCCGCTCGAGGAAGATGCATCGCATGTTGGAAGTCATTGAAGGATTTGCACAAAATTATCCATCATCTCGTTCCTCTATCACACAAGGGATTCTTGGAGAAACAATTTAAATGGTTCTCTTGCCACATCATATCTCTTTTCTCCCTCCATGGGAGATCATCGAGTTCGGCGAGGCCGATATTGAAAAGGCTGAAATGGTTCGAGTCCCAACTGCTTATACCCTAACTTCGTTGGGGACATGCACAAAGAAACAAATGAAGACAAAACCGCTCTTATACCACTGATCCAGATTGATGAGTGGAATGAAATGAAACATAGATCTATAACATTAACACATATATACATAGAACAATAACAGAGTTACAATGAAACTTAACTTCTATTCAATAAAGAAATATGTTGAAACTGAAAAATGTAGAATGAAACAATCTTGCTCGAATGGTGGTAGCTAATCTCTGAGAAGAGATGTGGCGACTACGTGCATTTTCCTGAGCACATTACAATGAGGCCTCCAACCCTTTTTAGCATCAAGAAGTAATCAAAAAATCCTAGGAGATGAAGCGCCAAAAGTCATGTGGGCCTCAATGGGGTAAGTTCGTACATCAACTTCCCATGGTCATAACTTTTGCATATGATCTCCATTTTAGGCGCACGATAGTTTGTTGGAAAGGTTTATCCAAGGAATACACATTTTTCGGTCACATCTAAATTCAAATCCAATGTGACTATGGCGATCCCAAAAAACATTGTTTAGGGCCTCAAAACGACCTCATAAGTTTAGGACCTAAAAAGCTAGGAAAAATTGCCAAGATGCCAAGTGTGTGTGAGCCAGTTGAAAGATGTGGGTGGCCACCAATATCCACCTGGATCACACAAATAATTTTTTTTATATTTCCTTCAATCTTGCACTACAATCCATATTGATATCTATATTTAATTTTTTATAAACTAAAATTGTCATACAAGATAAGGCTACAATCTTACCAGAAGTAAAGAGTATAGTTAGTGGATAAGATTGTCAAAATACTCATTTGAGGCTTCTTGTATTGGTGTATCCATCCAACATGATTTTATTTTAATTCATAATCAATTGTGAAGACCATGATTTAACACCACTAATTAGATCTGGAATGGAAGCCACAAATATTTATCACCATTTGATTTGATATGCATATGCCAAAAAAAGAAGAAAATATAAGAACTCAATGTAAATGTAATTATAAAATATTTAATGGTTAAGATCAATAATTGGTTCATGATGTAGTAGTTTTCTTACTAGATATTTTCTTGGCTCATGATGATATAATCAACCACCTTTTGATTGAATACTTCACCAAAAAGGAGCATTATGTGTTTCATCAAATCTTTTTTCAAACTTTGGCTTTGGTATTGATAGATAGTTATTCCCTACCATTGAAATCATATATTATGATTAGAATTATAAGATCAACACAAAAATATTAATTTTTATATCAAAACAAGTTGATGGATTATTAATTACCATGAAATTTTAATCCCTTCACTAGGACAAGTTCATTGTCCATGGGTAAAGAACTAGGTAATTCTCTAGTGCTCTTGACAATTATGAGTGACGAGGGAGTCAAATAAACCTATGAAGTAGGTGTATAAGAAGTAATAAGAGTAGAGGAACCAATATTACTATGTGCAGTAGTAAATGGGGTACCAATAGTAGGTCTAGTAGTAGGGGCACTTGTAGCAGGAGCATGAGTAGAGGCACCGGAAATAGATGTAGGTGTGCTAATACCAATGCTTGTGGTATCACATTGCAAGAACTTATACAAAAAACCAATTTTGTGTTGGACACAATTCATTAAAAACAATAAATTGTATACATTAAAGAAATTGATCGGATCAAATTTCAAAATTTCATATGTTGTACTGATTGATTCTTGTAATAAAGTTTTCTTGTCTTTTCATTCTTTCTTTAGAACTATCACTCATCAAACTTGACAATTATACTACCCATTTTTAAACTTGTTTTTTAATAGATACCAAAGGGTTAGGATCATCAAAGAAGTCATAATTTCCACCACAACGAGGCGTGCTAGAAGCCTACAAGCAACCAAAAGTCAAGATGGATTATAACATCAATAAACATTGATATATATGACTTGTCTGATATATATATATATATAAATCAATATGTTAATTAGATAAAATATTCATTCAAACAAAATATTCAATAATAATGACTATAAATTATAAAACACAATTACCTCTTTCTTTAATTCAGTTCAAATAGTAATAGCTCAATGTGTCACTTAGGAAAGACTTGTCTGAAATACCATTGCCAAAGTACCATGGAAAAGACTTGCCTAGAAAAATTGCTTAAGAGGGAAGATATTGGTGCTAGCATCGGACTTTCTAGTTATGATAATGGGACATTAAGTTTTGACAAATAATGTTTTGACATTAAGTGCATTTGCAAAATAATTTTGGAAACATTTTATTTACTTGATGTATATTCACTAACAATAAATTGATTTTCAAAGTGGGGCAACTTCGATTATGCTCTTGAATGAATGCAAAAAATGCATTAAAATCACTTAGTTGTTAACATCAATGCACACAGATGCAAGGTTAAATAATCATATTTAATATAGATTTTAACACACATTCATGCACAAATCAACTAAACATGTAATTTATTCTAAGCATCAAAGAAGTACCTTTTTTATATTCCTAAGCATCATCATTAAAACATATAAAATCATCTTCCCCACATGTTCACCCCAGTGGTCAAGATTCTTTGTAATTAGGAAAAGGTTCAAACTATGCATATTCAAAATTGATGGCAGTGAATTTTTTCTAAAAAAATCCATGGCATTTCCTTCGCGCTCATTGGATTTGATGACTAGGGTTTAGCCTTGGCGGCCCATGGTGGCCTGTTCATGGACGAGCATTTCCCTGTGGCGAATGCCTCTTCAACAATGACAGGTCCTTTCCTAGATGTTGTTGTTTTTCCATGTCTCGGGTCTACTCAAGCCATGAATTTTGGTGGGCCGCCGACGTGCCCTCTCAGGGGTTCTCCCTATGGTTCCGCTTTCATCCAGGGAATTTCCTTCCACGAAATCATCAAGAGAAATGTTTTTTTTCCCTTATTGTTTGGTTCAAGAGGCTCTAACTCCCTCCATTCCCATGAGGAAGAATGTTGTTTCCAAGATTTCCCATCTCACCTCCACCACTCTCAATTGGAGGTTTAATGGGATATGGCCTCATCTTGTTAATTCATGACTTGATTTTGAGATCATGGCTTCCTGTTATGAAATGTGATGTTGTTATTCACCTCTGTGCTCAAGGGTTTTTCATTATTGAGTTCAAACTGGAAGAGGATAAATATTTGATATTTAGTTTCAGCCCCTCGTTCTGGGGCAGTTCTAGTTTATGTATGAAGCCTTGGTCTCCCTCCTTAGATCCTTCAAAGGATTCACTATCTTCGACACCTATTTGGTTTGGCTCCCAAATTTTCCTTTTCATATTTGGGGATTATCCTCTCTCCATGCCATTGGTAACTCCTTAGGAAGTTTTGATTTTATAATCTCTGAATCTATAAACCATAACATCTGCATGTATGCTTAGATCTATGAAGAAACGGATTTCAACAAAGGTTTTTCAGCCGAAATAATCTTGATGAGAGGCAACTATTCATGGACTCAAAATATGGATTATGAAAAAATCACTTTACCATGTAGGGCTTGTTTTGAAACAGGTCATTTGGCAACCCATTTCCATAGGGATACTAAGAAAGTTAAAAAAAAACACAAATCAACCTGGTGGGTTGGCTCCCACATTGGTCATCTACTTATTTCCAAGGAAGATTCTTTAGATGCGGTCCCTCCCAAGGAAGGGCCCAACGATGCTTCTTTGAAATCCAATGACGTTCCATGCAATGAGGATCCTCCTGTTCTAGGCCCTTCATTGAATGATTCAAAATATGAAATTGAGGACACCAAGGTCACAACAAATACCATAGAGAAACATGACATGCAACAAGAATCAACTCGTATGGTGGAGAATACAGAGGATTTGGTTTCTCTTGATTCAGGTAAACAAAGATAGGTTCACAATCCCTTGGAAAGTTGGGAAAATGAGGCTGATGATGCTGAGGCATAAGAAAAATTAGAACCTCCAGATCCTGAAAAATGTGGGAATGGCAGGATCCACGTCGATCCCAACATCTCTTAATGCAGGTTGGACAGTAGTCAAAAATACAAAAAATACTCCTTTAACATCCCAACCAATGGTGACACGAAGTAGGGTTCAAATCCATTTTAATCATGTATTGTTTTTGACGATTATTATGCCATCAATTTGTAAGAATATATTCCTGCAAGGGCTTATGGAATGTATTTTTCTTGGACAACTGGAAAATCAAGCTAGTCAATTTTGAATCTGGGATGATAAGCCTTGGAAATAGTCTTAAGAATTTTGGTACAAGGCACTTTTGAACTATTTGTACCTCTTCTACGTACTTGTACACAACTTTTATTAATGATCATTTCCTTGTTTCTGTTACAATTTTTTTTATGGTAGTGGATAACTGAGTTGTTTCTTTGGGTTGAATGGTAAATATGAAATGATGCCATGGGGCACACATAGTCTATTTATCCACAATCATTTATATTCCAAGCATGCTCTTCTAGTTGGAGATATGAAACTAGGTGTCAAGGAGGTTGGTAAGAATTTCATTGGTGGACTTGACTAATCTGGCAATGATGAATGTACTTGTGCATGGGACACTCAAGATCATGTATGCAATTATATTGAATTTCTATTCCCATTGACCATGATTGATGATAATGATGAGAATATGGGATGAATAAAAAAGTAGATCAAAAGGAGGATAATTTGCATGATAATAATATGATGGGAATTCATTCACGATGGCTTGGTATATCTTTGTCTTTTCTTCTAAATTGGAATTAGAAAATGTTTGCAAATATCACTCGATACACAAAAGAGCATTTTCATCCATTCTTCTATTGAGACACAAAAACCTCGAGAGAACCAAAAACTAGTGCAAATGCTCAAATGAATAGAAACCAACTTAAATACTTGAATAAACTTGCAACATAAACTTTGGTATGTTAATTAGATAAAAGATGCATAAGATAAACTATTACAAATAATATTCAAACACAAACAATGAATAATGAATATAAGTTGTAAAACACAATTACCTATTTCCTTAATTATATTCAACTTATAATCAATCAATCAACTCCCTCCCCACAACTATTGGTTTTATTGCACATATCATAAATTTATTTCCATCATGCCCCTCAAACATGCAATTGGGTAGCTTGTTCGTGCTTCCAGGATGTGAACTGTTTATAAACCCCACAACATTTTTCAAAGCTTTTGGTCTTCCATCAATATATAAATATATATATGTTGTCCTTTATTTTGATTATTTTCTTTCATTTTGTTATATTTTGCACAAATTCCATATATCTGCATGAAGGAATATTTCATCTTTTCATTTATCATCTGCCATATAGTCCACATGATGAACTAATGTGGATAATTCTGCTTCATAGGCTTATGCTAGTTTTCCATCCTATCTAATTGTATGGAAGACACCTATCTATTACTGTTTATATTCATTTGATACGTATTTAATCCTAAAGGTTTCCCTAAACATATCCCAGGTAACTTGCAAGGGAGTGACTTGCAACTTAGTCTCTTCATTTACCCACCACAATAGAGCTTCCCCTTTAAGAAGACTCATTACTATTTGTGCCTTTTCAACAATAGTGTATGTCTTAAAATTGAGTGCTCTCTTAACACCTATCACCCAAGAATTTTCTACCCAACCCCCATCTTGGCTTGTGAATTTTGGTGATTTGTATTTTTGAACCTCTTTTGTAGTATCTAGGGGTGCTATTCTCTCATTGGCATTGCACAAAAGATTGTAGTCCTATATTTTTTTCTACTCCAACTCCCTCTCTTCACACTGGTCTATGTTTGGATTTTTACCTTGGTTAGCAACCTAGTCTTTAAAGATGTTGGGCAGTTCTCCTAGAGAACATAGTATGGCATGTTCAATTATGGTTCCAGTATAATTGTGACTTGTGGTTGCCTTTAATGCTTAGGGTCCACAAGTACTCTTGAAAAGTTGCAAGATAGATTCATTTCCTACCAATAATATGCCTAATCTGATTCATTTCCTACAAGTAATATGAAAATAAAGAAGAGGGGGGAGAAGAAGAGAAGATGCATCCTATGGAGGTCTAGTGAGATAAGTGCCAAATCTCCCTTCCTCATGTGTTGCTATTTCTAATGCACTTTACATAGGGTTTTTGTACTTTGTTGTGTTGACTCATGTTTGTAATGGGTCATGCATATTGTACCCAGAGTAGTCATGAAGTCGTTTTCGTCGCCTCTAGCAGCTCAACGAATTGCACTTGAATGACAAGTGGTTTAAGTCTTAGAAAGTTTTTCCTAATATCTTATAACTCCAAACCGAACTTCGGTATCATTATAATTGTCGCTAATTAAATCCCAAACTATATTATCTCCCTGGGATGGTTCCACAAATGCTCTAAGAGACTAGGGGTGTGTGATATTGCACTCTAAATGATACAGTG
>ML788640.1:259655-286922 GCA_009831015.1 Picea engelmannii
AAAACTTGTGTGAATGATAAGTGAAGTTAGATTTTTCTTTTTTGTTTGCAAAGCATACTGATTGTATCATTTAGTTTGCCTCTAACAATTAGGTATAAATAAAAATCTAGTGACTATTTTTATTTTATTCTGGTATTTGAACTAAGTTTTGATGTGTATTAGTTTGAACTTCTCTCCATTAACAGAGGGAGCATACCTCTGTTGTCTTGTATGCATATTTTGTATGGGAATTGAAATGGATGTATTAGTATTGGGTAATGATTTTCTAAAAGCATTATCCCTCTTAATTTTTTTTTTAACCCTCTTAATTCTCTCTCTTCCTTACAGGTGAGAAGGTGGAAGTCTCTCATCTTTCATGGTTGTTTTTGAGTTAATTTTTAAGGTATTTACAAGGGTTTATGGGAGAGAGAATTTTCTTCATGTAGTGTGAAATTTTTGGTTCCAAGTTGCAGGTTTTTTGGGTTATCCTTAAGGGTTTATGGCATGTAAACAAAGGGTTTCTAGGTGGTAGGTTAGGAGTTATTTTAGTGAACGTTTGCACGATTATGTGGGTGGTCAGGCCCCAGGTTTCAGTTTTGAAACCTAAACTGAAACCTCTGATACCATATGTAGTACTCCCTCCTCATGGTTTCATTGTTTTAACAATAAATTTGTTATCTAATTGATTTAGAAATTCTGTTTATATGTCATCTAATTTATGGTTTTGTTTTGATTGAAGTAAATCTAATTTTTGGTTGTGTTTCAATATAATAAACAGTTAAATCTCAAATCACCTAACAATTTTTTTAGATATAGGTATGTACTTTTAACTTTCATTCACAAAAAAATAGTGACTTAATACCTAACAATTAATCCACTTAGATAAAGCAATGATTTAATCAATTAATTAACTTTTAATACCTTAATAACTTAATTTACCTTAATCAAATCATTAATTAATCTAATTAGGGGTGTTACATTATGGGAAATATTAGTAACTTTTAAAACTATAATTATCCCATTGTCACATGTTTCTTCTTATCATCCAACTATTTAGTGCGATATTTTCTGCCATTACACCACATAGTTTCATGATGCTTCACTTGCATGTTCGATAGGTTATAAATGCATTGTCATGAATTGATAACTAAATATACTATATAATTCAAGGAAAAAAAAACACACAAAAATGGGGATTAAAATCTAAAAATTAATGGGAAATGCTTACCTTTCTATCTTTTGCACCATATCCTATATCAATTTCCTTATGTGTTAGATTTGTATCATTATCCAAATAAACTCTTCTAATCAAATCTGCCACCCCACTCCATGATAAACTATGGTAAAATTCATTACATCATTCTATCCATACCTTCATCATTCTATCCATATCTTCATCCAGTTGAGATTATTTTCGATGTATAAATGTAGTGCATCCCACTCTCTGATACTTTTTCTCAAAGAAAATTGTTTCACTTGTAGCTATTGAATTACTACATAGTTTATGGCTAAGGTTCACTCTCAAACAAAGAAATAAGTAGAGGGTGAATTGTAGAGTTGTTGGAATGCTTGAAGTTGAAATTGCTACTCTTAGTTGAAAGGCGGGGTTTACATTGGAAGATCAATTGATGAATAACACTCATTTGTTTTAGAATTTGATAACCTTTGTTACAATATTAGAGGATACCATCCAATAGCAACCCTTTGGGAGAAAAACAAGAAAGAAGTTGAGAAATACTAGAGGAGGTATTATGTTGAATCTTTATTCCTCTTTCAAAGTGGAAAACACGGTGGAAATTTCACCCCATGATGGTTAATTGTTGGATGCCTTTCAACTTGATGATTGGTTGATTAACTTAGAGTTGATTTTCAAAATACAATGATTCACAATGAAGACAGAGTTACATTCTCAAAGTTTCACATGCATGGAGGATATTTATTTTGGTGGGAGAATATATGTGAGCACAAAATGACACACATGGCGTGACTTGGGGCATATTTAAAGCCTTAATCAAGAGCAATTCCTATTCCATCAAATATTTGGAAGGAAGAATAATAACAATGGAAATAATTAAAAGTAATCTACAACCAGACTGCATGGATGTATAACAGGGAGTTCTCTATGTTTTTCAGTATATCAACAGTAGAGGAAATTACAGGCCTCAAACCTAATTATTGTATAAACTTTTTGAATTTTTTTTATTCTCTCCGACACACACACACACACACACACACACACACACACATTGAAATTGAAATAACTACGCCAAAATTATAATGGGATGGTATATGCCTCCATCCAAGAGTTCAATCACTACACCATTGAACTTAGAGCAAGGATGATTTTAGGGGCTAAATTTTGCTCATGGGCTAATTTTCCATGGTTTTTCCAAAAACAAGATTCGTTATTCTAAAAATGATTCGCCCAAATTCTATAGGATAAAATTATTTTACCTTAAAAATCATCAAAATTTTATACAAACTATATAAAATCCTTAGAAATTTGAATATTTTTACAAAAATATCGCCAAACATTTTATATTTGTCATATGAAGGATTAGTAAGATTTGCCAAGATTTCTACATTTTAAAATAAATTTCCATCCTTAAAATCATCCATGACTTAGAGGGATGAAGGAAGAATCCATACTAGCGACCAAGCTCATTGGTGGATTAATATCACCAATTCAAATGGAGCTTGAGATGTTCAACATATGCACTTTTGAAGACATATGTCATAAGGCTATGTTAATTGAAACTTATATATCAACAACTAGACAAACCTCATCTCAAAAGAAGTAGCGATGACGAATACCATACCTATAGCCATGTATCATGAACCTTACTCACTAGGTTGGCTTAAAATGATAAGGATTTGTGCATTCTACATAAATGAAACAAACCGTTTTCCATTTCAATTGATATATTCATGACATTCTAGTTTGATATCACACCATCGAATGTGTGTGGTGCGTTTTTTAGCAATGACCATATTTGTTGGATTAAAATGCAATTTATTGAGGACAATTAAACCGATACAAACTTGTTAAAAATTTCTAAGATAAATTAGTGATAGAACAATAAGATCCAATGTTCTTAGCTATTTTAGCCATAGATTGATCAAAGACCCAAAATGGTTTTCTTTGCTAGTACTCCTACAACTAGAGAAGGGGAGAGTGACATTTTTTAACAAGGACACCCAAACCTCATCTCACAAAGATACAACTCAATTACATAAGTCAAAGGAGAATATATAGTTGGAAAAGTTATTATAGTGTATTATAAGTTTAAGAAACCATACAAAATTCCTCTAAGTCATGTGATTGAGAACTCCACTAAGCTATAACAATTATTATTCTGCTAAATGATCCACTATGCATGAATTTATTATTGGAGGATGAAGATATCAAGAGGTGAATTTAGGTGTTCCTAGACAAAGGCCACATTATAGATAACTCTTCATTATGTGAATATACAATTATTCTAGTTCTAAAGAAGGATGTTACATGGAGAATTTGTGTGGAATACTAGGTATTAAATAGAATTACCACAAAAAAATAGTATCCATTATTTTGGACACGTGATCTAATATATTAAATTTTGTAAGGAGATAAATACTCTAGTAAGATTGATTTGAAGTTCGATTACCATCAAATTTGTATCAATTTAGAAGATGCATAGAAGACAACCTTCAAAACATGCCAATGATTGTTTCAATGGTTGTTGATGTTATTTGGTATTAAAAATGCCCTTGTGACAATCATGAGAATGATGAACAAAGTGCTAATAACATATCTTGATTCTTTTCTTATTATGTACATGGATGCCATATTGGATTTTAGCCTAACCCAAGAGGACCACTTACAACACTTTGAGCCAAGTATTGTGATATTGTGGAGAGATAAATTACTTGTTCACATGAAAAATTGTGCATTTATATAAATGAATTTTTTTTATATATTGGGTTATGTGTGAAATAGGATGGAATTATCATTTCCTCTAGGAACACATTGTAAAATAAAATTATTTTCCCCTGGACTTAATTGTAGACTGGATTAGGAAGAACCCAAAAACATTTAAGAATGGATCTGTCATATGGAAATCCACTGTCAACAATTTCCCTCTGGTAGGAAATTGACTCATTTGGAAGATTGGGAATGGAGTATATGTCCTTATTGGTAAATACACATGGATTGAATGTAAAGGTAAACACATTCTCCTAGAACCTGTTGTTTAGGAACTCAATAATGCAGGTTTTTTTCATCTTCATTAAATAGGCAGGATAAATTTTTTTAGGGCTCTACCTAAGGACTAAGCTGTCAGGATGTGGGTTTGAATCAAGCAATGTTCGCATATGGTGGGCATATATTGATTCCATTTCCACATCCATGGTCAATCTCTCTGATAAAAAAGACTCCCTTATCTAGTCTTTCAACCCAATTGGGACCTATGCCCCAAAGCATGTATACATGGCATTAATTTTGGAACATATTGAAGAGTCAACCCCTTGATGGGGGGCCACTCTCTAGAAACTGAAATTCCAAGAAAAAGAAAAACTATTCATGTGGATCCTCCTCACAAATAAATCCCCCACTTGGGAAATCTTCAGAATATATTTTTTTTTTCGGCCTAGCCATTGTCCACTCTGCAAACATGATTCAAAAGATATCCCCCACCTATTCCTACATTGTCCCTTCAAAAAAGAAGTTTGGAAAAACGTAAAATATGCTCATGGCATATATGAAAGTTGAGACAAAACCATAATCAACGAGGCCCTCAACTCCTAGATCTCTTCCCCTTCCACCCCTTCCCACAAATCCCTCCCTCTCATAACGGTTTGGGGCATCTGGCTTGCCATAAACCATGCTATCTTTGATGATATTGATTCCTCCCCCATCCAAACCTCCTCCTCCTCTCTCTCCATTCTACTTTCCTTCCCTCAGTCCCCCGCCCCACAGAAACCATCCATTTGTTCCCCTCCCAGCATTGATCCTTCCTCCCCTCGGGATTTCTTTGATGGGGTGGGTAGCCCAAGGTTCTCCCTCTTTAGGAGCCGCTAGGGGTATCATTTATATGAATACCTACACAAAAATTTCTTTCATATCTCATCTAGGAGTGCAACCAACCATATTAGCAAGATTATGGTGGTAAAAATCCTCCTCACTCTGGCAAAGGAAAAATACATTTCCCACATAAACATATATGATGACTCTTTACTGGTGATCAAATGCATAACAAAATTCAAACACTGCACACATACACACTTCTACCAATATTGGATGATATTAGAAGGCTCCTTACTTCTTTCACTCATGTCACTTTCACACATGTCTACATGATTTGGAATCAATAAGCGAACAAACTATCAAAGATTGGACTAGACCTGGACCAAGGTTGTTGGAAAATCTGGGAAGAGAGCCCGCTTGCCTCCACAAAATATCTTCACAACTCTTGGACCAATCTATGAATAATCTCTCTCAGAGGAAAATAGTGACCTATACTATTTTAAATTTTTGTAGGAAAGCTACTACAACTTGGCTTTTTGCATGTTTTAATTTCTCTCCCTAACATGGGACGACTTGTATATCAGTTTTTTATTGTAATCAAATTGTAACTCTATGGACCTATTTGGTGAGTTTGACCAGTATTGGACATGACTCATACTCTTGAATTTTTTATAAGGAAAGCCATGCCAAGGAATAATATGACATATACTATTGTAATTTTGTCTATTATGAATACAATTACTTGTTTTTTTCTACCGGGAAAAAAGGGATGGACTTATCATTGAACTTGCAAATATTTCAACCATTATAACCTAGCCATAACTAAAGAACATTCAGACTCTACAAAGCTTTATGAGAAGGATGAATTATATGAGAAAATTCATTTTGTAGTTTCCTTGGGTCATGCAACTTCTTACTACACTAAATTACTACCAAGTCAATTTTAGTTGGGGTGTAGCATAACAAGAATCATTGAAATAGATTACACATAGAGTTGTGATTTCTCTAGTTCTTACTTGGCCTCAAATTGAAGTGAATGTGTCTAGACATTGAATGGGTGTGGTATTGATGTAAGACGAAAGACTTATTGCATATCACTTCAAAAAAATATCTAGTGCAATCTTGAACTATTTAATTAATATGGGTCCATAAATGTACACATTAGTTAAAGCACTGAAGCACCGATGACATTATTTTCTTTTAAAAGAGATGGTCGTTCATAGTGACCATGAGCCTCTCTAGTTTTTTCAAACATAGAGAAATATTAAAAACACATACCACATGAAATAGATTACTTATTTCCAATAGCTCAATATTATGATTAAGTCCTAAAAGGAAGCACATATAAAGCTTCATATTTCTTGTTAATACCACTAGTAATCATATTGATAGTGTTCACGTAGTTTAAATATTTTGGCTTCAATGCTTTCAAAGAAGTTGATGTACATAATATAGACTTCACCCTAATATATACAATCCTATAGAACTCTGTAATGACACTTCCAGAATAAGAGTTCCATGATTATCTATTGATGGACAAAATTTTGTACAAATTAAGTATCATTTGTGTTACTCTATAATATTACCAACTATAATCATTCCCTGAATCATATCATTATAAGATTTCAAGACACTTTAGAGAGGAGAAGACAACTATGAATTTACAAAGCATTTCCACTAATCGAAGATAGTGCAAATGGTAGTAAAGTTTGTTAAGTGTTGTTCCCTGCATAACATTTCCAATCCAACAAATTGGAAGTTGGGGAAATACATTCCACCTCTTGTCAGAAGCAAACCATTGGAGTCAATTTCAATGGATTTCCTTCGAGGTCTACCAAAAACTAGTAGGTGCAATGGCTATATACGTTAGAATATTGGGTTCCTTGGTAAACCTCACCTTGTTGGATTAAGGGAGTTGACCAATTCTTTGGGTTGACCACCGACTAAATTATATGGTTGACCATGTCCACATTCAGATTCTTCATGGATAATTACAACTGTGGTTGTTTGGTTTGGTCCATAACCAAACCTATTTATTAGATGGTCCCTTGGATCGATCTATCATCGGATCATGAAGATCATTTGTCCTTTAGTGCAATGATGTCTTTAGAAACCACCACTAATTTCAGATCTTATGTTCTCCTTTGCGGTTGTTTTCCTATCCCAACATGGTATCATAGTTGTTGGGTTTATGATCTTGGGTTTCCAGAGAACGAGAATGAGGTTGAAACAGTCGTATGGATTGAGCATGTGATTCTTCCTTGGTGAACAACCGAATCAGAGTTGGGAATGATGCCCTAATTTTTGGTCACGTTTTGATCTGTTATGTTGTATTGGAGTGGCTTAAACTCAACTAGGGTTTTATATTGGTGACTCGACTGGCGTTTGCTTGCCCAAATGTTCCATTATTTGTTGGTTGGGTAAGCTGATTTTTTGGACCTAACATGGTTGCTAGCCTATGATTTGAGTCTGGTTCAAAATTTTCACTCATCTATGCTCATAGCGAATGTTTAAGTCACGTATCTGGTTGCTTGTCTGGGTTTCAAATCTACACGTACACCGACCAGAGGAGGTTCTAACAACTGATTCAACACTATGATTTGAATAAACCCTTCCATTTGCTTTCCCATCGAATGTTGATCGACTTCCGTTCGTTGCTTCACGAATCGATTGGAAGCGTGATCTCTCTCCATTTGCGGTAGAATTTCCCATTGTAGTTTGCAAGTTTGGACATTTCGAAAAATTACATGGCTCTGTTGACTGGTGAAGTTGCTCAATTACATGGCTCTGTTGATGAGCTTTGTAAGGAAGATTCTCCTTTTCAAGCAGATAAAAACCTCTTGTATGATCAATATCAAGTTTTAAAAGAAGATTATGATGCCTTTCTACTTTAGATGACTGAGAAGAATAATATTATTCAGGTATTACAGGACTGCAAACAGAACCTTGAAGATGAAGTTCCCTGACTACAAAATGCTGAGAAGAAGACTGTTGCTATTGAGCTGCCAGGATCATCTATTCTTTCTTCCACCTTTGATAATATTTATTGTAGTCCAATTGTTTCTAATAAAACTAATGTTGCTATTGAGCTGCCAGGATCATCTATTCTTTCTTCCACCTTTGATAATATTTATTGTAATCCAATTGTTTGTAATAAAACTAATGATTATGTTGTTTCTCCTAGCTTTGAAAAAAACACTACAGGTATTGGGTCCCAACTGCTAAGAAAGATGGGTTATACTGGAGGAGGAGTTGGGAAGAATGGAGAGGGAATTGTTTTTCCTATTACCCCTAAGATGAAGTCACCAAGAATAAGTATTAGATATGATGTTGTTGTTGCATCCCTTCCTACACCTAGCCTTGTTGGAACCAGGGAAGTTTTACTAGTTGCAAGTGGAGTTCAGATTGGGTTTCTAGAAGAGAAACCTACTGTTGATTGTGTTGAACAAATTGATGAGTTGCTTGTTCCTCACATACCAGAATTTGAGAATATGATGATATTTCAGGTTTTTCTACTCCCGTAAGTGACCCAACACCTGAGCCTACATCCTTTGATAAACCAACACATAAATATGTGCCTTATCGTCATCCTCGTCATACACATTGAAGGAATGAAAATCATGCTTTCAAAAATTTGCATAAAAGATGTCAAATATGTAACCATGGACTAGTGTTGACTACCAGGATAGATTGTGGTTGGATTGATGGATGGCCGTGGAATAATTTAACCATATGTTTTAGGACTTTGTATCATTGTGTATCATCCAATGTACATTCATGCAACATTTCTCTTACTTATTGTTGATTACCTTGGAAGTGGTCGATTGGAGTTTTGACTCTGATATTTATTGACTAAATTTTGACTGGCGTTTCGCCTGAGTGTTCGTTGACTGAGTTTTGATTGCATTGTTTTTCAACTAGTGTTTTCGACTGAACTATTGGTGATACTTGTAGATCCCCTCAGTTGTGTTTAAGGGGGAGAGTAATTGAAGTTGTTGATATGCGAGCCCAGTTGATGTCTTCTTGTTGATTTGATCGTTTCTTGTTGAATCAACTTGGACTCGATGAGATCAATCGAACCATGTTTGACTGTGTTGTTGGGAGGTGTACTATTGTTTCTTGTACCTAGTACAAAGATTGTTTGCATTGACGCAAACTGTTGCATTGAGAAATATTGTTGCATTAACAGAGACTGTCGAAATGACAAAAACTGATTATCTTGGTGCATTTCTTGTCTAGTCGACTGATCGACTAGCCCATGCTATCTTGTTGTCAAGTCAACTGACTAACTTGGACTGTGTTTTGGACAACAATTTTTCATTGTATGACTACATTTTTTCATTGATCAACGTTGATGGTGACAATGTTCATACTTCTTTTGGAGTATTGTTGTACTGTGTTTGATCAACTTTTGCAATTAGAACAACTTAAAGGGGGAAGTTGTGTGCTATGTAATTTTTTCCTCCAAGCTGTGTTTACAGGGGGGGTGTTGAAACATTGGGTTCCTTGGTAAACCTCACCTTGTCAGATTAAGGGAGTTGACCAATTATTTTGGATGACCACTGACTAAATATGGTTGACGATGTCCACATTCGGATTCTAGATCCACTTTTCTTGGATGGATCTATTTATTAGATGGTCCCTCAGATTAGTCTATCATCGGATCATGAATATCATTTGTGCTTCAGTACAACGGTGTCTTTAGACACCACCATTGCTTTTGGATGCTCTGTTCTCCTATGCATTTATTTTCCTATCCCAACAATGTAACAATAGTTGTGGATTGCTTCATCCAAATGGCCATGATGATACCATTCAAGAAGCTAGTCTTAATGTAATAGGTCACACAATTGTTCTTTAAGAAGGTAAGGTATGGGTACATTTTTGGCTTACTATTATCAATCATCTCTCATTCTCAACTAATTTTTACAAGCACTATACGAATTAATGAATACCAAGTTAAAGAGAAGTATTACCTTGCATTCTCAAATATATAATCAAACATAGGTAGGCATGAATCTCACCATAACTTAATTGCCATGCATCTTTAATTATAAAGATTAATAAACATGGGATGCCATGTTGGCATATGTGAAACACAATAATAATTATGCCTGGTATAACATGATATGTGAAACACAATAATAATTATGCCTGGTATAACATGATATGTGAAACACAATAATAATTATGCCTTGTATAACATGAAAATCATTTGAATTTTGAAGTGTGTCTTGGTTTTTTAATGAAAGAATCCATTAACCATTATGGTTACCATCCTCATCCTTCACTGAGACCATAATTCTGAAGGAGGTCATGAGGAGGTCATTACAGATGAGTAGGAGTTACAAGGCATATAAGTTCTTTATGATCCTTTCCAATCCTATAAATCCCCCTTAGTTTGTAAGATTGGTTTTAGTCTAGACCACCCAATGATAACTCTAATATTGTATGGGTCCATTTACCATCTTCTTTAAAGATAATATGATCCAAGTATTCAATCTCTCTTTCCCTAAAAGCTTAGTTGGACATCTTAGCATAAAAATTGTTTTCTTTTAATGGCATAAGTATTTGCTCGATATGTTTAAGATGCTCCTTCCATAATTTATTGTAGATAATGATATTGTCAAAGAAGACAAGTACAAACTTCTTCAAATATAGACAGAAGTTCATTCATTGTTTCCTTGCATGTTGTTTGTTCATTGGTTACGTTGAACAACATCACCTTAAAACCATAATGTCCTTGATGGGTTCTAAAGGTTGTCTTCTCCAAATCTTCTAATCACAAATTTGGTAGTATCTTGAACATAAATTCAATTTAGAGAAATATTTTTCCATGTGTATTCATCTAACATTTCATCTATAAATGGTATAGGGAATCTATTTTTTTATAGAGACCTTGTTCAATAACCTATAGTAAATGCATACCCTAAATGAACTATATTTTTTTCTTGATCAAATAATTAGAGTTGCATAAGGGATCTCATTTTTTGTGATGATACCACATGTTAGGAAATATTGTATCAATCCCTCAATTTATGTTTTGAGATGGTGAAGATATTAATAAGGTTTCACGTTAATTGACATTGAATCTAGTTTGACCTCTATGTTGTGCTCAATGCTTATTTAAATAGACAATTCCATTGGTAGCTCTTAAAACACTTCCTTACATTCTTTGATAATTTGTATATCTTTGTTTCTTTGGAAATTAGTAGTTTTGAGGCTAATGCTCCCATTTGATAACATTGCACCACATAAATTGGAGCCACTTTGCTTACTTCTGCATCTTATGTCATGATATAAATTTGGTTGGTGTGAATTGAAACCCTTACAACTTGTATATTTGTCCTTGCAATTTAGATTTTATAAAAACAAATTGGTTGTTTTAGGCATAAGTATCCAATTACGTTATCCACTCCACTCTTAATACTATGTCAACACTTCTTAGTGGCACAACACAATACACAATTTCCAAATTGAATTTGTATTTCTAGACGTACCTCGTGACATGTTTTTTTTTCCCAAGGACAACCTCACAAAGAAACCCAAAGGATGCTTCCCCACATTGATGGATGGAATCCCTAGTACACTTGTTGATGTAGAATAATGTGCCTCACCTAAAGGGATTCAAACTGGGCACCTACTATAATGCAACTAGCCAAATGCCTAGTGACATTGGTGACAATAGGTTGAGCTAACCCCTTGAGCTTTTACCTTGTAACATATACCTATTCCATCAATCATTTTTCCATCTACCACCATAGCCCTAAAATATTTAATTGAATCAACAAATACAACTAATCTCCTTGCAACGTTGGTATTGCAGACCCCCCACCCTCACCTGGGGTCCACTAACCTCCCGGTCTAAGGATCTTTGAATTACCAGAGCTGGATCAACTCACAAGGTCCTCCCTGGACCTTCTGATTTTGTTTCCATAGGCCTTTTCTTCTATTTTGGGCCAAGAAATGGATTCCTAGTAGACTCTTGATGATCGGGTGTTACCCTCATGAGACCCCGGGCTCAAAACCGTGGGCTTATCCCAACATGTGCTAATCCTTTGGCCTTCGGGACCATTGGCACCCAACACTTCTCCAAACTCCTGAAATTTTCTATCGTCGAACCCACGAGATTTATCCACGTGTCCCTCTCAAATATGATGGTCAGAAGTATGTGTCCTCGCCTCCAGCCTTCGGTTGACCTCTGGTCAAGTCTCCCTTCTCCCCTTTCTCTTGGAGTGTTAAACCTCTGAACAAGCGGATCTCTTGGCATTTGTTCGTAGAAGATCAATGGTTGATGGCACTTCGGCCTTCAGGCGGTTTGATGCTTCCCTCTCCTCCTTACTTCCGAAATCTCCACCAGTCGAACCTTCTCTCAGCTGGAACCTGTCGCTCCAATCGACGACTCTGGTGAACTTCAACCTTTGGGCTTCAGGAGTTCTGTGCCCCACTACACAAATTTCCCCCCAAAGTGCCTCTCCCCCGAGCACATGGATCTTCGCCACATGTCCTCTCTGGATCCAATGGTCTAGATTTATTTGGCCTTTGGGACTTTAGCTATCCTGGCTCCCTCACACTCCTTAAACCTTCAAATTTCTCTGACACCGAAGTTTTTAAGGGTTATACCCTGCGTAACTCCTCTAGATCCGACGGTTGTCGGTCCTCCACACTTAGATCCGACGACTCAGATCTAATCTCCTCTTGCACGCTCCTCCGCTGCTTATGGTTGCTACCTCTCCTGAGCTTGTTCCTTCAAGGTTTTAAAACCTTGAACGCACACCTTGTGCTTATGGGAAACGTTATCCCTCCCGAGCTTTATTTCCAGAGATGTACAAGATCTCCGCCGTCCCTCTCCGCACTCCTTTGTGAACTTGAAAATGTTCAGAATTATAATTTTTTCTAAGTCTTTCCTCTTCGATGATCGATTCTCTATCTCTCCTGATATTTGTCTGTTGCTTGAATATTGAAGGTTCTTGGCCTTCTTCTTCCTTCCCGAGAACTTCTAGTGCCCTCTCGGAAACTCCACGCTCTTCCTCTTGAGCTTGTAAAATTTGAAACACTTTACCCTTGGTGCACTCCTTGCGCTCACCTTTGTGCAGACTTGTACTTATCCTCAGAATTTTCAGTAACTCTGGTGTTTCTTTTGAGCTTATGAACTTACTCAGACCTCAAAGGGTTCAGTCCCTTTTTTCCTCAAAGGGATTCTTGTGCACTCCTTGCACCTGCTCAATGCACTCTTTATAGAGCCTAACAGAGTATTCAACAACTCCGGCTGTGCTCCCTCCTACACAAACTTTCCTCCAGAGTGTTCAGTAGCTTTGAGGTTCCTTATGAGTTTAAGATTATTTTGGTGTACCCTCCTAGCACGTTCTCTTCTGAACTCGAAGCAGAATTCAGATGTGCATTGCTCGCGCTGGCCTCACAACGCTTCAACACTTTGTGGTGCACTCTTTGCACAAGCCTAAAGAACCCATAATTCTCAACAAACTCACAAAGATAGGGAATTCTATCTTACTCCTGCAAATTGAAACCTATTCATACATTTACAACATTCACATAAACACTCAACAAACTCATTCATAAACAAACATAGAACACATATAATCACAAAGAACCTTATATGGAGGAAAAATGATCTTTTCATTAAATTTTGAATGTATGTACAATGTTTACAAGCTCAGACTGCAACAAATTCTTTCTCCTTTCTCCTCTCTTGATCTCTCTCCACAGCTCAACTGTTGATTAAGGTTGGTTGTCATTGATGTCAACTCTTGAAGAAAGCCCCGCAACACAAAGGTTTGGGTAATAGACCCAAGATTGTTTGATGTAAAGATGACTCATTATTGTCTCGTCATGGTTGATAAGAAGTAAATATGGATGAACTCCAAAGTGGTCCCCTTATGGTGAAAGCCCTCATGGGAAGACACTTTGCRGAGTAAGAGAACCCATGCTTAATTATGGAATAATGAGTTGAAGGACAGTGAATTTGTCAGGGAAAATATCCTAGATGGATAGTGCTTGTCATGTCATTTCCGGTGGTATGTGGAACGTCACATAACTCCTCACGGTTAGAGAGTTATGACCATATGAAGTTGGAGAACCCTCATGAGTCTTATAGAAGCCCCCAAGAGTCAAAGTGCTTTACAAAAATAAATTATTTTAAATGAAGAAGCCCTAAAATAAGGAAAGTGTAAGGCTACATGAAGATATAAATAAGCGACAAATCTCACTCATAAAAACAAACTTGTACATATTGTATATCTATTTTCTTGTGTAAATATTCTTGTAAATACTTGTGGATACATCCGAAGTGGTGAACGTCTGAGGTAGCACGAAGGGTTGATGGCGAAATTCTCGGATTCACAAAAAACCCTATTTTTTGAGGCATACGCGGGATGTCTGTGTATAGGGTGCGTATACATTGAAGGTATACGCGGGCTGGCTATGTATAGGGTGAGTATGTACGTGGGATGACTGTGTATAGGGCGAGTACATGTTGATAAAGCCATGAAACTTGATAAGATGAAGGTGTAGAGGTTCTAGATTCTCAGATCAAGCTCCCAGGAAGGTCTAGAGTGCTCAGATACATCAGATCCATCCATTGGTTCAAAAGGTATCTCTTATTTCTATGAATAGTTGGATTTTGATCTATGCATGAGGAATGGCAATGGAGACTTGAGGATTCTCCCTAGAGAGACTAGTGGCCACATGGGATCTTCTGTATAAGTCAGATCTACAAAAATACAATGCTGGTATATTTATCATTGATACTTCTTGTTGAGGCACATCTTGTATTTCTTGGTATATGGCTAAGATTTTTTATGGTACATGGTTGAGATCTTGTATTTATTGATGTATTGAGAAATTGAATATTAGAAAGGGGTTGATGACTAAGATCATGTGAGGGATATTATACTTTCTCATGATTACACATACCTATATGGCACATGACTAGAGAGAGACATACTTGCCTTGAGTAGAGGTTATGTATGAGGATGCATGCATAGGGTACAATTACAGTTTGGATACAGTGACATGTTAGAGATCTATTTGAAAGAAGTTACAAAGGGTCAAAAGTTTTCAAGTGAAAGGAAACCATAGTTTTAGAAGGCATACACGAACTGCATAACAGATAGGGCACACAAATACACGAGATGCATCACTACAGGTCACGTATCTGTTGTATTTTTGTAGATACATGTTCAATTCATGTACGGTTTGATTACAGGGAAGTTGTACGGATTGGATACATGGCAGTGGTACAGGTTGATACCATTGTACAACCGTATATCTCACAGTGATAGGTTGACAGTGGTTCTATCATTCTACTTCTACTTCAGGGCGGTTGGACGGGGCAAGGATATGTGGTTGTAGCCACCTTCCGGTTGTAGCTGGAGAACATATGGGGTTGTAGCCTCCTTCTAGTTGTAGCCAGAGAATTGGGGAGTTGGAGCTTCCCTCAAGTTGTAGCCTGAGAAACCAGGGGGTTGGAGCCTCCTTCTAGTTGCAGCTGGAAAACAAAGGAAGTTGGTGCTTCCAATGAATGTAATTCTTCAAGACATATAAGAAAAAACATTCCGCGGTTTTCTCCCGATTTGGGTTTCCACATAAAAAACTAGTGTATTGTGTATGTGTGTGATTGTTTATTACTTATTGCTCATTATTGGATAATAATTATACATTGATATAACATTTTAAGAAAAAGGATTATAATTACGCTATTACTGATTCACCCCCCTTTCTCAGTAATCCAACAATTGGTATCAGAGCCGGTTCCTTCAGAAATCAGTTTAACCACTGAAAGGTAGATCATGGAGAATACCAACTCGTATAAAAATGGAATACCACGATTTGATGGACATAAGTATGCTTTTTGGAGCATAAGGATGAAGACATATATACAGGCACAGGGATTTCAAGTTTGAAAATCATTTGTAGATGGATACACAGCACCAACAGTTCCACCAACAAATGACAAAGCAGTGAAACTCGGTGAGAATAATTCCAAAGCCCAAAATGCACTTTTGAATGGTCTTAGTGATACGGTATTCACCAAAGTTTCACAGTGTAAATCTGCTAAAGAGTTTTGGGACAAGCTTCAGAATATTTATGAAGGAGATTCAAAAATCAAAGCAACAAAGCTTCAAACTTACAGAGGCCAGTTCGAAAAACTAAAAATGAAGGAAGATGAAGATATCACAGCCTACTTCTTACAAGTCGATGAAATAGTGAATGCAATCATAGGATTGGGAGAAGAAATTGAAGAATCTATAATTGTTCAAAAGGTACTAAGATCTCTTCCTATGAGATTCAACCCTAAGATATCAGCACTAGAAGAAAGATTGGATCTAAAATCAATAAGCATGGATGAACTTCATGGAATATTCACAGCATATGAGATGAGAATTGAACAGGAAAATCCAGATGTAAAAGAAACAACCTTCAAAGCATCCAAAAGATCAAAGAAAAAGAAAAAGGGACAAGAAGAATAGCAACAACAATGGCAGTATAGGAAATGGCTCGAACAATGCTAATGGATTCCAATTTGGCAGATATATTTTGGACATGGGTAGTGCATACAACAGTTCACATTCAAAACAAAGTAATGCTAAAAAAAAACATTGATAAAACTCCCTACGAGCTATGGAAAGGAAGACCAACAAATGTGAAGCACTTCAGAGTTTTTGGAAGCAAATGCTACATCAAAAGAGAAGATGGCAGAGTGGGAAAGTTTGACTCTCCTGTGGACAAAGGAATACTTGTTGGTTACTCAAGTACAAGGAAAGTATACATGTGTTACAATCTAAGATTAAACAAAGTTGTGGAAAGCATCAACGTAACAATTGATGAAACATGCAGACCGGAATCAAAGGAAGAAGAAAATAAATCAATGGAACAACTTTTCGAAGAAGAATATGAAAAAGAAGTAGAAGAGGAAGATGAAGAGAATCTGACAGAAGCATAAGAGCAAGTTCAACAAGTGTCTCCAAAGACACCCAATAAACAAGTATAGAAGAATCATCCTTTAGATCAAATTATCGAGAAAAAATATGCAGGAGTTGATACTAGAAGAAAAATCCATTCACTAGAACAAACACACCTGGCACTCTTATTTACAATTGAACCAAATTGTTTTGAAGAAGCCAACACAGATGAATTTTGGAATAAAGCCATGGATGAAGAATTGGATCAAATAGAGAAAAATGACACTTGGGAATTGGTTCCAAGACCAAAGAATAACAATGTGATCGGCACAAAATGGGTTTTCAGGAATAAATTGAATGAAGATGGACATGTTACAATGAACAAAGCTATATTGGTATGTAAAGGATATGCACAGATTGAAGGAATCGACTTTGAAGAGACATTTTCCCCAGCTGCCAGAGTGGAAGCAATCTGTTTGATTTTAGCTTATGCGTGCTCTAAAAATGTTAAAGTATATCAGATGGACGTAAAATCAACTTTTCTGAATGGGGAACTTGAAGAAGAAGTCTACATTGAACAATCAGAAGGATTTTAGTTGTCAGAGAGAACATATTTCTCCTATGCCCTCCTGGAAGTTTATGAGATCTCTAACTGATCTCTTCTCCTCCTCATCACTAAGGTTCTCTCCAAATTCTCACTTGTAGATGCAAACCATATCCTCCTCTCTGGCACTAAGGTTTCCGGTATGCCTCAACCACCTTCTTAATACTTGCCTTTGCCTCCTAGCAAACAACTTTTGGATAGACCACCTTGCTTTCTTCTTCAAGGGCCACTCATATTTCCATCCTCCTTGAGATGCTTGTTTCATCTTCAACATCAACTTCTCCAGTTCTTCTCTTGTCTCCTCGAGCTATTTATCCATCTGTGTTTTGTGCAATTGTTGGCAGTCTTCTCCTCGACCTTGCCTCTGGCCTTCAATAGCCATCTTCATCTTCTGCCTCAAAGAATGCTACTGGTTCTTCTAGCTCATCCCACCTGGAGGTATGTTGTTTACTCTGCAACTGAGAGTACTTCCAACTTTCTCCTGCAGCCCACCTGGATGTCAACTAATTGTTGCACACTTGCACATAGTCCTCTACATAGCATCAACACTCTGCATTCTCCCTTTTCCTATTGTTTGCAAGCTATGATACCACTTGTTGCATATCCCCCACCCTCACCTGGGGTCCACTGACCTCCCGATCTAAGTATCTTCGAATTACCAGAGCTGGATCAGCTCACAAGGTCCTCCCTGGACCTTCTGATTTTGTTTCCACATGCCTTTTATTCTATTTCGGGCCAAGAAATGGATTCCTGGTAGATTCCCGTTGATCGTGTGCTACCCTCATGTGATTTCGGACTCAAAATCATGGGCTTATCCCAACATGCGCTAATCCTTCAACCTTTAGGACTATTGGCACCCAACACTTCTCCAAACTCCCGAAATGTTCTATCGCCAAACCCATGATATTTCTCCACGTGTCCCTCTCAAATCTAATGTTCAAAAGTATGTGTCCTCGCCTCCAGGCTTCGGTTGACCTCCAATCAACTCTCTTTTCTCCCCTTTCTCCTGAAGTGTTAAACCTCCAAACAAGTGGATATCTTGGCGCGTGTTCGCAAAATATCAACTACCGGCGACACTTCGACCTTCAGGCAGTTTGATGCTTCCCTCTCCTCCTTACTTCCAAAGTATCCACCCGCTGAACCTTCTCCCAGCCGGCACTTGTCGCTCCAATCGATGACTGTGGTGAAATCCCGCCTTCGGGCTTTGGGATTTTTGTGCCCCACTACACAAATTTTCCCCTGAAGTGCCTCTCCCCCGAGCACATGGATCTCCACCACGTGTCCTCTCTGAATCCAACGGTCCAGATTTATTCAAACTTTGGGACTTCAGCTATCCCGACTCTATCACACTCCTTGAACCTTTGAAGTTCTTTTACACCAAAGTTCTTAAGGGTTATACCCTACATAACTCCTCCAGATCTAAGGACTATTAGTCCTCTGCACTTAGATCCGACGACTCAGATCTAATCTCCTCCTGCATGCTCCTTCATTGCTTATGGTTGCTACATATCCCGAGCTTGTTCCTTCAAGGTTTTAAATCCTTGGACGCACACCTTGTGCTTATGGGAAATGCTATCCCTCCCGAGATTTATTTCCAGAGATGTACATGATCTCTGTCATCCCTGTGCATGCTCCTTTGTGAACTTGAAAACGTCCGTACTTAGAAAAATTTCTAGTCTTTCCTCTTCGATGCTCAGTTCATTTTCTCTCCTGAGCATTGTTTGTTGCTCGAGTCTCAAAGGGTCTCAACTTTCTACTTCCAGTCTGAGAATGTCTGGTGCCCTCCCGAAAACTCCACGCTCTTCCTCCTGAGCTTGTAAATTTTGAAACACTTTACCCTTGGTGCACTCCTTATGCTCACCTCTGTGCAGACTTACACTTATCCTCAGAATGTTCAATAACTCTGGCATTTCTTCTGAGATTATGAACTTACTCAGACCTCAAAGGGTTCAGTCCCTTTTTTTTATCAAATGCATTCTCGTGCACTCCTTGCATCTACTCAATGTACTCTTTGTAGAGCCTAACAGATTATTCAATGACTTTGGATGTGCTCCCTCCTGCATAGACTTTCCTCCAGATTTTTCAGTAACTCTGAGGTTCCTTCTGAGTTTAATAATATTTTGGTGTACCCTCATGGCACGTTCTCTTCTGAACTCGAAGAGGAATCCATATGTGAACTCCTTGTGATGGCCTCACAGATCTTCAACACTTTGTGGTGCACTCCTTGCACAAGCCTAAAGAACCTAGAATTATCAACAAATTAACAAAGATAGGGAATTCTATTTTACTCCTGCAAATTGAAACCTATTCATACATATACAACATTCACATAAACACTCAACAAACTCATTCAGAAACAAACATAGAATGCATATAATCACAGAGAACCTTATATGCAAGAAAACTGCTCTTTTCATTAAATTTTGAATGTATGTACAATGTTTACAAGCTCAAACTACAACAAAGTCTTTTGCCTTTCTCCTCTCTTGAGCTCTCTCCTCAGCTCAACAACTTCTCCTCACATAATAAAAATCGATACAAAGACCTTTTACAAAAGAGGGGCTCCTCGAGCCTTCCCTCCAATCTACCTACCTTCATTAAATTTTATTAAATGTGCATTTACATTTTCAGATCTGAGGCCAAGCTTAATATTTGTATAGCTCAAGCCTATTAAAGGAAACTCTATATACAACATGTACAAAGGCCAACTTGGCATTACTCTAGCCTTACAATATTAAATTTTAAAATTTATTACAATGAAATTTAAAATACAAGGGAAAAATGAGAGGGCTAGCGCCTCTCTCCCTTCTTGAATGCGCGCTGATGTGATGGCTTGCTGGCGCATGCTGAGGTGGAAAGGATGATCCCACATCAATTGGTATCTATAAAACTATACATGTTACTAGAGTATATAAGCATGATAACATTTCCTTTTTTCACATGCCATTTTAGGTTCAAGTTTTTGGTTAATGGTATCTTTATAAAAAATATTCATCTTTTTACTCTACCTCGGTGTTTGCAACTTCTCGGTTCTCGTCATTATTTGATTTCTCTATGGATTTATAAGGTCTTCTCTTTCTTGGGATTTTCCCTCCTTTATATCACAATGATATAATTTTTTGTCTTTTACTTGTAACTTGGAGTCCATTTCTATTTACATGTGTAATACTTCTTTCTATCTATTTAATGGTCTCTACATTTTGGATTTTATTATCATCACATTGGTGTGGTGGCACATATAGTCGTAGTCTAAATGTGCTACGTTTTTTCCTTTTATCGGGCATATTTTCCCAAAATCCGGTGAGATGTTGTTGGATCTGCAGATTTGAGTGGTTAAATATGTATAATCCGAATGCTCTAGGGGTTTTTCATCACATTGAATCCATTTATGCATTTATAAATGCAATTTAAACAATAGAAAGTTGTGATTTCGTGTGGATTTATGTTTCCATATTCCCGCAAGGAGGGAAAAAACGTAAAACAGTTAGACAACGTCGCACATATATATTAGTTATTTTTGTTGTGTTAAATGATACCTTTCACTGGATAAATAGCTATTTCTATATTAGTTTGACATTGTCTTAGACATCATTGATGAAGAAGATGTTCCATAACCTTATCTCATTCCTTAAGTCTGCCTTCAAACCTACAATATAAATATTTATCATTTTTCTTTATGTATGCCCAAACATCTTGTTTCCAAGATTTCACATTGCCATGTATATTCCTCCATGCATCTATTTTGTTTAAGGTGAGTAAGCTTAGTAAATATATCTTTCTCTTCTTAATCATAGAACCTTTTGATGAAGTGTGATTGGAAATATTTCCAGTTGGATAGTAATCCTTGGGTTTTACTCACCAACCACATAAACCAATAATAGGTTGCCTCATGCTAGAGTGGGTGTGTTGTAAGATACCTTTCAACCTTAATCAACCATATGGTATTATCCAACATAACTTCACTTCCATTGAATTTGGGTAATTCAAACATCAATTTATTGGAATACCTTGGTTTTGAATTGAACACCCTGTGCAACTCATGAGATTTTGAGTTCCATTGACTTAAGCTTCATTGGGTTTTATATGGGTTGACTATAGTCACTTGTCAGAGAATGAGTATTATTTATTCAAGATGTGGTTTCACCTCTTGCATAATTGTACTAAAATATTTACTTAATGTATAATATTTTTTGTTCATCTCATTCCCAATATTGTGAACTTATGTGCTTATGTTCACGTTGCTAACCATCCTTGGTGATTTTTCATAACCAATTCCATTGAATATATTGGGAGTCATGTCAACTTGCAATTTGTTGAAGTCTCAAAATTTTATTTAGATTTTTCAATCTTGCCCTATAATCTTGATTTTTCAATTTGTTTCCTTCAATGCTATGTTTATGTTTTTTTCAATATTCCCTTGTAATCTATGTTTTAACAATATTGTTTCAATGTACACTTATAAACTTAGGTTAATCTTCGATAATTGTTGTTAGAGTTAGGGATTTTGTATCGATAGGTGTGAAAAAGGGATTTTATTATTTATGAGTTCTATGTTTTTCTTTGCTTTTGCAATAGGTTTGTGTCATTGACTTTAGGAAAAGGGGAAAGAAACACAAAATACACAAAGGGATGTGAATGAAAAATGGATGATGTGTGAAAATCAACATTATCATAATCGAGTTTAGGAAGGGAAAGGTCATAGCTAAGAAAAAACACCCATGATCAAATCAAAACTAAAGAAAGAAAAATATGGAGGACATGAACATAATATAGGACACAAGCACGATAGATTAGGGTGTGGTCACAATGTACAACAAGGGGTAATGTAAAGGGGTTGCTACATACAAGTCACATTATTAATGTAAGGACCTAGGAAAGAACTATGGAAGGTAAGTTGTCAATTGGGTCTAGCTGAGGTGGTTGGGAGAAATGATTGTTATCCTCCCCATCTAGGTTCAATTCTTGCTAGTGACATGTTGAGCTATTAATGAGTATATTTTTGTAATATCCTTGAGCCTTGTATTGAAAAATCCTCGAGCTTCTACAAAACCTAGTTTACCCTAGGTACCATCTTTAGAATGAGGGGGAGTACCTAGTGGGTTTCCTTGGGATATGCATTTCATGGAAAATAAATATGGATAGTAAATTTGAGATTTGGTGCAACTTAAGTGAAGATTTGACACAATTGAAGACATAGATTGAGTATGGAAGGGTTATGGGCATTAATTGTGAAGCATGGATACATATTGTTTGAAGGAATGAAAGAAATGTGGATTTATTGTTGAAGACATGGCATGCAAAAAATGGTTTTTTTTTTTATTCGTATTGGAGTGATAATGAAATGAAAGAATAAAATAAAGCAAAGTATTATAGGGAAAACCAAATTATATTAATTAATCAAATAGTGAAAACGTTGCAATATATATAGCAATATAAAATGGCTAGAATGGTGGTAGCTTATCTTTTAGAAGAAATGTGACATGTACATTCATTCTCAAAAATTCCATAAAAAGAGGCTAAGTCTACATTTATAGTGATGCCAAAAAAAACTAAGAGGAAGGAACCCTAAAATGAAACAACCTTAACCATGGTATGATTAGGGTTGAGCAGGAACACTGACCTAGATGAACTTGAGATGTTCGAAAAAATGTGAGCCTTGTTGGGGTCATAAAATTTCACTCAATGCTTCATTTTGGGTCTTCTTTATGTTATTATAAAGACCATTAAAAAATTGATTATGGTCTTCAACTAATGTGCATAACTACCTTGAGAAAATGCATGAAAATTTCCCAAAAAATGTGCTAGAAAACAATGACTCAAAAATTGCGAGCATCAAGACAACTTTTTAGAAAACCCAATGCAAGCCTTGTTGGGATCATAAAATTCCACTCAATCCTTCATTTTGGGTCTTCTTTATCTTATTAAAAATAACATTAACAAATTTATTATGGTCCTAGACTAATGTGCATAACTACCTTGTAAAAATGCATGAAAAATTCCCAAACAATGTGCTAGAAAACAATGACCCAAAAATTGCGAGCATCAATACCACTTTTTAGAAAACCCTAGATGGCCAATTGGATAAATCATTCCCTCTTGAGTATAAGTTTTCCCCATTTCATTTAAATTTATTATACCCAATGGGGGAACTTTTGTTGGATTAGGTTCTTGGTAAACCACTTTCCGTAGTGAAGAGGTTGCCCTGCTTTGAGAACCTGACAAAGTTTTATGCATTGATGGTATGTGCTATTCTTATTCATGTCCATGACTTGGTCCATTATATCTTTCTCAATGTAGTCAAGGTCGAGATTTTTAGTGTTCAAGTTCTTTTCCACCTCCTAGGTGTCCAACAAATGTAAACAATACGATCGAAGTAGCTCCACATTAAACACAGGGTGTAAGTCGAGGAAGGGTGGAAGGTTCAATTCAAAATTATTATCACCAGTAGGATTGGTGATAGTGTAAGGTCTATATTGGAGTGATTTGAGTGGGGCCTGTGAGTTTCTCTTTCTGCAAGTACAACCATAACTTGTCACCAACTTGAAACTTGCCTCGAACCTGATGTTAATCATGTTGCTTCTTGTATTTTCCATTTTATTTCTACACAATGTCATGAACTTCTTGTTAGATGTGATTGATCCATTCAATGATTTAACTTATTTTTATACCTCATTCTGAGGAGGATTATTCATTTGTTGATGCAATGATAAAAGATACATCAATTTGACCTATGGATCGAACCCCATGCACACCAACAACGTTGTAGTGGCCAATAGAACCATGAAGATTTTTGTTGTAGTTGTGTTAAACATAAGGAAATATTTATTCCATGTACATGTATGCTTGGAGTTGTACACTCTGAGGATATATACAATCATCATGTTGAATACCATTGTCTTTTCATTGATTTATGGATGGAAAACAATCAATTTGGTCAATTTGGTGTCCATCATGGAACAAATGTTGGACCAAAAGATATTTAGTAACCTATTATCCATATTAGAAACAATGGTCTTTAGAAACCCAAACATGCTTGAAGAAGAGCTCTGTAGTGTATTTTATTGTGACATTCTTCTTGCAAGGTGACAAATTACCATATTAGAGAACTAATCAACAACCACAAAAACATTATCATTATGATGTTTGGTTTAAGGAAGATTTTCCATAAATTCCATGGAGACTAACTCCCAAGGCTTATCTAGAGTTGGTAGAGGAGTGTATAGTCCCTGCTTGTTGATTGCAATTTTAGTGATGGCTCAGGTTGAGAATGATCTGACATATTTGTTGACATCATGTAAGATATTTGGCTAGTAGAAGTACTTAGTAGCACTACCACTATCTTATCCACATTGAAATGCATGGCCACCTGATTGTGGCGTGATTCTAAAATCATATTCTCACACTCACTTAAAGGAAGAAAAAGATGGCCCAAATGACATAAAATTCCATCTTGGATGTGAAAGTTCAAAACTTTTTTACTTTGACTACTATCTGGTATGTCGTAAAAAAGTTAGGATCATTGTCATACAATTATGGCCATTTTGAAGCCTCGTGTCTGTAATAATTGAGGACTATGTTCAATGCCACAACTAGAGGTTGGTTGAGGCAGTCTACAACTCGATTGGTGCTTCCTTTATAGTACCTAATGTCCATGTAGAATTATTGAAGGTAAATGGACCACTTCTACTGATGGTGGTCATTATATACTTGCCCTACATTTACATGAGTTGCAGAGGCTTGTGGTTAATGTGGATGATTTATTTCTTTCTTATAATATAATTCTTCCACTTTCAACAAGCATAATGGAGTAAATCTCTTTTTCATAGGTGGGGTATTTGGAAAAAATTTAGGCCATAGAATCACAACAACACATGTAATAAACTCAATAGACTCACCTTAAATTGTCAACTCATGGAGCGTGGAAACTTATGAGGTGTTGTGTAATGTATATATAAATCATAGAAGTCTATTATGACTAAAAATATAATGATGATGTAACAAAATGAATGAAAAAATGTGGGCATCTTATCCCATTTCACCTCTCATAGATTGGGGTAATGGCTTCAATTTCCATCTCTTCTTGTAATGTGATAGAAGTCATATAAATGCAAGACCAATTTCTAGTAGATGAGAAGCTAATAGAGTGAGAAGGCTCCTTGGAATCAATAACCACTATGCATATACTAGATGGATGAAATAATCACAACATCAACTTATCATGTTTATAGATTCACAAGGTCCACTCTAAGGCGCTGATCATTTAATGTAAAGGAAATAAAATCAATCACAAAAATGCATGAGAAAAAGAGTTTTGTTTTCAAATGAAAAATATATAATTTACATAAAGAATTCAATCTATATAAATTCATAACATAAATTCTAAGGACAAAAATGAACTGAAAGGAGGTTTCCTATGGCCTCCCCTTGATTGGGCCCTACCCAAAGGAGCTCTTGAACCCAAAAAAAATCTTCAAGAAACAAAACTTTAGTCAGCCTTGTTATTTTTATTTAGGAAATATCATATAACAAAGAGGATAGAACTTTGGCTCTCTAGCACAATTTGAACTAGTCTCTAACATCAACAAATAGAAAATAGAACAATAACTTGGATCCCTAAGTTTATAATCTAAGTCTCCATATATATTGAAATGATAAAAATGACCCTAAACTAATTCCATCCATAAAATCATTGATTGATGACTTTATTGCCTCTTTTTCAACATAGTTAATTCAAGAGGGTTGTTCTCCATCTACTAATTCAAAACAAAAGATAAAATTGAGATTTGGAGGAGGTCAAATTACTTGAGTAATTTATTGTTGTCTTAGTGCTGTAAGTCTGAAGATCATTCTTCATTAATGATGGGGACAAAATCCCTTGAATTTCTCACCTTATCAATTGATTTATATGTGATGGATACTTGAAGAGGGTCAATACTGTGAGGTTTGAGCCCCCTCTTGATGAATTATCATGAGATTGATCTAGAAATTCTTGATCAATGCTAAACTAATCTTCCTGCTTGCCAAAACATATTAGCTCATGCAATGCAAACCAAAAAATAAATCTCAAAAACACTTAATATACTATGCATACATTACATTCATTTGAAATTAAGAAAATCACAACCATTTAAGTAAGCATAAGTCGAAATCATCCAGTTTGGTCATTCAAAAGAAACAATGTCTAGGAAGGGATTAAGTTATCGAGGAAAATGTATCAAATTATGACAATATGATGGGGAATAAAATGACAATATAACTCACTATGATAGGACATTGAATTTCCATGTTGTGTGACAATTCAACCAAGACATAATATGAGACAAATATCTTTATTTCAAATGGTTTTTGCAGATTTGGTAGAATAAGAATGAGTGTTGTGTACATGTGATGATTTATCTCTAATAATTTGTTTTCCATAAATAAACTTAGCCATGGATCCTGTTATCACTCCAAGAAACCCTTTGTGGTTGCAGACCAAAGGTGCTTGGTAACTTAAGAAATTAATGTTTTTTGTATTTTATGAATGTGGATCAATGGGACAACTCAATACAGCTTATAGAATTCAAACATGAAAATGATAAACAAATAGACAGTGCTCTCAAAGATTGATTAATTAGCAAGTAGCTTTAAAGTGGGTGGAGAACAAATTGTAACTAAACCAGTGCAAAGCAGGGTCTAAGAGACAATCAAAAGAATTATTATCAGGCTATGAGCTAAACAATGGGATGACAGCCATTCAAAGCTTGACAACACAGATA
>ML788640.1:294485-315158 GCA_009831015.1 Picea engelmannii
TTTTGAGCCAATAAATCATGGATGAATTGGATATTGGAGGGATCCACATGCACACCATGCTCATCCATGATGTACCTTAGATATGAGCACTTCTCTAGGTTGTATATAAGTTGAGTTTCCATAGGGTCTAATCACTTTTTGAATGTGTTTCAGATGATTTGGTTAGGTTCTGCTAAATATACGATTATGATCTAGGTATATGACAAAAAACTAATCAGTGAATGGTTGCAAAATAACTTCCATCATCCTCATGGACAATGCCAACACATTAGTTAATTTGAAATGCCTCACCAACCAATCAAAGAGACATTTACTAACTTTGAAGGTTGTTTTCCACACATTAATTTGATCAATTGGAACCTAGTGATAGCTCAAATTGACATTAACTTTTCTATAAAACTTGATGCCTTAGAGATGATTAAGAAGAACATAAATTCAGGTGATGGCATACCAATTATTAATTGTGATTTTGGTTAAGGATATGCATTTAATATTGAGTCACCATGTTCCATGATTTATCAAAACTAGTAATGGTCAGTTCACCTGGAACAAAAAAAGAATCCTTCACCAACAAATAGCTTCGAGATTAGAAAGGTTCTTAATCTTGGAATCAATAGTCATGCAAGGTATAATAATGGAAGGCGACATTCTTCCTTGGGGGGATCGGAGCTTGGTTGTGAAATCCCCATATCATCTCTTGAAATTGGCATTTGATCTCCTGATTCTCCATAAGAGAGCTTATCTATAAATAGCCATTGGAAAGAGGGGCAGCCAATGTCAAATTGATTGCATGTTTTACCTAACAACGTAGATATACTATTGTAGGTGAGGTGAATATGTCTTTGAATTTTTCCAATAATTGATCTAACTATATCTATTGCATAGGGGGACCCCTTGTAGAGGCCTTTGCAATTGTAGTGATTTTATTTTCTCCTTCCAAACAATCCATGAAAAGGAAAAATATCTTATTTTGAGAGATTGTCTTCCTATAATTCTTAACAATGATCAAAGAGATTGCGGTAGTCATGTATACCTTTAGTAACCTACATAGTCGGTCTCCCAATGTGACAATGACACTATGAGGCCTAGACTATTAAACAACATGATGCTTCCACATATATGGTTGACCTAAAATAACATCACAAACTTCGAGCGAGGTAGTGTCACATAATACCTTATCTTTGAAGGGATTGATATCATATTGTAGGAAACATTGATAACTAATGCAGATGTCTCATCCATGGCTCAACCAACCGTTGATGTATGGTTGGGGGTGCAACATTGTTGCTAACTTCATCTTCTATTGATCTATATTAATATTTGGTTCCTCTAGTTACTTCTTTCAATAATGAAATTTAACAGTGTGCCCTCACCCACATTTATGAGTGGAAGAGGTGATCACCTTCCTTGGGTTCCTCCAATTAGACCTTTGCGAGGGTGATATTAACACTAGATTCTACATCAATAATCCTCTTTCCCCTATTTGTGGAATATTGTGGTGTGGGGGCTGAATCATAGTCCAAATCCATAATCTTAACCAATAATGATTGGTTGGTATGAAATTCATGGTTTTTTGACAAGGAATTTTGTAGTGGTCACACCACTTGCCCACCTTCTTTAATTTTCCATTCTTCTTCTTTTCTTGTAGCTTTCATTGGTTTTATCGAGGCTAGTTATGTTTACTCTCTCCTTTGTTATGAGATTTATGTCCAAATTTAACCTTCTTGTGTTGTGGTTTATTTTCAGCCCCAAACTCTTTATTACCCTTCTACCAATATTTTTCTCAATCTTGATGGCATAACGATAAGCAGCTCCCAACAAACATATGTCGAAAAACTCCATTGCTATTTGGTTGTATTTTTGTAGGATACTACAATATTTTAGAATCAAGAGTCTCTGAGAATCCCAAATACCCACTTTTGTATACAAAATATGAACAATGATGGTGTACTCTGACACATTCTAGTATTTAATTTTAGCAAAAGATAATATATCTCATGCACCAATGTTGATAATTACCGATGGTTAAAAACTAATACCCTTTATGGGTGTTGACTGATTCCTCCCAAGTAGGTTTTGTCACATATATTTTGAAATCTCTAGCATGTTGAACACAATAAGTATCCCACCAATATTTGACATGGGGAAGGGCCTTTAGGATCGCAAAAGTAATTTTCTCATTGTTGGAGAAGTTATGAACATAGAAATTACCCTCTCGTAGATTTAACAATCTCTCTAAATATTGTACATCTATCTTGCATTAAAATAAAGAGAGATATCAAAATTAACTTTCCAACTTAAATGGTCTTGTTCCTTTGAAATGACTACTTAGTGAAGGTTCCTCCCTTACTGTCGGGAGTATATGAAGGAYMTAGGTGAAATGGTCCATCATCTTGTTCCTTTGTCGCTTAAGGAMTTCTTGGAGCAACATATTGATAATATGTCATATTACTCTATCATATTTATTTACTTCATCCACCATGGATGGTTTCTTGTGTTTGTGAAGGAAGTCTTCACTAGGCTCAATTAATTTAATTCCCAASTCCCTCTACCTTGACCTCATCGAGGACATGCACGAAAAAATAACAAAGAGCACAGTTCTCTAATACCACTGATATGGATTGGATTGAAAACAAAATTAAAGAAAATATTAAAGTAAAATATTATAATGAAAACCAAATTTTATTAATGAATCAAATAGTGAAGAACACTGCAATGTATATAATTGTACAACATGGATGGAATGGTGGTAGCTTGTCATAAAGAAAAGAAGTGAGATCCATAATGATTCAAAATTACCATAAAAAGAGGTTGTGAATAAATTTTATAATGATTCCCATAAAAAAATTAAGAATAAATAACCCTAAAATGTCATAATCTTGACCTTGGCATGATTAAGGCCAAGTAGGAACATTAAGTCAGATGAATATGAGCTATCCAAAAAAAATGGGAGTCTTGCTAGGATCATAATTTTTCACTTAGCACTATGTTTTGGGTCTTTTATAGTTGATTGGAAAGAACATTATTAGACTAAGTTGGGATCCCACCCATTGTGCATAACTTCCTCAAACAATGCATGGAAAATCGCCAAAGAATGCATTGGAAAATCATAACCCGAACACTACCAATATTAAGACTATATTTTAGGCAGCCCTGCCCACTTGAATTATTTTCGTCATCTAAAATGATAGGATCGAGTGATATATATTCCACCAAATTACTTTAGCACTTGTCCTAACCTCATTCTTTTATAAACAATGTCCACTTCAAGTGAGATGAACTATAAAAATTAAACCTCAATAAATGAATTGACACTTTGTTATCAATAAACCTTTCTATTATAACAATGTCAATATCTTGCATTATGAAGGCCCGATCTAAGGTTTGAGCTTGGTTTCATGTCTTAGGGTTCAACGACGAGCAAAATGGTAGTCAGAGGAGGAGGGAGTGAGACTACCTCCTACAAACAAGTGGTGGTGGACAGAGGGAAACGCCCACGCGGAGTAGGCTTTAAGACCCCACTGTCAGGTCCCTCAGTATCGGTGTCAGAACAACAGAGTGAGGAAAACCACGAGAAACAAGACAAAACAGGGGGGAGGGAGCAACCCATGCAAACCAAAGATGACGTTGATCCCAAAAGTGATTCTAGAAGACCCGCAGACGCAAGAATATAGGGACCAAATGAAGACGCATGCCCTGATCTGCAAATTTATGGGGTTATGGCCCACTGAAAAAATCTTGCGCAGTTGGATCAAACATCATTGGAAACCAAATGGAGAGGTGGACCTACACCTAGGATCAAAAGAATTTTTTACAACAATATTCATAAATCTAGAAGACAAAGACAAGGTGTTCGAAGGAGGTCCTTATTTCCATGCCTCAGCTGGACTATATATGAGACCCTGGAAGGAGAAATTTTCCCTGGAGAAGGAGACCTTTAAATGTGTTCCAACCTAGCTCAGGCTCTACTCCCTACCACTAGACTATTGGCTCTCATCCACCCTTGAAGCAATAAGAAATAAGCTGGGAAAATATGGCAAGGCATCATATGCGACTTTAAAATGGAAGTACACATCTTTCGCAAGAATTTGTATAGAGATGGATGTTTCATGTGCACTACCAGAAGCAAGATGTCTGGAATTTAGCGACAAGGAAAGGATCCAAAGTATAGATTATGAACAGATTCGTTTTAGATGCAGTAGATGTCATGAACATGATCACCTACTCAGGGAATGCCGGTTAAATAGAAATACAAAACAAGAAAAAACAAAACAAAACTAGGATGAGGAAGGCTTTGTTCAGCCAAATTATAAAGGCAAAGGAAATCGAAGACAAAACAAAACCACCGCAAATAGTCACCCAGAAAAAATATCTTCGAAGGTATGGGGAATCAAACCCAGGTCAGAGAAACAGGGCATGACAGGTAAGGGGAAATAAAGAAAGAGGAGAGGGAGACCAATAAAACAATGGTGCAACAAAACCTTCAGGAATCTGTAGGCAACGACAGAGTTTCCACTGGTGAAGATAGTTGAGACCCAAATACCCCAATGCATGAGGGGGATGTAGACTCTGAAATGACACCAAGTGATCTTGGAACTAAGGATCCCAATCTCAGAGACATCATCGAAAGGGAAGGGATAGATCTCCATAATATATTAGAGAAGTGGAAAAAACAAGGGATGGATAACATACCATCAGAACAACTAGATTGCATTCAATACATCTTCCTAATGAGGGAGGAAGCCAAAGCAAGAGGAATCAATTGAATGCATGGAGAAATAGGGACCCTAGGTATCAAGGTAGGAGACAACCAACAAAAATAATCTCCAAAGCAAGCAAAGAGGAAGAAGGGGAGGAAATCCAATAATGTGGCCTTGCAGGAACTAGGAGGGCTTCTGATTAACTTGGGTAATGTCAAAAAGTTGTTCCCTACCCCCCCCCCCCCAAATTTTTAAAATGAAGGTTATCACTTGGAATATAAGAGGCCTGAACAACCCCAAGAAACAAAAAATTCTAAAAAATAAACTCAAAGCAGAAAAACCAGACATTTTTTTTATTCAAGAAACCAAATGCACCTCAAAAAATATGGTACAAATAAGTAAGGCAAATTGGAATATCTATAATGTTTTGAATATAGATAGTCAAAATGCTACTGGAGGCATACTCACCCTTTGGAACCCACAAAAGGTAGAATTTCTCTCGGTAGAAGCTACTAAGCATTATCTGTCCGTAATCATGCAAGTGATAAGGAGTCCAGAGAGGGTTATGTGCACTAATGTTTATGTTCCTCAACTACTAGAAGATAAAAACCAAATTATTTTAGACCTAGAAAACTTAAGGGATCGAAATCGAAACCCTCATTGGATTTTAGGAGGCAATTTCAATATAATCACCACTTTGGCTGAAAATAAAGGAGGTATAAGAAGACTGGACAAAGATGCAAAGGCTTTCTCAGCCTTCATAGAAAAAACCAAGCTAGTTGATGTCAAAACTAGTAATGGTCAGTTCACCTGGAACAACAAAATAATCATTCACCAACAAATAACTTCGAGATTAGACATGTTCTTAATCTTGGAATCAATAGTCATGCAAGGTATAATAATGGAAGGAAGAATTATTTCTTGGCGAGGCTTGAAGCTTGGCTATGGAATCCCCTTATGATCTATGGAAATTGGCATTTGATCTCCTGATTCTCCATAATAGAGTGTATGTATACATGGCCATTGGAAAGAAGGGCACCCAATGTCAAATTGATTGCATGTTTTACCTAACAACATAGAGATACTATTGTAGGTGAGGTGAATATGTCTTTGCATTTTCCCAATAATTGATCTAACTATATCTATTGCATAGGGGGACCCATTGTAGAGGCCTTTGCAATTGTAGTGATTTTATTTTCTCCTTGCAAACAATCCATGAAAAGGAAAAATATCCTATTTTGAGAGATTATCTTCCTATAATGCTTAACAATGATCAAAGAGGTTGTGGTAGTCATGTCTACCTTTAGTATCCTACATAGTCGATCTCCCAATGTGAAAATGATACTATGAGGCCTAGACTAATAAACAACATGATGCTTCCACATATATGGTTGACCTAAAAGAACATCACAAACTTCGAGCGGGGTAGTGTCACATAATACCTTATCTTTGAAGGGATTGATATCATATTATAGGCAACATTGCTAACTAATGCAGATGTCTCATCCATGACTCAACCAATCGATGATGTATGGTTGGGGGTGCAACATTGTTGCTGTTGATCTATAGTAATACTTGGTTCTTCTAGTTACTTCTTTCAATAATGAAATGTAGCACTATTCCCTCACCCACATTTATGAGTGGAAGAAGTGATCACCTTCCTTGGGTTCCTCTAGTTAGACCTTTGCAAGGGTGATATTAACTCTAGATTCTACATCAACAATCCACTTTCCCCTATTTGTGGAATATTGTGGCATGGGGGTTGAATCATAGTCCAAATCCTTAATCTTAGCTAAGAATGATTGGTTGGTATGAAATTCACGATTTTGCGACAAGGATTTGTGTGGTGGTCACACCACTTGTCCACCTTCTTTGACTTTCCATTCTTATTCTTTGCTTGTATCTTTCACTGGTTTTATCGAGGCTAGTTAGTTTACTCTCTCGTTTGTTATGAGAGTTATGTCCAAATTTACCCTTCTTGTGTTGTGGTTTATTTTCAGCCCCAAACTATTTATTACCCTTCTACAAATATTTTTCTCAATCCTGATGGCATAATGATAAGTAGCTCCCAACAAATAGATGTCAAAAAACTCCATTGCTATTTGGTTGTATTTTTGTAGGATACTACAATATTTTAGAACCAAGTGTCTCTGAGAATCCCAAATACCCACTTTTGTATGCATAGTATGAACAACGATGTTGTACTCTAACACATTCTAGTCTTTGCCTTTGGAAAAAGATAATATATCTCATGCACCAATGCTGATAATTACCGGCGGTTAAAAACTAATACCCTTTATGGGTGTTGACTGATTCCTCCCAAGTGGGTTTTGTCACATATATTTTGAAATATTTAGCATGTTGAACACAATAAGTATCCCGCCAATATTTGACATGGGGAAGGGCCTTTAGGATCACAAAAGTAATTTTCTCATTGTTGGAGAAGTTATGAACATAGAAATTACCCTCTCGTAGATTTAACCATCTCTAAATATTCTACATCTATCTTTCATTCAAATAAAGAGAGATATCAAAATTAACTTTCCAACTTAAATGGTGTTTTTCATTTGAAATGACTACTTAGCGAAGGTGCCTCCCTTACTATTGGGAGTATATGAAGGATCTAGGTGAAATGGTCCATCATCTTGTTCCTTTGTCGCTTAAGGACTTCTTGGAGCAACAGATTGATAATATGTCATATTACTCTATCATATTTATTTACTTCATCCACCAAGGATGGTTGTTTGTGTTTGTGAAGGAAGTCTTCACTAGGCTCAATTAATTTAATGCCCAACTCCCTCTACCTTGACCTCATCAAGGACATGCACGAAAAAATAACAAAGAGTGCATTTCTCTAATACCACTGATATGGATTAGATTGAAAACAAAATTAAAGAACATATTAAAGTAAACTATTATAATGAAAACCAAATTTTATTAATGAATCAAATAGTGAAGAACATTGCAATATATACAACCATACAACATGGATGGAATGGTGGTAGCTTGTCATAAAGGAAAAAAGTGAGAGCCATAATGATTCAAAATGCCCATAACAAGAGGTTGAGAATAAATTTTATAATGATTCCCATAAAAACTTAAGAAGAAATAACCCTAAAATGTCATAATCTTGACCCTGGCATGATTAAGGCCAAGTAGGAACATTAAGTCGGATGAATATGAGCTATGCAAAAAAAATTGGAGTCTTACTAGGATCATAATTTTTCATTTGGAACTATGTTTTGGGTCTTCTATAGTTCATTGGAAAGAATAGTATTAGACTGAGTTGGTATCCCACCCATTGTGCATAACCTCCTCAAAAAATGCATGGAAAATCGCCAAAGAATGCATTGGAAAATCATAACCCGAACACTACCAATATTAAGACTATTTTTGAGGTAGCCCTATACACTTGAATTATTTTCGTCATCTAAAATGACAGGATCGAGTGATATATATTCCACCAAATTAATTTGTCACTTGTCCTAACCTCATTCTTTTATAAACAATGTCCACTTCAAGTGAGATGAACTATAAAAATTAAATGTCAATAAATGAATTAACACTTTGTTATCAATAAACCTTTCTATTATACCAATATCAATATCTTGCATTATGAAGACCCGATATAGGGTTTGAGCTTGCTTGCATGTCTTAGGGTTCAGCGGAGAGAAAAATGGTAGTCAGAGGAGGAGGGAGTAGGACTCCCTCCTACAAATAAGTGGTGGTGGACAGAGGGAAAGGCCCACGCGGAGTAGGCTTTAAGACCCCACTGTCAGGTCCCTCTGGATCAGTGCCAGAACAACAGAGTGAGGAAAACCACGAGAAATGAAAAAGAAAAAGGGAGGAGATTAAAAAACCTGAGGCAAGACGCCTGAGCCCTCAAACCCAACTGGGGGGGAGGGAGCAACCCATGCAAACCAAAGATGACATTGATCGCAAAATTGATTCTAGAAGACCCGTAGACACAATAATATAGGGACCAAATGAAGATGCATGCCCTGATCTGCAAATTTATGGGGTTATGGTCCACCAAAAAAATCTTGCACAGCTGGATCAAAGATCATTGGAAACCAAACGGATAGGTGGATCTACACCTAGGGTTAAAAGGATTTTTTACAATAATATTCATAAATCTAGAAGACAGAGACAAGGTGTTCGAAGCCTTGTTTCCATGCCTCAACTGGACTATATATGAGACCCTGGAAGGAGAACTTCTCCCTGGAGAAGGATACCTTTAAATGTGTTCGATTCTAGCTTAGACTCTACTCCCTACCACTGGCCTACTGGCTCTCGTCCACCCTTGAAGCAATAGGAAATAAAATGGGAAAATTTGTCAAGGCATCAGATGCGAATTTAAAAGGGAAGTACACCTATTTCGCAAGAATTTGTATAGAGATGGATGTTACAGGCACACTACCAGAAGCAATATGTCTGGAATTCAACGACGAGAAATGGATCAAAAGCATAGATTATGAACATATTCCTTTTAGATGCAAAAGATGTCATGAAAAAAATCACCTACTCAGGGAGTTCCAGTTAACTAGAAATACGGAACAAGAAAAAAAAAAAAAACCAGGATGAGGAAGGCTTTGTTTGGCCAAATTATAAAGGCAAAGGAAACTGAAGACAGAAAAAAAAACCTGCAAATAGACATTCGGAAACAAAAAATAGCTTCGAAGGTCTGGGGAATCAAACCCGGGTCGGCGAAACGGGGCAGGACAGGAAAGGGGAAAGAGAGAAAGAGGAGAACGAGACCAATAAAACAATGGTACAACAAAACCTTCCGGAAACCATAGGTAACGACATATTTTCCACTGGCGAAGGTAGTCAAGACCCAAATACCCCAATGCATGAGGGGGGATGGAGACTATGAAATGACACCGTGTGAGGTTGGAACTGAAGATCCTGATCTCAGAGACATCGTCGAAAGGGAAGGGATAGATCTCCAAAATATATTAGAACAGTGGGAAAAACAAGGGATGGATAACATGCCGTCAGAACAACTAGATCACATTCAGTACCTCTTCCTAATGAGGGAGGAAGAAACAACAAGAGGAATCAAACAAATGCATGGATAAATAGGTACCCTGGGTATCAAGGAAGGATAAAATCAACAACAACAATATCCAAAGCAAGCAAAGATGAAGAAGGGGAGGAAATCCAACAATGTGGCCTTGCAGGAACTAGGAGCGCTTATGATTAACTCGGGTAATATAAAAAATTTGTTCCCTACCCTCCCCCCCCACAAATGTTTAATATGAAGGTTATCACTTGGAATATAAGAGGCATGCACAACCCCAAGAAATGGATAATTCTAAAAAATATACTCAAAGTGGAAAAACCAAACATTTTTTTTATTCAAGAAACCAAATGTACCTCAGAAAAGATAGTACAAATAAGTAAGGCAAATTGGAATATCTATAATGTTTTGAATATAGATAGTCAAAATTCTATTGGAGGCATACTCACCCTTTGGAACCCACAAAAGGTGGAATTTCTCTCGGCAGAAGCTACTAAGCATTATCTATCTGTAATAATGCAAGTGATAGGGAGTCTAGAGAGGGTTATGTGCACTAATGTTTATGGGCCTCAACTACTAGAAGATAAAAAACAAATGATTTTAGACCTAGAAAACTTAAGGGATTGAAATCAGAACCCTCACTAGATTTTAAGAGGGGATTTCAATATAATCACCACTTTGGCTGAAAATAAAGGAGGTATAAGAAGACTGGACAAATATGCAAAGGCTTTCTCGGCCTTCATAGAAAAAACCAAGCTAGTTGATATCAAAACTAGTAATGGTCAGTTCACCTGGAACAACAAAATAATCCTTCACCAACAAATAGCTTCGATATTAGACAATTTCTTGATCTTAGAATCAATAGTCATGTAAGGTATAATAATGGAAGGCAACATTCTTCCTTTGGGGGGTTTGGACCACTGACCTGTTCTATTTCAGGTAAAATTCCAGGTAACCCCAGAAAATAGACTGTTCCAGTTCAAAAGTTTCTGGATCGAGCACGCAACTTTCAAGGAGAACATCAAGATATGGTGGAAAGAGAGCATCCAAGAACATGGAACAAAAATGTTAAACTTCAAAGAAGGCTAAAATACATAAAAAGAAAACTCAAGCAGTGGAATAAAGAAGTCTTTGGGAATATTGAACAGGCTAAAAAATATCTAGAAGATAAAATTGGTCGGCTCCAAGAACAGTGTATCCAAGAAGGCTATAATGAGAAGAGGAAAAAAAAGGAGAACCATTTGAGTCAGGAGTGGGAGACTAGGAGTAAACAAGAGGAGATCATGTGGAGACAAAATTCCAGAGTGTGGTGGTTAAAGGAAGGAGAAAAAAATACAAAGTTCTTCCAAAGGTTGACTTTAGAGAGAAGAACTCATAATAAAATCTTGAAGATCTGTGACTAGGAAGGGACAGAGAAAGAATCCCACCTGGACATTGAAAATACTCTTGTTAATCATTTTTAGAATATAGAGAGAGAACCCAACTTGGAAATATCTGAAGCAATCCATAGGATCTTAAGGCATATACCGAGAGTGGTTACAAAAAATCATAACTTGAATCTAAATAAACCTATATCTTCTGAAGAAGTTGACCAAGTGATCCAGGAGATGCCAAATGGAAAGGCCCCTGGCCCTGATGGTTTTACTGCGGACTTCTTCAAAGCTTGTTGGGATGTGGTTAAATATGATATTTATGGCATAGTGGAAGACTCAAGATGCTCGACCTCAATCTTGAAATCCCTGGACTCCACTCTGATCACCTTGATACCCAAAGAAAATGAGGCAAGGCATCCGAACAGGTTCAAACCGATCACCCTTTGCAATGTGGTGTACAATATTATATCGAAAGTTATCACTAATAGACTGAAGCTCCTACTCTCCATTCTGATTTCAAAGGAATAGTCATTCTTTGTAGAGGGAAGGAAAATAATGGATAACACCATTCTATCCCATGAAATAATTCATACTCTGACAAGTAGGAAAAAATTTGGTATGATAATTCAACTTGACTTTTCCAAAGCATATGACAAACTAAGATGGAACTATATGGAAAAATCATTGGAATCCTTTGGCTTTGACAAGCACTGGATCAAGAGGGTAATGACCCTAGTGTCTACAACTAGTTTCTCACTATTGGTCAACGGAGCCCCAAAAAAATTGTTTTACCCTTCCAGGGGCCTCAGACAAGGAGATACGCTTTCTCCCTTCATGTTTATCATTATGATGGAAGGGTTAAGTAGAACCATAAAAGATGTAGTGGAAGAGGGAACTATGAAAGGACTCAGATTGTATGAAGAGTGCCCTACAACAAATCATCCGCAGTTTGTGGATGACACAATGTTGCACGGAATTCCCACTGTCAAGGAAGCTAGAGCCTACAAGGAGATCCTAGCTAATTTCAGAGAAGCCTCAGGGACAGAAATAAACCACTCAAAATCTATGATTTACTTCTTCAACACCAATATTGGTGTCCAAAGGAATCTCTCCAACATCATGGGGTTTGGGAGGAAAACCATGTCCAATACATATCTAGGTGTGCCCCTAACGGACATGGAAAATAAATACACTATCTGGGAAGGAATCCTCACCAAGATGCAAGAGAGAGTAAAAATATGGACCTACAGAACCCTTAATTTAGCTGGACATTTAATTCTAACAAAGGCAATCTTACAGTCTTTCCATCCCCAAAAGGTATTTTACATAAAATCAGAAAAATCCAAAGAAATTTCTTATGGAGAGGCACAAAGGATAAAAAAAAATGGGCCCTAGTGGGCTAGGAGAAAATGTGCTTGCCAAAGAGCAAAGGGGGTCTTGGTCTACAAGACCCACAAGTAACAAATGAAGCCTATGGAGCAAAACTGTGGTGTAGATGGGTTAAGGATAGCTCGACGCCGTGGGCTAGCTTGTGGAAAGAAAAATATGCTCCAGGTATTAATCGTTGGGAGATAATCAGGTTCACAGGAACATGAGAAGGATCAGCCATAAAGACCTTAGCGTGAGGAATAAAAAGTTGATCCAGGATCATAGTTTATGGGAAATCAGAAATGGAAAAACAACAAGATTTTGGGAAGATGCATGGAAAAAAGAACCCAATATGGAAAACCAAGACAAGGACAGGATAAAACAAGAGATGTTTGGGCAAGGTAAAGTAATAGTTTTTCACTACTACAAACAAAGGGAGGAGATACCAAAATGGTGAATATGGGACAAATTCCAAAATCAAGACATCACTCAGGACACACAACTGGTCAAAGAGATAGAGGAGGAGGTGGGTAAAAGGAAGATCTGGTTCTCGAAGGAGGAAGAATAACTGAAATGGGGGAGGATAGATGGTGGATAATTCTCTCTGAAAGAAGCCATACAGTGTATAGAAGGCCAATCCCAGCGAGACATGGAACCTCATTGGGAATGACTTTGGAGTTACCCTCAATGGACAAAGATAAAAATATTTAAATGTTTGGTTCTACAAAAAAAAATATTGACCTGGGAAATCTTTTTAAAAAGAGGCTTCCATGGACCCTCAAGATGTCATGTCCGCGAAGGCCAGGAGGAAACAATAGACCACCTTATGGATGAGTGCATCTACGCAACCGAGATCTGGGACTGGGTAGCAATGGGATTTCGCCAAACGGATAGGGTAAAGGGAGATATTAGAGCTACTTTAAAGAATTGGAAGGCACTCTACAATGAAAATGAAGTGGTTAACCTATGCTAGGGGTTAACTCTCGGAATGGTCATCTGGGTAATCTGGAAAGAAAGAAACATGATAATATTTAGGAACAAAAGTTGCCCGACCTCTAAGATCCTGGACACTATCAAAACACAATTAAGGGAGACAATGCAGAGCAAGAAATTTACGTGCCAAAAAAACATGACGTCTCCCCACGACCTTTGAATCCTTCTATGGTTACAATTGAAAGAATGGAGCCTTAACTTACCTTCTCCTCATGCCTCGTGTATTCTCAGTGATGTCAATACCTGATCCCTGCCTCAAATAAGCTTCTTGAAATTGAATTTTGATGGTGCATCCAAAGGAAACCCTAGAAAGGCCGGAGCAGGGGGAGTGTTCAAAGATAGTGGGGGGAATATTATTCACCTGTATGCAGCTAGCATTCGCAGCACCAAAAAAAATGCATCTTAGTTAAGAGCTTTAGAACAAGGTATGGATATTATGATTATAGAAGGCATAACAAGTGTCATAGTCGAGGGAGACTCGACTTTGGTGATCAACACAACAAAAAAACTCCAGTGTGGAACTAGAATTGGCAAGGTGATAAGACACTGGAATCTGGAACAAACTCTACAATGAATTATGAAGCACTTACAAACCATTGTCACAATAGAATTCAGATGGATACGAAGATCGACAAATGCACTAGTAGACAGATTAGCAAACGAGGGAGTGACTCCGGGGGACAGTTTGTTGGATGAGGCGTGGATCAAAATGTCGAGGGGCCAACTCAGATCAGATTATGGACACTTGGAGAATCTATATCATAGTGGCATCTTCAGGAATGATAGTCACATCGAGGCTTACATGGAGTAGTCGGACCCAGTGTGGGACCCAGACGAAGTATGACTATCCTAACACTTGGCCCTCAGATCTCATGATGAGAGTAAACGATATCGAGAAGGGAAGGAAGGTGGATGTACAAACCAATAACATGTATATATAGGCTAGATCGGGAGATAGCCCAGGAAATATTAATAGAAATCATGAGAAGAGAAGGACATGAGAGATGGAGGATAACATTGCGTGGATCTTGGCCCCTAGGACAAGGTACAGATCCAGAAAGGCAGATTATAAATATGGCGGGAAAGGTTATGATGATTTGAGATCTAAGGAGAGCATAATGGAAAGAAATGCATTGCCAACGCATTAGTGTAATCGTATTTTCCACCTCATGGAGCGATTACTAGGAGGTACAGGTACCCGGGGGAGAAATCATTATAACCAGAGTAATCGTAGAAAGGCCCACAAATTGTTGCGTTTATCCCCCCACAATAGTAATAGTTACAAGATCAACTTGGAGCAAGGGAAAGGCAGTGAAGAGAGTTAGTAATAAAACACCAGGAAAGAACAAGGTCATGGCACGCTTAAAACACACCATGAGGAAAGGTAAACCCCTCGGGAAGGGTAAGCCAGAAAGCTTGAGGAAAATTATGAGGATTGAGAATGATGCAAGGGAAGCAACGAGAATGTACCAAACATTAGTCCCGCATAAGGGGAAAGAAGCGATATAAAGTTGGGAGGAGGAGATAAAGTGGAGTGAGGCAACAAGGAGATGGATAATATATCCCAGGAGGTAGAATGGATTAAAGACATGGGGGTCACATGCACTAGGGAGACACTCTTCCACAAAACTCTAGAGATGGTGTGGATCACTAAGATGATAATTGGAAAGGTGAAGGTAGACAAAGACGAGGCCTGCAAGGAGGAACAACTGGAGATGAAGTCCTTGCTAGAAGACATTCAACGTTGGGTGAGCGGGTTGGAGACCATGTTCAAAATGTTGGTGGACATAGAAAAAAACCAACAGAGAAAACTAGAGAGGTTCACAGCCTAGTTCCACTTGTTCCTGAGGTTTGTCCATCATTTGGACATGACACCAGTAGACGACAGTGGCGCGCCAACCTAGATACGGAAGACCAGGACTACCTCCCCCAAAGAGGACAACAAAGATTAGGCAGGTGGAACGATGGAACATCCCCAGGTTCTCTAGCTATGAAGTCTTACGAGTTTTCTTATATTTTCCAAGTACATGAAACTAAGCTAGGAGTTAGTAGGAAGGATTCCAGTTTGTAGCTAGTTTTTTTAGTCTTGTTTTGTTATAAGTGTTAGTCTTTGAAAGCAACTGTAACTGGTTTTGTTAGTCTTGTTTTGTTATAAGTGTTAGTATTTTGAAAGCAACGATAAAACTTGGATTGGATAGGGCTGGTTTTGTTTCCTTTTTAGCAAACCAATAACCTAACCTTATAGTCTTTAGTCTAGGATAAGACAGTATGGTGTTTAGCTATTCTGGTTTCTGCTTGGCAAAACAACAACACCCCCCTTTTTGTACATTATTCAAAGAAATAATATAGTTCCCTTACTGATTTACATAAATAAATAAATAAACCTTTCTATTATCAATAAACATGAGTAAACATTTTATTTATATTAAAAATCATTACATAATTTATGTTTTCATGTTTTCATATTTTTAATATAATTTTTTTTTTCAAAATTTTATTATATTTTTACATTTAATTAATTCATAAAAAAAATTATAAATATAATTAAAATAACTTATGATAAAAATTTAAATTTAAACTTTACACCATTCCATTTTTGTTTTTCCTACCCTTTAATCCCAAATCCCAAAAACAACACATTTACCAATTTCTCTACGAAATCCCAAAATCCCATTAACTAATATATAATTGTGTGTAAACATGGACATTGAATAAAAAATTTAATATCCGATATAAATATAGGCTATAGTTAGTGTTATTTATAAGCAAATGATTTGATTTACAACTATATACACCCTGCTTGTGGTGCAATATAATAAGATAACCTACAATTGCATTACATGAGCCCATTAACAAGGGATGTGGGCATAAAGTAATCCATATGCACAATCTAAACCATTAAATATCACTGTAAATCATCTATTTTGGTGAATAAGACCACATACAATTGACATTAAAAATTAATTGGATATTAATGTTTATGGCGATTGAAGTAAGTCAATGTGATTTTTTCCTTTTCTAGATGAAAATATTCGTGATTTTTTTTAATATTTATTTTTTATTAACAGATGTTAAAGATATCAAATTGTCAATCTTGATTATGAAGCTCAACCTTGAGGGGATCAAGAGAGTTAAACATGTGACCTCTCCAACTTTGAGAAAAATACCTCATATTTGGTTCATGACTACTTATATAAACCTCAAAACGAGTCGATGTAATTTTGGATGAAAAATATAAATATAGAAAATGAAATGTTTAAAATAATTTTAAAAAGTAAAAAGTAAGTGTATTAAAATTTGGATTGTTAAGAGGTTGGAAAAAGATGATATGAGAAGCCCACAGGGGTGTAGACCGATTGGCAAGTGTCGTGTAAATGGAAGGAAATATGTAAAAAGAGGTCTCAAGTTCGATTCTCACCCCGATTTATCTAGAGGCGTGCTTGCGAGCGGTGCGATTCTCCCTAGGGGTTATAAGGCAGTCGGCAGGATTCGACCTTGTGTCACGCGAGTACAACACTGTTGTTGTTACCGATTCCCCTAGTTATAAAAAAAAAAAAAAAGATGATATGAGAAAAAATACAAAGATACAATATTGTGTTTAGCCATGTGTTTGTGAGGAAATATGGGAAGAGACGTGTCTCTTAACATGAATAAATATTTGTGAGGAAATATGAGAAGAGAGGTCTCTATTGGCATTTGTGCTCGACACATTTGGATGGGGTGTTAGAGGTCGATGCCACAACACCCTCCACATGTCTAGTGATAGTTGATATGGAGGATTTGTACAAGACATTACTGTGAAGAAGGTGGAGGTACATGGTTTGGGTTCTCATAGTTATTTATGTCTATCTCAATGACATACTATTCATTAAATCCCATATATAATGATGATTGTGGAAATTATGGAAGGTGGTCGTTTAGATGTATTTCAGGTTAGGTCTAAGGGAGAAGAACAAAGGAATTTGGTCTCGATAGGAGGGCACTTTGGTCATCATGGCAAATGCTACATCAGAATTCTTAGTCACAACTTTTCAATCTTGAAATTCTTGGTTAGTACTTTTCTCCTTTGGACATCACTCCTTGGTTTATTTATTGTCTACTCTGGTTCTCCCTCAACCTAGAACATCTAGAAGGGTGAATTGGGTCTACATTAACCAATGGTCACTTAGGTGGTATAATTTCCCTCTCACAGGGAAGCTTGTGTCCCTCTATATAAAGCACCTTCATTGACACCCCCATCCCCCTCAAATTTTTATAGCAATAGTCAATCTCTATCTATGTGTCTTGTCGTCCCCATAGATATTTCCTTCAATCCTGGTTTGGCACTTGAAGATGGCAAGAGACAACAAGGGGTAGGACTAGGAAATTGGTAAAAAATTGCCTCGCATAAAGTCTAAAAAAAATACCCAAACTTTTCCTCTGAGAGAGCCCTCGCTACATTAATAAGGTTGAGAAGGACGCCAATGCAACAACCAACTATTTTCACTCTAGATTCCCTTCTTAGGTCAAATAAGAAATAAACCTGGATGGAGACTTCCATTAGGTAGAAGAGAAAATGATATCCAAAGAACAAATTTAGACAAAATTTGAGGGTTGGATTTAGGACCCTGGATTCTCCTAAACTAGGGATACCAAGATATTTAGGCTAATAAAACTGTATTGGATGAACAAGGCTTTCATTACCCAAGTAGTGGAGGAAAAGGGCCTACGCCAACAAGCCATCCTCCACAAATTGGATTTGATGGGCAATAAGTTTGGAGCAGTCTTTGATGTTGATATTGTGGTCTCACAACCCCAAGGCAGTGACAATGATGAAATGGAGGCTTAGGAAGACTTTCCAGGCTCAAAGGGAAGTCATTTCAAACCCATCATCATTGAGGAAGAGCCCTTATCGCATATTGAAGTGTATAAGGGGATTACTAAGCCATATGAATTTGTAGGCTAGCCAATTTAAGAAATCTCCATCATACTTTATATTCACTATGGGATTGCCTCTATTTCTTGTGGTTTTTATGTTATGTTCTAGCTTTCTATTAGACATATATAATATTTTATATGTCTAGCACTAGAAGGATATAAGACTTAATAGGATTTTCTATTATGAACCTATTTTATCTGGCTAAGGTTTTATTTTCCCCATTGGTAGGCCACAACTTGGTATGTATGTACCATTTTTTGTATAATATTAATAGAAGATCTATTTAGACTAAAAAGAAACATTTCAGGTCGAGAAGAAAGAGTGAGTAATGTACCATAACAAACATATACTAGGAACACTTGTTGAACTCTAGCTTATAAAAGAAATATGATGTTGAGTGATACTCTAAAAGTCCATCGGATCCAAATGTTTACTCTTGCCTACTTGAGTAATAGGGTAGTATGATAAGAGCTCTCAAATGGAATTAGATTTTTACATATGTAACAACTTAATATGGAACTAGGTGAGATTATTAATAAAAATGGCATTACACTTGTGGTATTTGTAATGAATCTAAAGCCCTGAGGGTTAGCTCAATTGGTTTAGAGCCAGACATGTGTTTATCATGCTTGTTGTTGGTCATTGGTTTGACTCTCTTGATTCCCCCGGGGTGAGGCCACATCAAAGCTGGAGAAAACAAGGAAGATAGGAGAATTGGAAGTTGACAACCCTTAATCCTTCTTTGGGTTTGAACTTATAACCTCCAAAAAGAAAACACATGTTCTTAACCATTAGACCCACAAAATAACAAATCATACACATATCTACAAAGAACTCAATATAAAAGCAAAATCACTTTTCAATTTTTTTATTATCAAATAGTAATTATCAAAGAGTATAAGGAAGATTAATGAAAAGGAAAAAGGATATGCCTTCTAATTCCCTTTAAATCCCTATCTACCTATTTTTTTATTATCAAATAGTACAAGGGAGATTAATGAAAAGGAAAAAGGATATGCCTTCCAATTTCCTTTAAATCCCTATCTACCTAAATAAAAGATAAAGGTATCATATTTTATTTGTATTGTTATAGATCAATCATTTTATTTATATAATCCTAAATTATTAAAGGTTATTAGAATAGGTTTAGAGCTCCATTTTTATTTTTATTTTTATGGAAGAATATATCTAAGAATAGTACTTGTCCCTAGACATTATGGGAATGTTTTTATTAACTATTTTTTTTTAATTATCATTTTTTATTTTTTTAATAAAATTTGAAAAAAATAAATACAATTTTTTATTTATATAAAAAGTCACAATTATTTTATTTTAAAAGAAAAATACATATTTGTAAATTTATAATTTTAAAAAATATAATCAAGCAATTAAAAAATTAAAAAACACTTCAACTCTACATATATCTTAAAAAGTATATCTCTAAAAGAGAGTTAAAAGAATTAGGACTCTGACGTTGGGTTTGTTTTGTTTTCGGTGATAGAAATGTTTTATTGTGAAGACAACTATTCAAAGATTTTTTCGATTTTTTCTAAAAGAGAGCTAAAAGAATTAGGACTCTGACGTTAAAGAAAGTGGGTTTGTTTTGTTTTCGGTCATAGAAATGTTTTATTGTGAATACAACTATTCAAAGATTTTTTCGGTTTTTTCAAGAAAGTAGGTTAGGACTTTATTGTTAAAGAAATTGGGTTTGTTTTGTTTGTTCCATCAAAGTAGTATTTAAAAGAAATAGGTTTGTTGTGTTTGTTTTATTTGTTGTTATATATATATATATGATGGAGATGTTTTATTGTAATGATAATTATTAAATATTTTTAAATAATTTATATAATAGTGAATTATTAAGTTATATAATAGTTTTTTTTTAATACAATAATAAATTATTAAAAAAAGTTATTACGAATAGGTTTATAGCTTATTTTTTTTTTTTTTTATGGATAACATACTTGGGAATGTTGTGAAAGAACTCTTTTGTTGAAAACAGATCTTCAATGTTAATTCATGGAATGAGACGGAAGCCAATGCGGCTAGGGTCCAAACCCTAGCCGCCACCGTTATGCTCTTCGTTGTAGGGGCGCTGAGCGTCTTTCGTAGTTGTCGATCAAGGTTTTCATAGATCTCCCATCGTTCTCTCTGTTTACAGGACGCGATTCGGCGGTTCCAGCGCGTCCCTCCTGCGTGCACGCGAGCTGGAGCAGTGGAAGCCGCTGGTGGTCGCCGCCCGGCCAAGATGGCTTCAAATCCGATTGCCGAAACCGAAGAAGATCCCTTGGAAGCCTT
>ML788640.1:324941-335374 GCA_009831015.1 Picea engelmannii
CCCTAGAGGGTTTCCTAGGATAAATGTTGTGTCTCTTGTGAATGTGTATTTCTCAGTGATCTTGTTCTTATGTTTCTCTTATCTATTGAAATGCAAAGAACTATAATAATGTCATAAACATTAACAATATCCTCAGGGTGTCATTCTTCCAAGCAGTTATGTTTCTGGTAACATATGCATAATTATACGCATGTTTGTTTCCATTGATGGAAAATACATTTGTTGCTACTTTCCCCATTCCCCCATGTTATGTGTTATTCCTTGGGTTTGTTATATCATCAACTATTCTATCATTTTTTTTATAAGCTAGCTAGCTTTAATATTAATATAGAGAAAAAAAAGTGTACATTCAACATCACCCGTGGGGAAAATAGGAACACAGTGGTAGTATCATGTCAAAACATATGGTTTGTCATTCATATTGATATAGTTAATGAGGAAAAAAAACTAAAATAATTGTCTTTCTATCCTATCATATACTATGAAAAGCCAACAAAATAGTAGAGAGTGAGAGGGGGGATAGTGCCCTTTATTAATAGTAGTAGTGCAAAGGTTGAAGAGAATAAACCTAGGGATCATTTCCTTGCTTTGGATTTTCTTTCTCATTGCTCGGCTGCGCATGTTTTTCTTCCACCATAATAGGATTAGATGGAGAATCTCCATACAGGTGGTTTGGATCAACATCCTACATAAAACGCACTAGAGGGTCTATAAGAGAAACCTCTGAAAATTCCATGTTGAAGACTTGTTTGTACATAATGTCAAACTTTTGTTTCAAGCAGTGAAGCTATAGTGTCCATCCATTTATGAATATTTTAATATTTTAATTCGGATTATTTTATATTGAGGAATTTTTTGAGAAAAAGACTTATGCTAAAATTGTATCATCATAAACATTGATGATGATGAATATTTTTGTAAATATTATTTTTAATTTATTTTATTTAACTAGAGATAAACTTATTAGAGAATCCAGTTACAAAAAGAGTAAATCATTATTCCATGGGAGAGTGAAAAGGGATAAAAACCACCAGAGTAAATATTGTCGAGGAGGAAAAGTGTAAACATATTCCCAAATATGTGGGATGTGAAGGAACAAGCTAGGAAAAAGTTAGGCCAAGAAGAATCCCTAGGGTTAGGGATGAAGTTAGTTATCTTGCAATTTGTACTTTCCCAAAATCCAAAGGCAAGTGAACACTAAATTGGTGTAACAAGGAGGTTGTCCTATCACTATCACCTAAACACGACAACTCTTTCTATTTAGGAGTAGTACCCCATGGGAGACATCCCCAAGGACCCGGGGGTTTGAGAAGGCTAAGGTAAGAGTATCAAGAAAGTCCCAGCCCTCTCACAGGTCACTCTGATCAAAAGTTCCAAAGGTTTTAATGAGATGAAGTAAAGTAATAATTAAATGTACTTGCCCAGAACAAGACAACAAGAAAAATACTATTTGCAAGTTCCATATGATGTTAGTGCTTCATAAAACCATAGACTTTGATAAAAATAACGAGATGATATAAAAGCTAAAGCAATAGAAGTATTTATAACATCAATGTATATATAGAAATAGCTTCACAATTATGCCTCAATAAAGCTTCAAAAATGACCTCAATAAAGCTTTAAAAATTGCTTTTAAGATGAATTTTCTGATGTTATAGATGGTTGTAGCAATATTTTGCAACAACAACAAATCATCTAGTAGGTTAGTCTATTCTAAATTTAAAAATAGTGATTAAAGGTCTTAAGGTAGATGGTTTAAGAGTTGTTTTAGTCAATCAATCACTTGCAAGGTATGAACAAGTGTCTTTTAGGGTAAATGGAGTCAATGTTGCAGCTAAAATCTTAGAGTGAAACAATAAATGATAATAGGTGAGCTAAAGGAAAAGGGAGGATGATTAAGGTGTTAGTAACCTAAGGCCTCAATATCCAAAACCCTAGAAGGAAAAGATGCTAGGAAGTAGGTAATCCTAGGCCCTAGCGATTTCCTTATTCTTTAGTTCAAGCTTGAAATAAATGTATGAAGCTCAATGAAGCAATGATACTAGAGTGATACTAAGGTAGGGCTCTAGTATATCCTTCAAGGGAGGTGTCTTCTAGCAAAATCAAGTAGGTGAAGAGTTATAAAGAAAAGGACAATAACATGTGCTTTTCTCCTAGGGTTTCACACTAGTAATTTCATAATCTTAGAAATGAACAAGTAAATGCACCATAACCATTCAAAATAAAGAAGGATTGCAGATTTCTACTTACTTCATCAAGAATAATCTAGTCACAAACCCTAGTTCAAGACTTTCCACTATGAAAATGCAAAAATACACCAAAAGAAGCATCCTCCAAGAGTTGCACACCACTTAATTTCAGCCAATAAGCCTTTAAAGAGGCCAAATTTCAGACCTCACACTTGTGTGAATGAAAGATGATGAAAAATATAAGAGATTTTCCCCTTATCTATACAATACAAGAGACCTTTAATTACATTTTAGGTCAAAAAAGGTCGACATGACCATTTTACATCAAAAATCTAGTTTTACATAAAAATGAAAATTAAACCCTGATTTTGTCTTTTAGGGATGACATCATGCCCCTCCTAGGGTGACGTTAGGCCCCTTCTTGGAACACCACGCCTCCAAAGTGAAATGTTAGGACTCAAAAGGCCTTAGAAGTTTCCACATGTGTCAACCAAGCCGTCTTCATGCCAAAACCCTAACCAGATGATGTTAAGGCTCCATATGGTGATGCTAGGGGCCTTCAAGGGCCAATGTCATGGTGGGAGGGAAAGACCCCCCTAGGTCCAGGCCTGCCAAAGTGTCTCTCGTGGAACATCCTCCCTTTTCTCTGGTGCAAGCCTTTGGTATCCCTCTACCCCTGGCTGGGGTCACAACATCCATCTGGTGGGCTTTCAGCCCCATGAAGGTCTGAAATAATCATCTCCCCATAAGTACTTGTCCATTGGGCATGGTCCTACAACAAAACAAAGTATTCTCTCCATGGGTGCATAATTCATAGGTATCATAGCAATGTCAATCACATCTAATAATCAAGTTACCCAAACATGTGCATCAAACCCCCCTTTACCAAGACAAATGCTCAAAGACGTTATGCTATTTAACAAGCAAGGTTTGGAGAGGGTCTCAAGATGTCCTATTAGGCCAATCCTCCTCAGGTGTGGAGTGTTTCCCAGGTGAATAACAATCTAGGTAATGTAAATGTATGAGATGGTGTAGGGAATGTTTGGGCAAGGGGTGCAGTGATGGCAGGGAAATGTAGTTTTTACCTGTGGGTGCCTCTGTAGAGGGTGAGATGCACCTTGTCATGGATACAATTGTTTCCTATCCCATTCAATGTATTTTACTCTTTGTCTTATTGCTTTTTCTTTTCAAGAGAATAGTTGGAGGACACTATCCTAGCATGGTGACCAATGGCGACATAGTTACCCACAAGCATTTCACGGAAATGAGAAGGTTGCCTCATGATGAGACCCCCTTTCTCTTGGTTATGCCACCAAGAGCCACTACCCTGTATTGGTGACCAGATGAATAGTAGTGTCATACCGCTACATTCCCATGGACCTAATAGGTTAGCTCATGATGAGACCTCCTATCTACCAACTAGGCCTTGAGTTTTGTTTTATTTTATGGGTCCCCTTTTCTTGCTAAGAAGCCTTTTATTGCTTTCTAGGGAATCTCTGGGTGAAGCATCTCAAGGTTTCATCTTGGATTTTAACTTTTTCCAACTAATTTTACCCTCTAGGCCTTTAGCCCCTTCTTCCCACAAGGCAAAGTACAACCCTTACTATCTTGGCAAACCCAATTCCTGAACCAATGTAGGAGATAGATGAGAGGGATAATGATGAAAAGTGGTAAGTATGGAAGGAATCAATGATGATATTTCATAGACCCACCCAGTGGAAACTCATACCTAAGGGGACCAACTTACTAGGGAAATCTGTCATCCCCCCAGGTATGGACAAGTTAAAAGGCATAATTTCCAAGCAAACGTCATGAAACACAAGAGAATTAAATGCAAATATTCAAATGTTTTGAGAATCATAGTGACACATACCATATCAGAGTGACACATACCATGATACCCAAACTCATTACCTAATGGAGCAAGACCCACTGCTACTTCAGAACCAGGCTGATGGGATAGATGTTGTTGTTGTTGATAGATAGGAGGTGATGAAGAAAAGATGGGCTCTCTAGGGCCAATCTCAACTCAACATGGCTCTCGGTACTCCATGTCTAGGACCTGTGGGCCTCGAGACATAATATCCTTAGTTATCCTAGGATAGGGGATAACATCTGGCTCCAACTCGGGGATATGTGCTCACCGTAGAGCGCGTGATAACCTCAACATCTCTAGGATGACATGTGACCTACTATATCTCAACAAAAAATTATTAGTAATCTCTTGGGGTGGTGATATCACCCCTGGCTCATATATAATAAAATGAAATACAAATAAGCAATCATATACAAATGGAAAAATGACTACTCTAGCATGATATGCAGATGGTATATACAATGAATGCAAATTCCTACCTACTTACCTGTACTTACTTGTGAAGTCAAGTCTTTTCCCCTTGATGGGGTTTGAGGAGGTGTCCACTAACCAGTAATGGATGTCTTCTTCCTTCGAATGTGGATAGATAGTATGCATCATTGACTGACTTCATTTTGACTATGAAAGGTCCAAGACAAAATTGTGCACTCCCTTTGATATTAGTAGGCTCTCCCTTTTTTGTATCCCACATCCAGACTATATCTCCCTCTTGGTAATCCTTTGTCTTGAATTTGGTTGTTTCTTGTATAAATCTAGTATATTGTTTTGAGGGAGGAGGATGGGATTCTGCTGTGAATACTTCCTGCTGGGACGGTCTGATCAATATGTCATCCTCTCCTTTCTTTAATAACTTGACAGTCCCAACTTCTTTGTCCTTGTATTTTTCTAGGAGTTGTTGGCACTCTTCCTTCGGTCATTGTATTTGATCAAATTCTTCCTATGAAGTGAAAGGCAAATCATCAGGGGAAAATACAGGAAGACTTTCTTTGATTGGCTCATGTGTTTCTCTAGTTCCAATATCATCATCAATTTACTGAACATGGACCTTGGCCATTGGCACATTTGGGAGGCGAATTATTGTTCCATCATTCATAGGCACGTTAATGTAAGTTAGATCCATCTCTAAGGTGCCTCCCAGCATCACAACAAACTTCCTAGAAAATAACATTTCCCATAAATCTGGGACATCCACTACCACAATATCCATGTGTATCACTCTCTCGAGGTATCTTCCAAGTCATACTTCAACATTCTCAACTACCCCATGAGTGGTTATGGCCCTGGATTCAAAACCACACACATTCCTATAAGGTCGTGTGGCATTTAGGCATAATTTTTCCAGGACCTTCAAAGACATCATGTTAGCACTTACCCCTGAATCAAGCATACAATTGTTAAGGCATTTGTTATTAATCAAAAAGGTCACGAAGAAAGGTGGATGTCCATCATACTGAACCCTAAAGTGATCTGCTTGTAACATGATGGGAGGGTCCATTGGCTCATCTGAACTTTTGAAAAAAAAATGAACCTTTCTTTTACAGATGGGACTTTGATGACTTCCCTTAATGGAATGGTCACATTCATTTTTGCCAATGCACCTTCAAAATCAAAGTTCAAATCCATTTTATTGGTTTTGGGAGGATTTTTAGGAAGAAGTATGTTCATAGGTGGAGGTCTTGTCTGTGAAATTACAGGCCCAATAGAGAGAGGTTGGTTCATTATTTTTTTCCTAGTATATACTTGGAATTCTTGCTTCAACTTTTCTCTCGACTTTTGGTCAAGGTTATTTATCACCTCCATCCTAGCCTTCCTGAATGCTTCCTTTATGCCTTCTTGATGTTCTTCAAGTGTGAAAATAAGGAAATATTGAGGACTTTCAATGGAATGATTAACACCGTTCACTTCGTCATGTTCACCATTGTTGAGAGGACAGTCATGCTCCCAATGTGATTCTCTACACTATAAGAACCAAGGGTTTTCATCTATGACGTTTGCGGGGGACAAATTATTAGGAACCTCTTGATCATTCTTTGGTCTAAAAACTTGATTCCCTTTCTGAAATTGCCCTTTGTAAGGAACCCTAGGAGCTTGTTGTTGAAATCTTTCTAGATTAACAATCATATTCATCATTAGTTTTTGGGTTTTTACCATGCCATCTACAATTAGTTGTAGCTTTGCCAAGCTATCACTAATATCTGAGGTAGGTTCAACATTGTGGACTATCTTAGGTTTAGCATCCATTTTGACTCTTGGGGTAGAGAAAGGCTCGACTCTAGATGAAGATACGTTGTCTTCAATCCTTAGAGATACCTCTTGGGATTCTTGGATTGTTTTAGGTGATTTATCTCTGAGGAGATATCCCAGTTGTCCTGTAAAGGATTTGGTGTAAAGAAAGAGAAGGAAAATTTCAGAAGGATGATGGCTTACTGGGATATTTTGCATTAAATTTTCAAATTTATCATGAAATTCTCTAATAATTCCATTCTCTTGTTTTGTGAGGTTATTCAGCCTTATGAACAACATGTTGGGGTATTCCTTGACACTCCATTGTTTGAGGAATATTTCCTTCAATCTATCCATGGTTTTAATACTAGCATCGGGGAGACCATTGTACCAACGTCTAGCGCCATCATGGAGGGTAGAAGAGAACAATTTCGTAGCTAGATCCTCAGCATCATCACTGATGGGATGAAGCTAAAAGAAGGCCCAGAAAATACTCATATGATCCTCGACACTGACTACATCATTACCAGTGAATTTAAGCAACCATTTTTCATACTTAGGGTGAATTTTCCTAGGGTATCCTGGTATGATTGCATGTCTAATGGTTTGAAGAGCTTGTATGACCATTGCATATGGCTATTATCTTGATTTGGATTAACAGTCTGAGTTCCTGCGCTAGACATTGTGTTTAAAGGAAGATTGCCTCCAAATAATGATTTTACTATAGGAGAGTTTCGGGGAGGTTTTCTTCTAAAGGACTTGGGAGGGTTGATATACCTCCCTGACCTTTATGGAGTCGCCAGATAATTTTATTGAAACTATCAAAGGGATGAGGGGATCACCCTCATTGGAGTCGCCAAGTAAGCCTTGTAAAATAAAGGATTTTGAGGAAAGGCTTAACGAAAAGTGTCGTATTTGAGGAGAATTGACTCAGTGTTCCCCAACAACGATGCCAAAATGTTATTCCGCAATTTGTACTTTCCCAAAAGCCAAAGGCAAGTGAACACTAAATTGGTGTAACAAGGAGGTTGTCCTATCATTGTCACCTAAACAAGACACCTCTTTCTATTTAGGAGTAGTACCCTAGTGGAGACATCCCCAGTGACCTAGGGGTTTGAGAAGGCTAAGGTAAGAGTATCAAGAAAGTCCCACCCCTATCACATGTCACTTTGATCAAAATTTCCAAAGGTTTTAAAGAGATGAAGAAAAGTAATAATTAAATGTACCTGCCTAGAACAAGACAACAAGAAAAATGCTATTTGCAAGTACCATATGATGTTAGTACTTCATAAAACCATAGAATTTGATAAAAATAACAAGCTGATATAAAAGTTGAAGCAACATAAGTATTTATAACAACAATGTATACATAGAAATAGATTCACAATTATGCCTCAATAAAGCTTAAAAAACGATCAGAAATGATAACATAAACTTGACAGAATGATAGTAATTGTCGGAAGCAATGATGGAAATGTATAATCATCTTTAAAACTTTCTTTTAAGATGAATTTGTTGCTGTTATAGATGTTTGTAGAAATATTTTTCAACAACAACAAATTATTTAGTAGGTTAGTCTAATCTAAATTTAGAAATAGTTAGTAAAGGTCTTAAGGTAGATGGTTTAAGAGTTGTTTTAGTCAATCAATCACTTGCAAGGTATGAACTAGTGTCTTTTAGGGTAAATGGAGTCAATGTTGCAGTGGAAATTCTTAGAGGGAAACAACAAATGATAAGAGGTGAGCTAAAGGAAAAGGGAAGATGATTGAGGTGTTAGTAACCTAAGGCCTCAATATGCAAAACCCTAGAAGGAAAAGATGCTAGGAAGTAGGTAACCCTAGGCCCTAGCGATTTACTTCTTCTTTAGGTCAAGCTTGAAATAAATGTATGAAGCTTAATGAACAAATGATAATAGAGTGATACTAAGGTAGGGATCTAGTATATCCTTCAAGGGAGGTGTCTTCTAGCAAAATCAAGTAGGTGAAGAGTTATAAAGAAAAGGACAATAACATGTGCTTTTCTCCTAGGCTTTCACACTAGCAATTTCATAATCTTAGAAATGAACAAGTAAATGCACCATAACCATTCAAAATAAAGAAGGATTTCAGATTTCTACTTACTTCATCAATAATAATCTAGTCACAAACCCTAGTCTAAGACTTTCCACCATGAAAATGCAAAAATACACCAAAAGAAGCATCCTCCAAGAGTTGCGCACCACTTAATTTCAGCCAATAAGCCTTTAAAGAGGCTGAATTTCAGACCTCACACTTGTGTGAGTGAAAGATGATGAAAAATATAAGATATTTTTCTTTTATTTATACAATACAAGATACCTTTAATTACATTTTAGGTCAAAAAAGGCCAACATGGCCAGTTTACATAAAAAATCTAGTTTTACATAAAAATGACAATTAAACTTGTTATCGGATAAATCGGTAGGTGCGGACACTAACAGATCTCCCTAGATCCACCTGGATCTAGAACAAAACAGGACAGGACATGACTCTTTCTCTAAGTTGCAGTCATTGAATCTACTACTAAGGAGGAATGAGTGACATACCTTTATATCGCTTCCTTAGGTCTCTGTTGTTCCTGCTTCGCTCTGGTGCTCTTGTGAAATCAGGTCCAAGACAACACAACCCAACCAAAGTGAAGATAGCAAAGTACATTCAATGTCAACCTATGCATATGATCAAGGAGTTATGCAATGAAATAAGAGTGATTTTATGGGAAAGGGACATGCTGCTGTATTATATTAAATGAAAGTAGAAGATACAATCAGATTGCCTTGATGTCGCATGCTTCCTTTCAGTGACCCTTGGTTCCAACACACACACTTTCTCTACGTTTTCATGAAGAAGATCTAGTACAACTTGATAAACCAAATAGAGTCTTCAAGCTTCTATCCAAGCATATTTCTCCACTCAATTCTTTCACCAATTCTTCATTCAATCTTGCTTAACCTTTTCCATGAGAAACCTTTCAATATATAGGAGAAGGAGAGATGGTTAAATGGATGAGGATGATTCCACTAAATCTGAGAAGTCAGTAGGATGCCACCCATGCGAATGCCAACTCATTTTCTAGAAGATTCCCTTCTATAACCTTTGTGACCTCTTCTCTTTTCCAAGCTTTGAAACAGGTTCGCACCCTACCTATAGAGCAGACTGCGAACAGTTCGAACCCTAAGTTTGTGTTGCCTGGGAGAATGAAGGATTTCCGCATCCTGTAACATAGGCAGCCTGCGAAATCATCTTAAAAATGTGTTTTTTGGAAGAAGACAGTAGTCACTTTTCTCAGGCAAAAAGTCCTTGTGGGAGCCTGAATACATCACTTGTAGAGACATCACCAGAGTGACCAAAATCATGTGTAACAGAACTCCCCCCAAAGTATGAGGCCAAAACTTGTGACAACCGAAATACTTTGTAAAATGTGTGTGTGTGTGTGTGTGTGTCAGAAACAAGGAGCACACCTAATCAGAAACCTGTAAACAACCAAGCATCTGCAGAATATAATATCAGTTCTAAGGTAGGCATTCCCATGCTCAGATCACAAATGAATGGAATCATAAACGTAGGTCATGACCACCAATCATACACTGTGGATCCATGTCATCAAAATGCTACATAGCCACCAGGAATACACTGTGGATCTATGTGAGAGGACTTGAATAATGGCATAGCCACGTGACATACAAAGTGGATCTATGTGCCGATACAAATCATACATACTCCATCACAGCCTGGATCAAAAAGATGAGACCTAGGGTCTTCAATCCTGTCACCTGAAAGTACGAATCTAGCCATGCGATTACATGTGCTGAAGTCGAACATGGTAGAAACCATTTGATTACCGATCATTGATGAAAACCATTAACAAGTGCGAGGGAAATCACCATTGATGTCAATGACTCCCAGGGTATCGAAGTACAATCCGAACGAATGCGAATGAATGAACTGAAGTTGAGCACTCGGTGGAATCTCTCGATCATGGATCAATGATGTGAAACCCCTGTCGAAAGTGAAGAGACCTGCCATTAAGGCATGCAGGTTCTAAGGTACTAAATGATTTCTAAGTCTCATTTCTGAATAATGAGTTGGAGTCGACGGAACAAGACTCGTCACAGGAGGGCCTTGATGTAT
>ML788640.1:337069-388970 GCA_009831015.1 Picea engelmannii
TTTTATAAACAAAGCAATAAAAATAATATAAAAAACAATAAAAAATAGTAAAAAGTGAATAAATATGGGTGAAAAAGACTTTTTACCATTTCATTGTTACTTTGCCCAAAAACTTGTCCAACATACCTCATTTTCCCCCAAATTTATTTGCTCGATTGCGGGAGGCACAAGCGATCATTCGGTGAATGGTTTCATCCAATGAGGTAATCTCTTGATTCTCTAACTTTTCTATGGTTTATTTTTTGTTTTTATTGGTAATTTTTTGGGTTTTGAGTCCATTTTAGGGTTGGAACATGTGTCCAAACATTCTCATAGGTGGGCCATGAGGGACTTGTGAGAATCTCGCATTGTGCAAAAGGTCCACCTGCTGGGGCCAAAAAATGGATTTTAAAGTGAGGTTTTGCTCAATAAAAATTATGCAAGAGTTTAAAACAAGTTGCTAACTTCCCTCTCATGGATATTTTGCAGGTGTTTGACCATCACGATGTTGGAATGGAGAGAAAGAGAACATGAGGAGGAGGATGCCATTGTCGGGAATGACCCGGGTACAGTCATTGCCCTCCGGGATTGTGGGCTCTTGAAATTTTTCAGGATCCCGGGCATGAGAGCCCAACTCAGGTTGTTGGAATACCTGGTCCACATGTGAGACGTGGATCAACAGTTATTTCACGTGGGAGTCCATACGCTGACACTAGATATCGAGGATATCTATTTTTTAACGAGGTTGTCACGGTGTGGATACCATGCTACTTTGACCAGAGGTAGAGGCGGCGGACTCGCTATGAGCGAGTATTGTCGCCAATATTGTGTTCCCAAGGTAAAGAGAAGAAAGGGTAAGGTTGTCATTTGGGGGGTCCAATATCTAACCCTACAGACCATCTTGTTTACTATTGCACGCATGGCTGGGAGCGCGGCTCCGCACATGGCTCTCCAGAGCTATTTCCAATATGCCATAGAGTGCACAGAGCCTCGGGTTTTCAACTGGTCGGATGCAGTTCTCCGTAGTATGAAGAGACAATTGACGAAGTGCAGAAAGGGTGACTTGAAGCAGTTTGGGTATGGGTCACTTTTGGTGTCATTCTTCCTTGAGAGGGTCCCACTGCTGCGACTACAGGTTGATTGGGGTTTACCGGCCCCATAGGATCTGAGAATGCTGAGGTGGTGTAACCTCATGGCTCGACACATAGCAGGGCCTATAATCAAGTATAATGATTCATTTTTTGACTGGTTGAGGCCCCAGATGCTGATGATCGACGACTATGCATATGCTAGTTTGGATTTCCGAGGGGATCCGATAAGAAGTACACATTTTGTTCTTTTTAAATATTTTTGCAAATTTTATCATATAAAATGTTTTTATGTTTATCCAAGAACTAATCCAAAAATTTCTTTTTGATGACACAGATGTGGGGCTGTATCGACCTCCAGGAACGTCTCCCATTCAAAGGTGAGGAGAAGCAGCTCCAGTGGCGAGATGGGATGTCGAAGACTACGAGGCAGTGGAACAGAACTTGGAGGGGTTGACCGCGGATGTCCCGGACATTGCTATTGGGGAGATCCCGAGATGTTATCAGTGCCATATTGTGGGTGTGTCTGAGTCTCTCAGTCGACTGCTCCGTAGGGTAGCCCAAGTAGTTGTGTGTTATCATGAGCATCATCCGTGATGCTATTTTGTAGAAGCTATAGGCTTCATATTTTGAGATTTTGATCCTTGGACAAAAACTTTTTGTAAAAACTTTTGATCGTTATATACATATATACGGATTCTACCATCTTATTTTGTGTTGTGTTATACAAGTGATGTGTGATTGGTTTATAAATGTCCCAAATGTATGTCTAACACATAGTTAGCTAATGCATCAGTCAATGTATTTAGAAATCTAGGAATGTGCTAATATTCAATATAATCAAAATAACGTTCCAAGAGGCGAATTCGTAAATATACCCATAATAAAGTAGGACTTTGGATAGCATAGACGTTACTTAACTGTAGTACTACTAGCTTTGAATCGAGTTGTATAACCAGGTGGAAGATATCAAGATAAATAACATCAATCAACAATTTGATGACGGCGCTATATTCTGCAATATTATTGGTCGCACGACCAAGGCACACACCTCGTATAATGATAAGTTCATTTGTAGGTGCGTAAATTGCCCATGAAGTAGAAGCAAGGTTCTGAGTACTACGTCTAGTGCCATCGGCGAAGCCAATGTGGGGTGGAGAAGACTCTGACATCTGGAAACCAAGCACAACGCAAGATAAGCGGTCGAGGGCAGAGACCAAATAACGAAAAAGCATACTAAAGTAACACACAAAAAGTATGATACAATAAAATACAAGCACTCATGCACAGGTGATCTTAAGCATAGTACTTCTTTAAGTACAACACATTTCTAGGTTCACTCAAATGGATATTGTCATAGTCCACCAACTCGTAAGCTCCTTTCTCCAAAACTCGCCTGACGATATAAGGACCTCGCCACATAGCTTCAAATTTTCTGGCTCCTATCATATCCCGATCTTGTTCGTAAAGGCGAACTAGATCACCTTCAGAGAAAACGCGTGGCTTGACATGTTTGTCGTATTGGGCTTTGACGTGTTTCTTCTGGGCTTCTATAACTAGGGTGGCGTCATGACGGGTTTCATCTAATTGCACGAGATACAAAAGACGTTCTTCTTCGGCAAAAGTGTTTGGGAGAAGTTCGATGGCTAGTTTTAGGGAGGGTATCTCACATTCAATCGGAAAGATGGCTTCTAGACCATAGACTAACTGGAATGGTGTAAACCTGGTAGCAGACTTAACGGATGTTCGGTAAGCCCACAATGCTGAAAACAACATCATGTGCCAACTCGTTTTGTGAATCCCTATCATTCGTCAAAGCATGGTAACGAGGATTTTGTTTATTGGTTCAACTTGGTTGTTGGCTTGTGGGTAATAGGGTGTTGATTTTTCATGGCGAAGACCCAAATTTTTAGTGAGTTCGGACATCATGAAGTTTCTAAAGTGGCTATCGTGGTCAGTAACAATAGCTTGAGGAACACCAAACCGAGCAATGATGTGATTGAATATAAATAATGTTGCAATCCTTCCGGTATTGTCGAATGTTGGCATCGCCTCGACCCATTTCGTAAAATAATCTACAGCTACAATAATGTATCCATGCCCCCCTGATGAGTGAGGGTGACATGTCATGAAATTGATACCCCATTTCGCAAAAGGACCAACAGAGACCACAGGGTGTAGAGGAGAAGGGTGTGATCGTATTTTATTGTTGTAGGTTTGGCAAGCGTGGCATTTTTGGACGACAATTATACAATCGTTGAATAAAGAAGGCCAAAAATACCCCGCTTGTAAGATCTTTTGGGCAGTATCATACCTAGACATGTGGCCACCACAGGCTCCAGAATGGCAGTCATTTAGGGATTTCTTGGCTTTGTCAAATGTGAGGCAGCGTCGAAAAATGGAGTCAATCCCACGACGATAAAGAGTATCACCGAGGATAATATACTGACAGGCTTGGTAGCGTATTCAACGGTGGTTAGTGCTATACAAATTAGGCTGGAAAGTCTGGGTCTGGAGATATATGATGATATCTCTATACCAAAGGTCGTCGGAACTGATCAACAAAAGGCATTCATCGGGTAATGAATTGTCTGCTACATTTTCTGTCTTAGAGTAGGGAAGGTCGCATGTCAACTCGGAAAACACCAAGGATTTCTTGGACTTAGCGTGTTTGAATTCTAATCAAACTCCTAGAGTATTACGATCCATTTGGAGTATTTTCCCCCTAGCAATTGGCGTGTAAGAATGTGCTGCATAGGGTTGTAGTTAGAAATTACTATAGTCTTGCGAGAAAGGATATAGTGTTGTAAACGTTGAACAACCTGGACGGATGCCAAGGCCAGTTTTTCAACATGTAAATACTTGGTTTCGGTAGTCGTGAGACTCTGAATCAAGTAATAGATGACATGTTCGTCATGAGAATCATCCTCCTGAACGAGAACCATAGCGATGGTATAGTCCGAGGCTGCGAGGTAAAGGAAATAATCCCGACTGTAATTAGGTGGGAAGAGTAGTGGGGTATGTGTCAGAGACAGTTTCAAAGCTTTGGAATCTTTGTTGGCAGTGGTATCCCATACGAACTTAGAACCTTTCTTGAGCAGTCACATAAATCCAAGAGTTAGCTCAGCATAGTTCGAGATGAAACGACGAAGAAAGTTAGCCTTCCCTTGCAAACTTTGTAACTGTCATAGTGAGGAAGGAGGAGGAAGATTGAGAATCACCTCAACCTTCAAAGGATCTACCCTGATCCCTTGATGTGAAACAATAAATCCCAGAATTTGGCCGAACTCTATGCAAAAAACACATTTGTGGGGATTCAAGCATATATGGTAAAACCAACATCGAAGGAAAATGGCACGGAGGTGTATTGGATGATCTACACGGCGCATGGAATGAGCGGGTAAGTCATCGAGATATGGCTGCATGATGTGCTTTATATCATGAAAGGCGTAAGACATAGCACGTTGAAAAGTTGCACTAGCTTTCTTTAAACCGAATGGAAGTTTCCGGTAGGCGAAAGTGCCCCAAGGACAAATAAAAGTTGTCTTGTGTTGGTCCACGGGAACGATATTGATTTGATTATATCCGGAGAAAACATCCATCAGAGAGAAGATTTCACTTCCGGCACAATCGTCGACGATTTGGTCAATGAAGAGGGTAGGAAAGTTGTCTTTAGGACAAGCTTTGTTAATGTCCCTATAATCAACGCACATGCGGATTGTGCCTTGTTTCTTGTCAATCAGAACAAGATTGGAAACCCAGTCAGTTAGAGCCACAGGGTAAATAAAGACAACTTTGAGAAGTTTCTCAACTTCAAGCTTGATAGCGGCTGCTTTACTAGGGTGGACCGAATGAAGTCATTGTCGGACGAGTTTAGCACCTGGGTATGTCTTAATCTCATGTACCACAATGTCGGGGTCAATCCTCGACATTTCTTCATAGCTCCATGCGAAGACGTCACAAAATTCTTGGAAAAGAGACTTGTAAGTGACAACTTCGTCATGGGAACAGGAAACTCCGATATGCAAATTTTCGACAACTCTAGGTTTTATGGATATGTCGAGGGGGATGGTGGGTGAGATATTACTTAAGTTCCCTTCGTAGAACATATTATGTGTAGACTCGAGAACGGTAGAAATGATGACAATGGTCGATGGGGTCAAGAGTCGTTGGTAACCCTCGATGGTGCGTTGTTCCAGGAAGAGGATGGAATGATGATGTCCATCGTCCCAAGGGGTATCTTCCACAGACATAACAACCATAATCATCTCATCTGTAGGAAAAATGACGTGGAATGGATCCGGAGATAAAGCACCAAGAGAGGGGGTAGAAGGGGTTTTCGATTGAATGGCTTGATAAGCGGATTCGACCAGACTCAAAGGAATTTCGTTGCCATAACGAAGATGATCACCGGGGTTAAGTACCATCCATGGGTCGTAAGGCACAGGGGTTCCTTGAACAGAGGTGGAGATCATGTTGATCGAGGCAACAAACGGATGTGGAACATCGGGTGGTGGAATGGGGAAAGTACCCATCAAAGATGAATATTTAAGAAGACCCACACCGACGTTCTCATATCCAGGGGGGGGTTTTGCAATGAAAGGTACATTGTCGGTACGTGCATCAGAGTGAAAGAAATCCAATTGGTCTACGGTTACTACTTTTCCTTGATGTGGGAAACACATGACACGGAAAAGGGTGGACACAACTACATGCATGGAATCAATCCAGCTACGGCCAAGTAGAAGGTTGTAATCGAGAGGAGCGTCAAAGACCTCCACTTCAACGTTGACCGTTTTTCCTTCTAACATAATAGGCAACGAAGGGAGGACACCGTAAGGGTTAAAATCAGAGCCATTCAAGGCTTTGAGCGTGTTGTGGGATTCAGTCAAAGGAGGAGAGCCGATATCTTTCTAGCAGGTAATAGACATGACACACGTCGAGGCACCCTCATCAATAACTGTTCTACAAATGTTTTTGTTGGAGACAATAACTTGTATTTGGAATGCAAGTTGAGGGGGTAACCTTGGAATTTGATTTTCCAAGTCAAAAATTATTAAATTTGTATCCGTAGGGTCGATTCCATCAATAGCTTTCAATAGTGCCTTCCATTGTATAGGACAACTATGAAGGACTTCGAGGGCTGACATCACGGATGGTGCTTGGGATAGATCTTCGACAATACTGTAGTTCTGGGTAGCACGTGCATGAGGATTGAAAGCCGATTTTCGAACAACACCCTTTGGAGGAGGGCGGAGGACTGTATCTAGGCTTGGTCGTTCAAGATGAAGAGGACCGTTGGTAGGTGGATTGGTGGGAGATGGTTGGACCAACAAAGGAGGTATTGTATCAACCTTCTCTTTGGAGGAAGAATAATCTTTGGCTCGAGTGGTAAGTGTGATTTCATTCTTCTTTGAATCACCTATACACATTAAGACATAGGATGTATTGGAGGGGGAAGGTTGGTCATGAATGACCAATTGGGCCTATTGTTGAGAAGGGAAGGGTTGTGACAATACGGCCAGAGTGGGGGGTTTCAGGGTCCCTTGAAGGAACTTAGTAACCTCGGCTCATCATGGACAATCCTTAGTGTAGTGATCATAACCACAGATAAGACAAGGGTATCGAGGTTTGCACTTATCCCTATCGCTAATAGGTGGTGTTTTGGTTTTCTCAGATTGTGGATTATTTTTATCCTCCTTGTTCTTACCCTTTCCTTTTTTGGATTTATTTTTGCCGGCGGGGGTAGATTGAACAGAGTTTACCTCAGAAGTCTTGCCGGTGGGAGGGGTAGGATACGAAGCATTTTGAACATTAGAAGAAATGGATTTGGGGTTGTTGCTAGAGGTTTGGATGGAATGAGGTTGGGTATGGAAAGTGCCAATCACTACGTCAACTACATGAGAAGTAGCAGGAGTAGTTGAAGTAGCAGAAGTAGAAGGACGAGGTGCGTTAGGGAGTAAGTCGTAAAGAGTACCCATTTGGGAGTAAATGAGGTCAAGGTATTGAGCACGACTGATTGCCTATTCTTCTGTGACAACTCCACCCATGGCGATGTCACGAGCGATGTCGTTGACGAATGATTTCATGAACCACTCTGCCAAAAACTGATCAAGAAGTTCGAGTTTGATGAGACATCATCTCCATCACCACTCATGAATGTGATTAGAGATATGAGTGGCTTTGGTTTGTTTGAAAGAACTCAAAATTTCGGTTCCCGTTTTGTAGTGGATCGGTAACTGGTAGTGGGTGAGGAAATACATAGTGAGGGTGTTGAAGTCAATGAAGAAGCCTCATGGTAATTCTATATACCACTTCGTGGTGGAACCTGTGAGGGTCCACTGAAAAAGGCGTAAACGAATAGAGTCATCCATCAAGGAGTTGGATGAGCACCAAAGGTGAAAATTCATTACATGATTGTTTGGGTCCTCTCCCAGTTTACCATTGAATTTAGGGATGTCGGATGGTAGTTTGGTCGGTATGGCGGGCCATTGAGGAGAGTGATGGATCATATCATTTAAAATCCTCGATAGATCAGGGAGGTCCAGGGTGGCTAAGAAGGGTAACTGTCTATTCAAATGTGGGTACTGGTGACTTTGGGGAGGGAGTCCCATCGGTAGACCAGTGGGACCATAAGAAGTTTGCATATAATGCGAAGATCTAGGCAGATTCAGTTGTTGGTGTGGAGGCAAGTAATTCATAGGGTTGGACCCTTGAACAGGGGCGTGGGGTTGAGCGTTCGAACCCCAAATAGGATTGGACGTGCCTGATATGGTTGGCCTGTACTAGGGGGTATGAAGGAGCTAGCTTGAGGCTATTGCCCCCCAGTCGAGGGAGGATTATGTTGAATAAGATAATTCCAATACTGGGCCAAGGATGGAGATATGTTTTTTCCATAGGGTAGGGTCAGTGGGGGTTTCCCTCCAATCGGGGGTTGCGTCCCAATTGGGATTTGTCCTGCAAAAGGGGATTGGGTTTGGCCTCCTTGGTGAAATTGTCCACTTACAGGAATATGGTAATTAGGTGTGAAAGATGGGATAATGCCACTAGGGTCGGTGCCTCCGATAGAGGATGGAAGAGGTCCTCTGAAAGGGGCTCGAGGAAGTGTCAGAATGAAACTAGGAACGAGATGGTGCCCAGAAGGAGTAGAAACGCCAGGAGTCCTGGATGAGATTTGTGTAGGAGCGGGAATACAAGCATTCAACGCATGATATCCGGGCGGAAGTGTTGGGATGAATTTGGGAAAAAACGATGTGCCAATGGGGGCTTGGTTATCCACTGTAATCTCGGTGTGAGGATTCATAGTATCTGGGACCATTGTGTAATGGACTGTTTGTAGAGGGATATTCAAGATGTGGTTAGCTGGCAGAGCGTCTGTACCAGGAAAATAATAGGCAATAGTAAAAGGTTTTGCGTCTGGATCAGATGTTTCGGGCAGCTTAGGTATGACAGTGATATCAATGTTTGCTCCTGAGCCAAAGAGATCCCGTCTAAAAATGTGAGTAGTCCAAAAAGGATCTTGACCCTCAGGTCCTATGAAAGGTTCAGTTGGTAATCCAGAAGATTGAACAACTATATCTCTAGAAGAATTCACTCGAACAATACGTCTCTCGGAGTCAGGAGGAAGTCGAAAGTCATCTCGAGAATTGGTAATTCAGAACCGTTACAAAGAGTTAGTTCTTTCCACTTGTGGAGTGGCAACGTCTTGGAATTCACTCTGTTGAGGAGATCCCTCTGGTGAGTTGGTAGGAAAGGGTTGAGAACCTTCCAGATATTCTAGGGGTAGGCCTTGCATTCTACGTGAACGACGTGGAGGGTCAATTGTGATCGAGTTAGAATCTTACAAAATAAATTCTATAACCAACTTGGGTAAACAAACAACACACGCTAGTAAAATTTAGGAAGAAAAACCAAGCAAGAAAGACCTTCCAATTCTGAAGTCCCTAGTTGGTGATGAAATCCAACGTCGCGACGACGAGACAAGAAAGGGCTGGGCTAGGGTGGAGAAGTTACGTTGACGACCTTCTTAATGGATTTACACCCTGGTGCAAGCTCCCACACATAATCATGGGTATACCCTCCAAGGAGCCCGAGTGAGTCTGGCCAACGTCGATTCCAGGTACCGTGAAGACTTACCCCTTCACAGTCACCTTGTGTAAGACCCTAAGAAGATAGGCTACTAAGGTTACCACCAACAACAATGATGCCTGGGGGAACAATATACAGTCTGATCCACACGCAAGGGAAAGGTATCTAGCCCAAAATCAGCTTGAGAGGCTTCCACTCATCATTGTGGGTATACCTTCAAGTGACCCCCGTAATGCGTGCAATCTCTACGTCGAGATAAACAAAGCAGGGTGAGTAACTTTGTCAATGTCAACGAGACCTTAGGCTTGACCCTTGTGTGAGAAGGGCTTCCCAGGACAAAATGCTGCAAATGGAATTTGACACTCCTTATCACAAGATACTATTGTGTGTTTTTTTATTTGGAGAGTGTGTCTCACTGCCTATTCCAAAGCTCTGGCCTAGCTAATGTTGGTGTAAAAGAGCCCTAGAAAAAGTTACTAGTTGAATTTTAAAGTTGCGCAATATTATTAAAGGCCGTTGTTACACAAAAAGGAGACGGAAATGAAACTGATGTTGTGTGAGAATCTGAACCAACAATGTGTAAATAGGGATGAATGATACAAATTTTTGTTCGATGAATCCTATTTACAGGAGGGAAAGAGGAGTTTTTTGGAACAATCTGAACTACGATGTATGATATTCTCTGAAATATAATATCAAACAATCATGAACAATGCAAATTCCCTATTCGTTCTCTTTCAATACTTGAATGCTCATATTTTTTTGAATAAAAGGTTGCTTAAAAAAAAGAAAATGTCTTTAATTTTTTATTAGAAACCAAACAACAGAAATGGAACTAAGAAAAAGTAAGCAACCAACGAAAAAGAAATACACAACAAACACCTAAATCGATCTTTCAATGAAGATAAAAATAACAAATTGACAAGACCAGTCTGTTCAAATGCACATGAGTAATAATTTTCCAAGTAATAAGCAATTGAAAAGGACAATTAATCTCAAGTTTTAATCCAATCAAAGGCTCCCGACCAAACAAGCACTCGGATTTGAGAATCGGAGATTATACCCTTGTTAAGAAAAGGTCAAGAGGTAAAAATTGAGAAAAAATGATCAAGAAGAGCTTTCGATTTTTGAAAACTAATCATTCGCGAGATTTGAAGTCAAGAAACATTCAATCACTGGCCAGAGAAGTTCTTTCCAGACACAGCAACCAATCTGGGCATCTGAAGACACAAAAGATTTAATTCAAAATTTTTACAAGTGAGTTTGCAGTCTGTCAGTTGGGTACAGTGCGAGAATCAAGGATTCTCGCAGGCTAGACACAGGCAGGTTGCAAGAAGTTCACACTAAAATGAACACTAGGGTGCGAACTTCAGTGATTCTCCAAAGTGAAAGGTTTGGACTCAAAAGGCCTTAGAAGATTCCACACATGCCAACCAAGCCGTCCTCATGTCAAAACCCTAACTTGATGATGTCAAGGCTCCATATGGTGATGTCAGGGGCCTTCAAGGGCCAATGTCATGGTGGGAGGGAAAGACTCCCCTAGGTCCAGGCCTTCCAAAGTGTCTCTTGTGGAAATTCCTCCCTTTTGTCCGGTGAAATCCTATGGTATCCCTCTGCCCCTGGCTGGGGTAACAACATTCATCTGGTGGGATTTCAGCCCCATGGAGGTCCTAACTAATCATATCCCCATATGTACCTGTCTGTCGGGCATGGTCCTATAGAAATAACAAGCATGTCCTCCATGGGCTCATAAGTCACAGTTATCATAGCAATTTAAATCACATCTAATAATCAAGTTACCCAAACATGTGCATCAAACCCCCCTTTACCCAGAAAAATACTTAACGACGTTATGTATTTAACAAGACAGGTTTGGAGAGGGTCTCAGGATGTCCTATTGGGCCAATACTCCTCAGGTGTGGGGTGTTTCCTAGGTGAAGACCAATCTAAGTCATGTAAATGTATGAGATGGTGTAGGGAATGTTTGGGCAAGGGGTGTAGTGATGACAGGGAAATGTAGGTCTTACCCCTGTGGGTGCCTCTATAGAGGGTGAGTTGCACCTTTTCATGGATGTAATTGTTTCCTATACCATTCAATGCCTTTTACTCTTTGTCTTATTGTTTGTTATTTTCAACAGAATAGTTGGAGGACACTATCGTGGCATGGTGACCAGTGGTGACAACGTTACCCACAAGCATTTCACGGAAATGAGAAGGTTGCCTCATGATGAGACCCCCTTTCTCTTGGCTATGCCAAAAAGAGCCACTACCCTGGCTTGGTGACGAGATGAATAATCGTTTCATACCGCTACATGCCCATGAACCTAATAGGTCGACTCATGATGAGACCTCATATCCACCAACTAGGCCTTGAGTTTTATTTTATTTTACGGGTCCCCTTTTCTTGCTGAGAAGCCTTTTATTGCTTTCTCGAGAATCCCTGGGCGAACCATCTCAAGGTTTCATCTTGGATTTTAACTTTTTCAAGCTACTTTTACCCTCTGGGCCTTTAGCCCCTTCTTCCAACAAGGCAAAGTACAACCCTTAGTAGCTTAGCAAACCCAATGCCCGAACCAATGTAGGGGATAGATGAGAGGGATAATGATGAAAAATGGTAAGTATGGAAGGAATGAATGATGATATTTCATAGACCCACCTAGTGGCAAATCATCCCTAAGGGGACCAACTTACTAGGGAAATCTGTCATCCCCCCAGGTATTGACAAGTTAAAAGGCATAATTTCCAAGAAAACGTCATGAAACAAAAGATAATTCAATGCAAATATTCAAATGTTTTGAGAATCAGAGTGAAACATACCATGATACCTGAGCTCATTACCTCATGGAGCAAGACCCGCTGCTACTTCAGAACTAGGCCAATGGGATGGATGTTGTTGTTGCTGATAGATAGGAGGCATTGAAGAAAATATGGGCTCTCCAGGGCCAAGATCAAGTCAATATGGATCTCGGTATTCCATGTCTAGGACCTGTGGGCTTTGAGACATAATCTCCTTGGTTATCCTAGGATAGGGGATAACAAAGATAAATTGGAAAAAGGACCTAGGCAAGCTATGGTGATTATTTTTCTCTTTGGTAACACAAGGAGAGACAAGTATATAGAAGACATGACATTGTTGAGTACCTGTAAATGAGGATTTGAGTTTGATGATTCTGAGAAAGAGTCAAACTTTGATTTATCTAGAAATGGTTATTGAAATTTTCATTCCCTATGGAATAATAATTTAGGTTCGGAGGTGATAGGATCAAGCAACTTAGTTGTTCTGGTCTACAGTTGGTAGGAATTGGATTTTCTACTCTTTTTGTCCTTGGAATATTGAAGCAGGATCATATATGGTTTATTAACTCTCATTTTTATTTGTTCAGTTACATAATGATAAATATTGACAATATGGACTAAATGTGAAAACATTTTATATCTTTTGAGTTATTAGAATCTGCTTCTAGTAAAGAAGAAAACAAAGTACTCTCTCTCTCTCTCTCTCTCTCTCTCTCTCTCTCTCTCTCTCTCTCTCTATATATATATATATATATATATATATATATATATATATATTATTGAGATTTTAGAGTCTTATTGCAACAAATAAAAAGAAGTGTGTATACAAATCTATGTTTTCCAGAATTTAGTTATAGAAAGAAAGGAATACAATGGAAATATGAGAACGTTGGTAGTTGTAATAAAGACTTATCGAGGAAAACATTAAATAACCTAGTATTAAACTTAAATTAAAACATGGAAGGCAGTGGAGGCTCTATGACTCTGTGGTGATGGGGCTCTGCGGCCCGCTCCATGCGGTCACATGTTACTCCGTAACAAGACTGTAGGATCGAGTCCTCACACTAGGGTTTAGCCACTTATTTTCAACCCTTCAGACTCCCAAAAGACGCCACATTCTCTCGAAGAGAGTTCTGTCAGTTGGTGAACAATATTTGACTCGAAGCTGAAGCTAAGTTATAAGAGGCCAGGGAGATCCTATGGCTACCTACGAGGAAGAGGTTGATTACTCACCAGATCCGGGTGAGTTGCTTCCCTAGATGGAAATAGCTAGAATCCCACCAAATCTTGCCTAGGTACAACTGTCATCAACGTCTCCCTTGGAAACTCAATCGTATTCAATGGCTCCCCTAGAAACTCAGAGTGACTTCTTCTCACAGCGTTTAGGGGTAACAGGTTTTTTACTTTTTTACCTGCTTCAACCTCGAGGTATTTTTCATGGCTTGGAAGGGAACCTTGTGGAGGTGGGGTCTCGGCACCGATGGTTTTCACAAACATTAGCCACGACTCTTTCTAGATCCCTAACTGCGTACCCCCTTCTTAGGCCTTAGAAGGCTCTTTTTCTCTTGTCCACTATAGTTTATTTTCTATGTCGTTCCCAACTATAGTCTCCTGGTCATTCTCGGATCCCATGGTGACCTCGTCACCTAGCCCAGGGCTGGGGGAACTGGGGGTTTACCCTGAGCATTTTCTGGAAGTGACCTTTGAATACCCGAACCTAGGGTTCATGCACGCTCAGGATTTGGGTCAGGATCATACTATAGATTGCTACTTCCCATACGTGGATCAAGGATACTCCTTGGGTCAGACTTCTGCAGAGCTTAAGAGAGGGTTTTATGCCTCAAACTTTCATCCCTACAACCTAAACGGCTGGTATTTAGTCCTAAGAGGAGACCCAGGCCAAATTTCCCCCTTTGATTTAGATGATGAATTGCAAGGAGCCATAGGGCCAAGACGAAGGAAGTAGAATAAATGTTTAGAGGCTTCTAAATCAGACCCTAAATTCATCTTAGGCGAAGACCTTTCTATGTTTTGGGTAACAATAGTGGTAGACAAAACACTAGTCGGAAAATCCTATGGTCGACAATTCAGTGAAAAAACTTTGAGAGCTTTGGCCGCTACAAAATGGGGTGCGAACTCCAACTCCTCGCCCAATATATTTCGCCTCTCCAGAGGCTAGTTTATGATAATATTCCCAGAGCCCTCCCAGGCGTTGGTCGTACTCCAAAAAATCCGGTCAATCGACTCTTCTCCAATTCTAATGAAATTATGGAACCCCACTTTTGATGCAACAAGTGAGCGACTAGACTCCATTTCGATCCGGGTTTGTTTACTAGGACTCCCTCCTCATCTATGGTCAGAAAAATGTTTTCAAGCAATTGGGAATTTTCTGGGGGAGTTCTTGACTACTGATATGGGATTCTTAGATACGGGAGAGATTCTAGTGGCAACAATTCTGGTCTCTCTAAATATCAGGGAAGGGCTATAAGAATTCCTCAACCTAACCAATTTAGGAAGGACAAGGGTTCAAATCCTAGACTATGAAGGAGTGCCCTTCCATTGTAGAAGATTCCACGAATATGGACATATTGTTATGGACTGCAAAAAATCCTCTCGAGGGCGCTCTAGCCACCATTCATTCGATGTTAGTGGGCTCGTCCATGAACAACATGAGGCTATCGAGGGAAACTCTTCTTCTTCATTATCAAAATCGCTAGGTACACAATCCTCCACCCCGACCACTCTCCTGATTTCTATGACAACTCGACATGCCGTGTCAGTTGAGGATGCTTTGGATCTTGTTCCATCCTTAGGAGATGAGGCATGGACAGACTGCAAACCGGAGACAACACCATAACAACTGATCGACAAATTTTTGGGTATGCAACTTTCTATCCCCCGTCCTGTAAATGGTATGCTAAAATATTTCAATTTTCTTATAACCTCCCCCTTTCGAATATTGTTTCCCTAAAACCACATTTCACCTCTTCTTCTCTTCCTTTTCCATCGTTGGCTGAATGTTATATCCGTGCGGGCACTCCTTCTAAATCCCCTGCTTTTTGGTCTTATGAGGAACCCTCCTCGAAGGGTTCTGAGGATTCAATCATTTGCTTCCAACTCTGCAACAAATCGATCTATATTTCTACAATGGACTCCAGGGGATTAGGCCCTACCTTAGAATCTCTAAAGATAAAAAAGGGTCGAGTTAGATCCTTACATATCTCCATAGCTCAATCTTGCGCACTAGTCGATATTGCTTCAGGCATACAACAGTCTATTCTCGGGGCTCTTAGAGCAGTAAAATCCCATGTCGAGGTTCCCCCATGAAACTCCTATGGGCCTCATACAAACATGATTCCATTATGGGACTCTCTGTTTAGCAAAGAGATTCTGAAGGAAGAAAATTTAATAATTGGAGGCGACTTCAATTTTTCTTTGGGGGAAGCTGAAAGTTGGGGTTCCTTGGCACACCCTGACCCTTAAGTAGAGTATTTCATCCATATTATGGCTTCCAAGGGCTATATATATATACAACTAGATAAGTTGTTTATCACAAAATCTATGTCGATGCTCCCTTTCTACTTCCTCCAATTAATTGGGAGTGGAGAAGAATCAGATAATTCCCTAGTCTAGTTTGTTGTTGAAGGGGGTCCCCAAAATCTGACCTCCCCATTCAAATTCAATTCTACATGGCTAAAGGATGAAGGTTTTCAAAATATGGTAAAATCAAATTGGACCCATGTACAAGATACAAATGGAACTTCGACTACCAATCAATTTATGATTAATCTAAAAAAAATAAAAAAAATTGGTCATTTCTTGGGCAAAATCAAAACAAAAAGAAGACGAGCGAGAACTCAAAAGTATAGAGGATCAGCTATAAGTGATTTATCAAGACATTGAATCTGGTTTCTCCTCAGGATCCTCCCGATAAAACTTGAGGAGTCTTTAGGCAAGGCACAAAAAATTGATGGCAGGCCAAGAAGCAACCTGGAGGCTTAAAATTTGCGCAATCTGGCGAGAGATGTGGACGAGAACACCAATTTTTTCCATGCCTATGCCAAGGGACAAAAATCTGCCAACAAAATTTGGAGCCTAAAGGACCAGGAGGGAAGATCAGTCACCTCCTTTGAAGGGCTAGAAAATTTTGGGAAAAGACATTTCCAGTCCTTACTCAAAGCGGATGGGAGAGCGAACATAGCCGAGATCATAATATTGGCTCTCTAATTCACCAACTTTGTGGATGAGGAAGGGAATTGATACCTCTTTGCAAAATTCATCGAAGCTAAACTCAAGGACACCCTTCAAATATTTTAAAAGGATAAAAGTCTAGGTCTAGATGGATGGTCAATTGAATTTTATTTGGGCTTCTTCGATCTGATTGGAAGAGACATTTTTTGTTTTGTTTGTTAATGTGACCAAACATGTTGTCATCGGGATTAACCTGTGGCTTGAGAAACCGCGACTCAGGGGAATCTAAGCCGTCAAAATCACCCGGGGATCACACCCGGCCTGAGCCACACCAACCCTTAACATGGTTGGATTTTTTGTCCCCGCAGGTTTCGAATTGGTGACTTTTCAACACGGAGTGGCTTAACAACACACTCCGTCACCGACTATCCTACACCTCGGGGACCTTTTAAGTTGAAGGACATGGGGGTGGGCTTTGATCCACTTATGTGTGCACGGGTCACGATACCATTTATTATAGTATCTCTGGGTTCAACCACACGTTCGACCACTACCTCAAGGTGTCCCCATGGCTCCAGGTAAATCCCTCACGAGAATTGAACCTTGCCCAATGGTGAAAAAATCCTCGCTTTCCACCATTGGATCCAACCCCTTTGGGCAGAAGAGACATTATTAAATTCATTGAGGAATCCATATTAAATGGAAGAATACATATCCCTCTCAACACTACCTTTATATCCCTCATTCCTAAGGTGGACGATCCCCAATCCTTTGATGATTTCAAACCTATCTCACTCTGCAACTACATTTACAAAATTAGAGCCAAAGTCATAGCCCATAGGCTGAAGCCACTCCTTTCAGCTTCCATCTCAAAAGAATAGTTTTTCTTTCTTGAAGGACGTCAAATCCATGAAGCAATAGGATTTTCTCAGGAAGGGATTCATAGCCTAAAGACTTCAAGAGCTAAAGGTACCATTATCAAGATCGATCTCTCAAAAACCTTCGATAGGGTAAAATGGTCTTACATCTGGATTGTGCTCACTCATCTCGGATTCAATCTTCCATTCATCAAATGGATGATGGCATGTTTTACTTTGGTTTCATTTTACGTCCTTATCAATGGGGAAGCCTCTCCCTTCTTCATCTCCGAAAAAGGTTTCCGCCAAGGATGTCCATTGTCTCCACTCCTATTCCTCCTGGTGGTTGAGGGTTTGAGCAGGGTTATTGCTCATGAGGTAAGAATAAGGGATTTCTAAGGAATTAAAATAACCATTGGGTTGTGAATCATGCATCTACTATTTGTGGATGTTGTCTTCATTTTTTGCAGTGGACGGGTGCAGGATGCAAAATTTCTAGCAGAAATTATATCCCCTTTTCGTTCGGCTACAGGGATGCAAATAAATATCCAAAAATCTACCCTCTCCTTCTCAGATATGGAAATAAAGGATGAGGATAACTATCAAAGACTCTTTCCATTTACAATCCAGGACTTCTCAAGAGGCCTAAAATACTTGGGGTTTCACCTGAAGATGAACAATTATCGTAAAGAGGACTGGAAATGGCTGCTTTCAAAATTGGAAAAAAGGTTAACTGGTTGGAGATCTAAGTGGATTTCGAGGGAAAGCAGACTCACTCTAACCAAAGTTTTTCTAGAATCCATCCCAGTCTATTGGATGTCACTAGCCTGGATTCTAAAGGGAGTGCTGGAAAAAATTATAAGGTCCTACTCCCGCTTTAGCTGGTTAGGTTCCGGGGACAGGTTCACTCAGCTATGGGAAAAATGGGATCGTCTATTCCGACCAAAATCTTTGGGAGGTTGGGGACTCAAAAATATGTTTCTTGTTTTCCAAGGCTTTGGTGGAAAAAATTGGTTGGCATATCATCTCAGAGAAAAATATGTGGTCTCTGGTAGTCACTCAAAAATACATTTTATCAGATACAGTTGAATATTGGATTCGATCTCCAAACAAGACTTTCAGGAAATGATCATTTTTTTGGAAAGCTTTAATATCCTCCTTTCCAGTGGTAGGGGAAGGACTGGCCTGGAGGGTAGGCAAAGGAAACAACTTATGTATTGGTGCAGGTCCCTGGACGGGAAGTGGAAACTCTCACATTCTCCCAGAGGAATTAATTAACCAACTCCACAGGCAGAACATCTCCCTCCTCTCCCACCTCTGTGACCCTAACTCAACTACCCTCTGGAATCAAGGATGGAAAATTATTGTTACTCTAGGGATAATTGGAGCTCTAGCATCATGATATGAAAATTATATCACGACACTACAGGTAGGCCATATTAGACGCTCAGAAAGAGAGGACGAGCTAGTATGGAAAAAGGAGCCATAAGGATCTTATACCCTAAAACTTGGCTACATAGCTTTGAACTTGGACCTCCTTCAGCAAAATCCAAGTTGGTCGTGGAGGGGACTTTGGAAGTTAAAATGTCCGCAAAAATTCAAAATCCTCTCATGGGAGACTCTAAATGAAAAAATTCCAACCTGGGAAAATATGAGAAAGCGTCAGTTTGAAGGACTTGGCATATGTCCCCTTTTTTAAAATGAAAAAGAAACTACTTTTCATATGCTCATTTCCTGTCCTTTTACAAAGAGAGTGTGGATTGAAGCCTCAGCTAGTCTTGGGCAGAACTATATCTTGGGAGGAACCATGTTGGAACAAGCTTGGAAAGGTTGGATTCACGATCCAAGATTTAAGGAGCTAAAAGCTCTTCCTCTCATTATCCGTTGGGGCATTTGGCTTGCTTGGAACACAATGATTTTCAAAGACAAGTCCTCTCTTCCAAAGATAATTGCAGCCCCCCAAAGTTTGTCCATCTTGTCACATTTCCCACAGTCAAAAGAAGGTATGGATTTGCAGTTGAAACAAATGGATACCATTGAAAAATCAAATCCCTGGGCTTAATTCGATGGGGCTTCTCATAATCACACCCACGGGGGTGAAATAGTTCTCCATCTAGCTGAAAACCAATTTTTTCATCTAAAATTGGGACTGGGACTGGGTACAAATAACTATGCCGAACTACTAACTCTGAAACTACTACTTCTATTTACCAAAGAGAAGGAATACTTCACCTCCAAATACATGGTGATTCTATGAATGTCATCAACTGGGCAAGAAAACTTCAGTAGTGTCACAATATTTTTATTTTCCCTATTTTGGAGGACATCTTTCATTTGTTGGAATAATTTGATACAGTGGTTATCTTCCATGTCTATAGGAACAAGGACGTGGTAGCATACACCCTGTCAAAAGCAGGACCACATCTAACTTTGGGTCAGTGGCACATCACAGAGTTCAAGGAGGAAGAAACACATGCTTTCTATCACCAACCTTTTGTAGAAGCTCCAGGACAACCGCATGATTGATACTTTTTATTCTCTCTCTTCTTATATAGTCACTTGGACAATGCAATTTGGTCACAAGGTGTTCCATATCATATGTATTTTTTGTCAACAACAACAATCAACATCTTTTAGCAGATGATATCCCACTATAGTGCAATTTTAGACAGTTGCAAATAGCTTACCATCTTGTATTTATGCTCCTTCCCGAAGCTCCTCATACATGCACATTTAAGGCTTTTAAATTTACAGTTTATTTCCCACCTTGTTCTGGGTGATGTAATTATATGCTTTCAGTTACACAAAGTAATATTTGTTCTTAAAAATCCTCTTTTGTGGCCTCTTTTAGGGCCAGGGTCGAGGACCTATATTCTTTTTCCATATTACACACAAGGGGTGTGTTGTGCTCCTAGAAGCACCTACAAAATGTAATTGTGTCTCTCTGAATGAATAAAATTACACTTTTTTCTGAGGAAAAAAAAGAAAGACTCGTCGAATCATAATTTCTCCATTATATTAACAACGAGTCAACATATATTTAACTGGTAAAGAATTATATATGAAGTTTAAAATCCCAGTGACCGGGAAAACAATAGTACCCACATGAATATTTTTACAGCAAAATAAACAAAATCTATGAAAAGTAATCTCAATAACAATACCAAACCATATACAAGAAGTTATTGTCAATTAAAATGTGCAGAGGAAATGAAACTGGGATAAAAACCAGTGGTATAGGATATATGTAGCTAATGGAAGACCATATCTATGCAACATCGAGAAGTTTTCCACTGTATTGTATGTGGGTGAAGCCTATGAAACTAGGATAAAAACCAATGGTATAGGATATATGTAGCTAATGGAAGACCATATCTATACAACATCGAGAAGTTTTCCACTATATTGTATGTGGGTGAAGCCTTAACCTTGTGTTTAAGAGGGGAACTATGAACTCAGTACTTGGGTAGGCTTCGGTCACCAAGTTTCCCAGAGACTATGATCCAGAGAGTGTCAACCACTCTGCAAAGTCTATCACAATCAAGTTAGGAGTCAATATCACAAAGATAACATGTATTTATATCTATATCGTTCAAAACCATGAGGTTAATGGAACACATTTTATTACCTTTGAGAGATTAAGGCGTCGAATCCACTCGGGGAAATCCATTTCTATGATAATAAAGTATTCCATCGAGGAAGTTCATGAGGGTAAACCATCTCAACGAATGAAGAGGTATCGTATTAGTAACCAAAGTCATGCAAAGTGTCTGTGTAAATCCCTATGAATAGAACACAAAAGTAATGACTCAATATATACATATGTTAACCATAGCTACAAAAGCACAAAGAAACAAGTAAATCTAAGATTATACAGCTTGTGATTACCAGGCAAGAGTTGGAAGTCCAACGTCTTGGCATAGTGAAAGGCTAGTGATATTATAAGAATAATGTCTCTGTGCACAAATGCATGAATCTTTAGTTAAGAAAACTTATGCTAAATATTCAAAGAACCACCCATTTTTTCCTAAATAAAATAGAAATTGTATTACCTTGAGAAAGCATTATATAGTGTATGATTACTACGTTAGACCATCAACGAAATGGTGAAACCCTAAGGTTGGTATGACGGTAGGAACTCCAAAACTTTATCAGGCACACAATAGAAGGTAGAGATGATTGAAGCTCGTATACCAAGCAAGTTAATGAGTCAATACTGTGTAGGTGGACATATGTTGGAAACATTCATGGCGCAACCAACATGGCCTGGAGAGTATGACTTAACTTGAGTTTTCTTAGAATTGAAATATTAATTCACCCAAGTCCTAATGCAAATTGAGGGACATGTTTCCCCATTCGATTGATATTTGTGGGACAATACTTACTATGGAAAAAATCGTAAGGATCCTCAATTCATGTGAGAGCTAGGGTTGTGAGTCTAGGGAACCCAAGGCCGAATGCTATGAAATTTTTAATAAGTGGAATCAGTGGGGTTATGTATTATGGTGGTAACTTTTTCTATTAATTCCACAAAGTATAGATAATATGAAATCCAATTAAAAAGAAAATCCATAAACAATATGGATATGAATCTTGGGTAACTAATTATGTTTCAGCATTTAAATTTAGAAATGATAACATAGATGTTGTAATTATATAGATGTTGAATCAATTGAGACCATTAATACATATAAAGCGGAAAAGGGATTACCCAAGTGTATTCAAGAATGAGAAGTCCTTTCCTCATCCGGAAATTACAATTAATCCTTGTGATGTCTAGAATACAATGCAAATATTATGGATCGGTGTAATAAAATCACAATGCCAATCAATGTAAAACAAAAAGGAGTAGAAAAAGAAGGATTGCTTATGACTTGAAAATGTAAAACAAAAAGGACTAGAAAAAGAAGGATTGCTTATGACTTGAAAAGGAAATAGGAAATGTGTTAAGAGAGCATATGGATATTATGTATACATGTATAGATGGAAGTTATCAATTTTCCAACCTATCATGATGAATCATGACGTTTAATTAAGAATGTCAGATAATTATATGTACGAACTGTTGATAAAACATATGTTAGGAAAATGATACAAGTGTGTATTATCCACTTAGATTATTAAATAATTACAAAAAATGAGTTTGTAGGTGAGATTACAAATGGTATTAGAGCATGGTTTAAACACTACGGCCTTATGGGCTCAAAAAAAATAAAAAATTGTGCTTACAAAAATACAAACATACACAACTATAAATCTTGCTAAAGATGAGGTATTGACATTAATATTGTTTTTGCACATATCATAAACTAAAACCAAGCATCATGGTTGAAGAACCTGGTAAATCAACACCAAGTGATCCACATATGTATGTGGAACTAAAGAGAGAACAACCTCAAGATAAATCTTTAGGACTGTTGGAAACCATGCATAGCATAAAAGAAAAATTATAGAGTATCAAGGAAAATAATGAAAAACTACTCAAGGCTAGTAAAGAACAGGAAGAGTTGAATGAAATCCTACTTAAAAACATGACTGATATGAAACATTTCATAAATATAGGACAAACTTCCATTAATGCTAAAAAGGAACTTTCCAATGAAGAATCACACAAGCATAAAGATCATCCAACAATTAGTAATAAAACAAAGTCGTTAACTGAAGGAAGTAGTGAGGACAACTCTGAAAGAAGTACCTTATAGAAAAATGTACCCAAAATCAAGAAAAATAAGTTGCATGATAACAAAATTATTGGTGAGTTTAAAAATATCAGACCACCCAATTTTGATGGTGAGTCTGAGGAGGGAGCAGAAGCTTGGCTTCTGAACACGGGGAAATATTTTCAAATATATAAATACCCAGGAAATTTGAGGGTAGGTTGGTTGTGTACCAACTGAATGATAAAGTTTCCATATGGTGGTAGGAGACTAAATCTGTGAATAAGATTAGAAGCAACGAACTAAATTGGAAAATATTCAAAAAATATTTTAAACAAAATGATTTAATAGAAAGATACTATGATGAAAAAGCTAAGGAATTTCATGATCTTTGATGCAGGAGCATCGTTGGAAAGAACGAGAATCAATACCTATCAGAGTCTGGGAATTTGTACGGGAGCTCAACGTTGGAAATACAGAAGACATTTTGAAGACCGTCTTAACTCAGCGACGGAAAAAAAAAAAATGAGGCACGCTTGAGCGATTGCGGGAGAAGTGGGAGTTTCCACTCCTTCTCTGGAATGCGACTGGTCTAGATAATCGTTAGGTTAAGTTTTAGAGTAGACAAGTAGCCATGGAAAACCCTAAGAGCCCTCTGAGATAAATAGAGGTTTTGTACGCCCAAATGAGGCTGGCTGCAGGGTAGATGTTAACTGCAAGTTAGTAGGAGATTCAGTTTTCAGTGTTGTTTTTTATTTCAGTGGTAGCCATTTTCACTTTTGAATATAACATAGGAAAATTGATCCAATGCATGGTGTATGAACATTGTTTGTAATTCTCTGTTATTGTGTTTTCATGAGTGAACAAATGAATCTCGTTATGAGAAGATGGAACTGCAAATGTTAGGATAAGTTTCAATTGTTTCTCTTCTGCTGAAGTAGTGCAAGGTGTGCACAAAGAACGCAAGGAGTGCGTTAACGAGATCTATTTCGATTACGAATCTCAGAAGAGATAACATGAGACTTTCCCTTTGCAAGGAGTGCAAAGAGACTGGTGCAAGGAGTGCACAGTCATCCGCAAGAACCCAAAACCTTACGTAAGATCTGGTGCAAGGAGTGCACAGATCTGAGATTCGATTAAGTGTCGAAGGGACTTTGCAAGAAGTCAAAGAACCAGAAAAGGAGAAGTCCAGGAGGGCGAGAGGAATTTCTCTTTGAGAAATCCTTACAATCTGAGTTATCGAAATCCCTGAAACACAAGGAGTTCACGGGAAATCGAAGTCTCCATGAGACCAATCTCAGGAGGAATAACACTTTTCATAAGTGTTAATGAGATCCAAGACATGGATTTGCGGGAAGGACAAAGGTCGAAGCCTTTGAATCCTTCAAAAATCTTCTAAGTCTGAAGAAAGCGTAAGCTCAGGGGGGGAAGATCTATACCGTACGATCGGCGTCCAGACAACGAGGAACAAGCGCAGAGGAGGAAGAATCTCAGTGGTTCGATCTGAGAGCAAGAGAATCATAGTCATCTAATAAAGGTAAAGTGCATTAGCATTAAATTTTTGAAGGCACACAGAAGGAACAAGGTCACAAAATTCCAAAATCATCGGGACCGTCCATCGTCAAGGACGACATGTGGCGAGAGATCAATGTTTCGCTGACTCGTGACTCGAAGGAGTCAAAGGTTGAGTCGTGAGAACTTGCGAAACGTGAAATCGCGACTTGATTTGAGCAGTTCATCAAAGGAGAGATCTGGGTCATCGATCCAGCACCATCGCAATTTTGGGTATCGGGGGAACGAAGGCAAGGAGACTTCAAAATCGTGAAATGCAAAACGTTGATTTGATCGTAGTCGTCGATCAAGGAAAGACCTGTACCGTAGTTCTAGGGTCATCGCAATTTTGGATATCAGGGGAACGGAGGTAGTAGCCCTCCCAGAGTCGTGAAATGTGAAATCGCGACATGCCTTCCACTCAAGCGTGTGGTCATTGCCAGTGGTCATAGAAAGAGAGGGGCTAGCACACACTAGGTCCCTGTCAGGATTTCGAGAGTCGGGAGAGTCGAGGAGACTCACACGCAAAGGCCCGATACGCATAATTGTGAAACGTCTTTTGAGTTAGGCGAGTGGTCATAACTGTGGTCACAAGAGGAAAGGGCTTAGCTAGGGGAGAGCTAGCACCCGGTTAGTGTGGTAGTCAAACAACGCTTAGAAGAGAACCCATGGGTCTCATATGACCTACATCAAGAGGTATCACAGATCTGGTCCGTGGATTGAGAAGGGAAGATATTAATCGTAATTGTGTGGTCATCATTAAGGTCACATCTGAGAAGAGGCCAAGAGAGGGGGCGCTAACGCTAACTCTGAGATTTTCGTAGAGCGCAAAAGTGAAGGTTGCGGGTGTCGTAGAGCCTGCACCAGGAGTCGTGAGTACCTGTAGTTGACACAGGATGAGACCAGTGAGGTTTCAGAGAATCACCGACTCCAGAATCAAAGATCTTGGCCTGGAGGTCGTGTAGCCCTTAGGAGGGAAGGAGGTCTGCACCAATGTCAAACTAGGATAGATGACTATTGAGGACTTTGTCACTAATTTTGTAAATCTAATGAGATATGTACCTTACCTTAGAGAGGAAAAGGAAAAGGTTCATTGTTTTATGAAATGTTTGCCTCAAGCATACAAGGATAAAATTGAGTTTCTTAATCCTAAGACAATGGATGAAGTAATAAGGCATGCTAAGTTATGTTTCACTCAATTCAAACAGAGGTTCAAAAACACAAAAACATAGCATAATAGGAACATGGACAAGTTTGATCCTAGCAAGAAGCAATTTAAGCATCCACGACAAACATCACATAGTGCACATGTTAGGAGAAACAGATACAATGGACAATAAAGTGTATCAGTAGAGAACAATAATAAACCTGTAGATTTGTTAAATAAGACAATTAGGCCGCCATTACAGTGTTGGGGTTTCAAATAAACTCACTTGTACCGAGACTATCCTCTAAATAAAAATATAAATCTAGTCATACAAAACATCTAGGAAGCAACAATAGTAAATGACATGGCTAGATATACTCACAAGATCAATATTGGTCTGGAATATCGCCAGGTTAATCATCAATCTTCCATGGTGGAGGTAGAAGGCACGATTAATCAAAAACCTATATCCATTTTAATAGACCCAGGTGCAAGTCTAAGCTATATTTCACCTACAATTGTAGAAGGTTGTAAACTGGATAAAATCAAACATAAGAAGTCTTGGCTAGTACAATTATCTACTGGAATGAAATGAAAGGTCGTAGAATTGGTAAAAGATTGTATAGCAATTATGGATGAAATGGAGACTAAGGTATATTTAAACATATTACCCTTAGGATCTTATTATTTACTCATAGGCATGGACTGGATGGAAAAACATTCAGTTGTTTGTAGTTGTCCATTTTGGATTGACAAACGCACCTGCTACATTTATGTGCTTGATGAACAATGTATTGAGAAAATATTTAGATAAGTTTTTAATTGTGTTCATCGATGACATATTGATTTATTCCAAGACTAAGGATGAACACAAAGAACACTTCATACTAGTTCTAAAAACACTTATAGAACATCAATTGTACGCTAAGTTTAGTAAATGTGAATTTTACCAGGATAAAGTACAATATTTGGGGCATTCAATTTCAGGAGAAGGGATTTTAGTTGACCCAGAAAAGGTCAAGGAAATCCTAGATTGGCCAGTGGCAAAGGATGTGTCAGATTTCCAATATTTCATGGGAATCCCAGGGTATTATAGTAGGTTCATATGACGGTTTTCAAAAATTTCCTATCCAATAACCTCTTTGCAAAGAAAGGGAATCATATTTAAATGGACTGAGGAATGTCAAGAAAGTTTTGAAAAGCTAAAACAATTATTAACAACAACACCTATTATGAGGATAGAAGATCCACATAAGGACTTTGCGGTATGTATTGATGCCTCAAAGGAAGGGTTAGGGGGAGTGTTATTACGGGATTATTATGTAATTGCTTATGAATCACGAAAACTAAAACATCATGAAGAAAATTATGCACCTCATGATCTATAATTTACTGTTATTGTACATGCTTTGAAAATGTGGCGGCACTACTTATTAGGAAGGAGCTTTTTTTTTAAACAGATAATATTATCCTTAAACACTTTTTCAACCAGAAGAACTTCAATGCAAGACAAGATAGGTGCTTCACTTTCCTAAGTGAGTACAATTTTGAAATAGGACATATCAAAGGAAAACAAAATAATATAACCGATGCACTTAGTAGGAAACTAAATGCAATTTCTAGTAGTAACATACAATATGATCTGAAATACAAAATTACATCAGCAACGGAAAAAGATGAAAATTACAAAAAATTCAGGAAAAATGTCAGAATAATAAATCAGTTGAGGGAGAATCAAAATTCAGTTGCAATTAAGAAGTTTTAGTGTGGTACAAATTTTTTTTTTTATGTTCCAAACAACATAGAATTAAAGAATTTGATACTAGATTAAATACATAATAAACCTTATTCAGGTCACCCTGATTGTAACACCCCCCTTTCTAAACCCATGATTAGGTGTAATTAATCAAGATTTATGGTTTCCATGCCATGGCATAAAAACATTGTAATTGTATTATTGTAAATGCCAACAACTTACTATGGGGGTGAAGCCTTAAAGTACTGGCCATGATACCACTAGGGGAAAGAGTGAGGAAACCTAGAGAGGGGATTCATTATGCTAAGATGACCCAAGCTTCCTTGTTGAAATATCTGGATTAAAAATAATAAGTTAAACTTCCCTTTTACCCTGGTTTCAAGGAAAATCAATTAATGAGGGGGACGGTTGTTGAACATCCAACCACCCTCCATGAATGAGAGTATGGGAGATCTAGATAGGACAACACAAGTTGTTAGCCAAAGGTTCCTTAGAGTACCATTTTCTATAGTCAATATTGACCCCACGGGTCCCTTGTGACAGAAGAAACAAGGATAGGTCGATAACCTTCCTCAGAAACAGAGGGGAATACATAGGGTGGGAAGTAAAATAAGGTAAGGAGAACATATGAGAAATAAATAAAAAAAGAACCTGAAGAGAACCATGGCCTTAGAGATACACAGGAAAAGAACTCCATGAGAGTTTGTATTTTAGAGGTAGGGGATTGACTATGCATAAATACAGTAAACATGAAAGGTATTGAGCTCTGATATTTAGGCCTAAGAGTCCAAGAACCCCAACTTGAGCCAAGAAGGTCGTGATATTTATGTTGAGAGGTCATCTGATAAACCTTAAAGAGGCATGGGCTAGGTGGGTGTGAGGAAATATTTTCCATGACTGGTGTGAAGGAGAGTAACCTTCACATGTAAATATTCTTGAGAACCTTAGAGAGAATTCCCTGGTGGTATCATGGCTTGGCACGGGGGTGGAATGTTGCCAAAGTGATTGAGCATGAAGAGCCTATGGTTGGTTGGAAAGGTGGACACCCAAAGTCAGTTGGTTGGCTTCAATTGGCTGGCTACAATCTTACAAATAGATAAGTATTCCTTATACTCTATATAAATGAATTAATATGGTTGAATGGATGGTTGTGATTTCATTGTAGATGTGCATGCTTGATTTATGGCTTGATATTGTACCATTGGAAAATTCTTGTATTTGAATGATTGTGGCATTCTAAGAATTATGCATGCCTTACACCACTAATGGTGGATTTACTATATTTTTCTCTGGGGAAAAGTGATTGAGTCTAGGTATGTAAATCATTATGTGAGTCGTGAGACTCAACAATTGTCAATCCCTAAGCATGGGTGAATCTCAACCCTCCAAAGATGGGTTAGTTCCCCGTCGAAGTCTCGTTGTAGGTCAGTGAAAGGTAGTGACCATTGGATTGGCGAGTGGTCAAATAACAATCGTTGATCATAAAAAATCATTGGGAATTGGGGAAGGTTGCCAAATTATCGGGGTATTGAACTCCCAGAACACCGAGACCCCTTGTGGTGAGCTGTGTAGAATACCCGACATCCCGATGTCTGATGGAATTAGGGTTCCATCCCCTAGTTCCATGCCTTATTTCATAAGTATGAGGAGAGAGATTGTGACGTCAATGTGATGAATTGTGCCAACGTGTTGTAGGACGACACATGTCGACCTGTGTTTGGCCAACGAGTCTGGTGGGACCTTTATTAGGTGAGAAGCCTTCCGATAGTTGCACTTAAATCTTGATTGTTGGATTTGAGTGGATAGATATCTCAGTCGTTGGATCCCTTAGGAAGCTCAAGAGGTATTTTTCATGCCCAGGGTATTAGGGTACCATATACCCAAAAGAATCATGTAAAAGGTTTGAGCTTGGTGTCTCGGTGAGCCTGATGGCCCAATAGTCCGGTGGGACAAATTTCGGGGAGAGGTTCCATCTTTTCTTGTTAAGATTACGAATTGAGGAGGATGACATTTGATAACATACCCAACCAATGAGAAGAGGAAAACTGTTGAAACCTCGATGGGTGAGCCCCGGTACAATGAAGATGTGTATAACCACATTGGTCTGCGTGGTTTATAGTAACTGGTCCATGTGTCACACGTGGGTGGCACCACATGTCAGGCAGATTCAAGACTTTTTCGAGGAAACCCATAGCAATCAGATGATGTGATTATGTTGACTGACACATGTCATTTCACATGTCGAAACACATGCCATGTCACATGGTGAGACACATCATCATCCATGTAGTAATACCATAACACTTTGATCAATCGATGTTGTGACATGTCACGCTGACATCATGCAATGTCAAATCCACATGTCAAGTGTGGGTTGCATTGATCCTGGAGACCTTGGATTTGCACCTTAGTTCTCAACCGTTGGATCTCGGAGACAAGAGATCTCGGTCGTAGATATTTGTAAAATATTAGGAGGGAGAGTAGCGTCTCGATTTATTGGAACACCAGACCCTGGAAGAAATTTAAGTCCAAACCTTGGGAAGTCCCGATACACTTCTATCCGGGGACCAGGGTTCTAGCCCTTGGTTCCCAACCTTTAATTATAAAGCTTAAGCCCAAGAAAGGCAGAAGACAATGTTAGGAGAGACATGTCACACCAACATGGTAGATAGGAGGTCAAGAGATTAACACTTGTCATCATTTCATTTGCTGGAAAGTCAAGCGAACCCTATACTATAGGGAGTTTTAGTGTACATGAGATTAGATATGGGCGAGGTCCGAGACCTGCCTCGACGAGCACCGTCGATATTTTGAACGATGCTTTGAATCTCAATTGTCTTATCCTTAGCACTGCTACCACATCGAAGATGTGAAAGGATCCCTGACATCCATCATATCTAGGTGAACGACATCTTGGTCATCAATCTCATAGAATCCTAACCTCGTGAGTTAACATAACTAAGCATTATTAATCATGGGATTACCTTAATTAATTATGGGATTAACCTAATTGAGTATCTCGTAATCCATAGATGACTGGCCTTGGGGGTTTCAGCCCATAGGGGGTCAGTAAGGGGCCGAGGCCCCGATGTCTGCAATTACCCGGTGGCACCACATGTCGTGACGTGAGAGGGGTTGTGCGTCATGATGTGAGTGGTGCCACATGTCAAACAGATTTGGAAATAGTGGATAGGGGTCCAAGTGGAAAAATATTTCCAAGTGTCAGGTGGTATGAGTGCCACATGTCATGCCACATGGCATGACCAGATAGGGCCACATGCCCCAAGATTCCAACTATATCACAGATCGTGGACCACCGGGAGATTTTGGGTACAAAAATGGTCGATGGCCAATGCCCAAAAGATCCAAGATGACATTGGATGATGTCATCCAATGAATAGGGAGTGGAGAGGTGTCAATTCCAAGTTGGGTGAACCCTTAGCACAGCGGTGATGTGTATGTCACATCAGTCCACATGGAAGTACATGTGTCACATGGTGATCATGCCATGTGTCAAGTAATTTTATCATTTTAAGCAGAGATCCATGGGAAAATCTATGCCACATGTCATCAGGTGACGGTGGCCATGTGTCATGCCATGGTCAAGAAAACACTGCATGTCAGAGGCATCAGTTCATCTCGGATCGAGAGTTGTGGGGCTTTGCAAATAGTGAAAATGTCGAGATCCGAGATCCGAGATCCGAGATCTCGAGATTCAAGGTTCCGATGTCCCAGGATGACATCAACCTAGCGTAACCAAGACAATCCCTGATGACCAGGTGTCAACACCTCATTAAATTGGATCTCGAGAGAATACATAGTACATGGTTAGGTGCGTAAAGTTTTGAGATCTTGCGGTTTTGACGATCGGTGGATAGGTGTCATCAAATGGTGAGAGTGGACCTTGGAGAATGTGTAGCATTGCATTGGGTAGTAAAGGGCCAAAACTTGATGAGCCATGGGTCTAGTGGAATAGGTGGCAAGTGTCATGCCTGCAACCACGCCTATCTTGAGAGGTGAAATGTTTTGGCACGCCAGTGCCACGTTGGATGACATAGGGGATGTGGAGCCACGTATGTGCCACATGGCAGTAAAAAGAGACCTTTGGCCAATAAAGGCCCTAAATATTTAAAATACCATAAATTTTGATCCAGAGATCTTTTTTGAGAAAAATTAGAATCGTTGGAAATATCTTGGTGAGAAGAAGATGATGGTTCCCTTTTTAAAGGGATTCGAGGAGGTTTAAGAAAGGAGAAATTTTAATACCCCATCCCTTAAAAGGGAACTTAGGGGGTTGGGTGTCTTACAAAGTGGTATCAGATCAGGCTACAACACTAGGCTTGGATGGGCCAAAGATACAAGTTACATGACTGTTATAATAAGGCTAAGATGAGCATGTTAGGAAGTAATACTTTTTGTTTAAAAAGCTTGATTATTATTTGCATAAGTTCCTCGAGGAGGGGAACAATAGATTGAAACTATACCTTGGAAATTATTATTGAATTTCAACAGAGGAATTATGTTTTTCTTATGTCAAACTAATAAATACTCTTAGAAGAGTAGGGATGTGCTAGTAGGCATTAATGGTAAGACCTGAATGTAAAGGGAAAAATCCTGATAAAGACTAAAGTTCAAGGAATGAATGATCTGGTAGTTGTAATGTTGTCTGTAAGTGAGGGTCGATGGAGTCATGATAATCACAATGGTTATATATATATATATATAAGGGCTAAGACCCTTATGAAGAATTTCCTTATGGTTAAGGGAATTTGGAATGATACGATCATTATCAGTTATAAATACTTCTTTAATAAAATATTAAACCTTGTATATATGTATAAATCCTAATGATTAGAGGAATGATGCTACGTTTGTAAGGTCAATTTACTTGACTTGTAATGAATAAAATTTGTTGTTGGAATGATCTAACTAAGAAAAGGAAATAAGAGTCATTTGGGATTGTCCCTAATCCTCATAAAATAGGTAAGGTGATATGGACATATGAGCCAATGTATGAGCTCATGAATGTACAAAATGTGTATTGAGATGAGGGCATGTCTATGCATATGAATGCGAGAGACAAACAGTTGGAACACTTATGCACAATGGGAATGGGTAAAATGATTGGTACACGTGATATGCTAAGAGTAATATCATGGTTAAAAGTTTGGTAATTTTATTGTATATGGCCCTAAGAAGATGAGATAGAATGATTAATGAAAGGTTGACTTAAAGTTTGGTACATGAAGTGATGGAGCACTTATAGATGAACGATGGGTTAGATCAAAATCCAAAGGTGGATGGTAACCATATGGGTATGGCTGGTAGAATCAAGTGGTAATGAGAGGGAGTTTGGGGAAGATTCCCTTTTGTAGAGGCATACTAGCCAAGAAATGGAATTGAGTCATGAAGAGAAGTTATAATGGTTGTTTTTTTGCCTTCGGTAGTGTTGTAACTACCTACTTATATTTTTTGAATTTTGGAATGCTTTTGCAACAAAAAGGAAAGAGTGGTCCTTGTTGTGTATTACCATATAGATAAGGCAACATGATTATAATTATGCATGTAATACCTTCCATGTGAATGGTTGTAAGATATTAGGAAAACTGATATTAAAGTTCAAAGTACTAGTATGTATGAATGACATAGAAAAAGGTGCAAGCAATGAACTTGCTTGTTGAAGTGCATGAGTTGATGTGTTGCAATTTTACCTGGTATGAAGGCTGATATTAAGACCAAATCAAAATGAATGAATAGTTTAAAAACATGCAAGTAATGCACCTGCATGATATGTACATGTACACATACTTAAAAGGCATGATAAGACTGCTTGAATAATTGAGATGTGAGCTAATACTTGTACTTTCCATATCTGAGTAATTCCATGGATGCATGGCTGATCCTATGATGAAAGGGGCTGATTTCCTAAATAGAATAATATCTTGTGGAAGAGGTATATTAATTCCTCAGGAAAAAGCTAGTGTAAACTATTGAAAGAATAAATGAGTAGGAATGCTCTATTTTCCTTATAGAAGACAATATGATTTTTCCCTTGAGGATGGTATGGGAACGATTGTGAACAATCATGAGTTAAATAATTTTAAAGTAAATATGTTTATAAAATTTGGAAGTGTGCATGTACTAGACACACAACATATTGATGCATGTGGTTGAGTGCATAAAAGCACATTATAAAAGCAGATTGATGGATGCACCCATTTAAATGTAAATCTGAAATGCAGAATAAGAATTCATACTTATATTCCTTATGGAATATGGGTGAATTTCTGAAATAACAAAGTTGAGGTAGACTCAAAGTTTATATCATCTCAAATAGTGATGGATATGCAACAAGAGAGTTACATGTTGAAGAAGTTATTGTGGAGTAACTTTGTGAAGCACTATTTTCGAAGAAAAAAGTTATAATCTTAAGGTATGATGAAATAATAAACAGTGGGTTGGAAGGTTTAATTATACAAGAATCCTGGATTACATTCTAAAATGTAATTCATGCATGGGAAACATGCAAAGAAATGTTGACCAATATGCTTGGTGGATGTGCATAAAGCACAGGTTCATAATCCACTATGAACAAGAAGCTTGTTGTTGTAGCATATTAATTTATCTAGAAAATTCAATATGAACTTGACTAAGCCTTCTCAAGGAAGAGAGAAAGAAAACCCAAGCGGGATAGATTGCTGAAACAAATAAGGAGAAAAGGTGGAACACTTTTCCCACCTTAAAACTTTGATGTATGAGGCAAAGTTGTATATCATAAAAGAGCAACTATGAAAACAAGTATAGATGGGAAATGAAAGAAAAAATGTGTAAGTGTGTTTAAATAATGAGATTGGTTAAGCCATATTGTGTGGAGGCAGTGAGGCCTTGAAAATAATTCAACTGAACTAAAAGTCTCGGTCTGTGTAGAAGGAGTTGGAAAAGGGAAGAGTCCCTTGACTCATTCTTGTTTTTTATTGTATCTCTCTGATATGAGAAACCAATATGATAATGTATGTAATTGTTTGGAATGAGAAAACTAATGTGTCATTGTGTGTGAGTGTTTTTGGCATGAAGTTCCTATAGATATGCTAGGACATATCTGAGAATGATTGTTGATTTAAATGTTTTGGTACATGCATTTAAGTTTTACATGAAAACAAACATAATTTTGTTTTTGATGATTCATGTTATGTGTAAGAGATGATTGGAGATGTTGGGAAAGGACAACTTCCAATGATGGACATCCTCAAGCTGAAGAGAAATACAAGAGGATTGTTGTTAAAAGGATTAATGAAGGGAATTTGGAAGTTCCCATAAAGAACCATTGATGAGGTAATATCAAAGAGTGTGCTGGCATCCGGAACAGGTATAAAGGATTCATGTCTATGTAGCATGAGACTTGAAAAGGATTGAGTAAGAATTCCTTCTTAAATAAATTTATTATTTTAATAGAATGAAAATAATTTTGAATGGTTGTTGTATGCCATTGATATCCAAGCAGGGTATGATGCAAGAAAGGAACTTGAAGGATAGGGAAGGGAATCCCTGGTAGTCATGGATGATTGGAAACCTTGCATGAAAATTGATGAATAAAATTCTCATAAACTACACCATGATTAATATATTAAGGAAATGCATGTTTGCATGAGTGGGAAGGTAATGGACTGCCCATTATGGAAGAAGGGTATTCCAATATTCTACATGAATTAAATAATGGTAAAGAGAGAAATCGGGTGGCCATGAATGTTGGCACCTGGTTACCAGAGGAGAAATAATGCTTGAGCGCATTAATATGAAATTTTAATTTCATAAAAATTATGTTGATTTGAGGTCATGATCAGCTTAAAGCAGAAAAAGATTTCTACTATAATAATGAATGTGGATAGAGATTCCATATGGTGACAGGTTGGATGAAAACCAAACACATCATGGAAAAGTGCCTAACATAAAATGTAATAATATGAAAACAATGCAAGGGTGCAATGTGTGTGAAATGGCCATGGGAATTGGCACATTGATTAAATTCACTTAATGTTGAATTACATTTGGAAAGGTTTGATATGTTGAAATGGTGCATGCGTAAGGAATGATATTTCCTTTTTCCTTATATCATTGAATATATAAAAATTATTTGATGGTTAGTATGCACAATTTAAGAAATTCTTGTGATGCCATTGTAAAGGTGCAATGAAAATATATGTGCATGGGAAACTAACAATTTGTTGTTTGATTGAAGTTGAAATTGTAGGAAGAAGGGTCTTGGATGTGGCAGAAAAAGTAAGACCATGAAAAATACCAATACCTACTAAGCAAAAACTGATATGAGAAGTAGAAATATCATACTTGTGGAATCCGGTTTCTGTATGGAACATACCTGAAAATGAAAATGTGGGATTGGAAATTTGTGGTGAACATATTTAAAAAGAATTTTTTGATGAAATTAACATCTCACAAGTTACTGTATGTATGTGATACATGTAAGATGACATATGTCTTGGAGGGACAGACGATGGCTTTCAAGATGGAAAATCATGAAAGTGCTACTATATGACATGATAACCATGTGTTATGCCATGATCACCATGGATAATGTTGTGTTGTGTTAACACGGGCCAGAGAGACGCCTCGAAAAAGAAAGTTTGAGGGACGCCTCAACTGTAAGACTTAGTGAAGTATTTGAATCCTTCTTTTGCAAGAAATCCTTGGAAAGGAAATATGGATCACCCGAGAGACTGCATAGAAGAGAAGGGGGTTCCTGAGCCTAGTTCTGGAGGGTGAGTGACCGTAAGGAAGAGAAAACTACGATAGTTCTTGTAATCCATTGATTACAATCATGTACAAAATGGGTATGTCAAGGGAAAAAAGTGAGCCAATTACATATGAAAACCACACAGATGAAAATCCATGAACTACATCGATAACTATTGTGATTATTTATGAGTATTTCCCTTAATTATGAACAACAGTAGAATATTTTTTCATAAAAGAGGAATTACTATGCTTTCTCTTTGAAATTGTTGTAGGAATATTTTCAAATGCCAGGGTCTGAGTGAGGATCAGATTCTGAGAGACAAAAAGGAAGACAATCCTGAAGCAGTTCAAGGAGAAGGGCATGACAGGTGTTATTGAGAAAGAACACTGAGGAATTTTTTCCTTTGAAGGAGGACGGGATTGTAACACCCCCCTTTCTAAACCCATGATTATATGTAATTAATCAAGATTTATGGTTGTCATGCCATGGCATAAAACCATTGTAAATGTATTATTGTAAATTCCAACAACTGACTGTGGGGGTGAAGCCTTAAAGTACTGGCCATGATACCACTAGGGGAAAGAGGGAGGAAACCTATACAAGGGATTCATCATTCTAAGATGACCCAAGATTCCTTGCTGAAATATATGAATTATAAATAATAAGTTAAATTTCCCATTTACCCTGGTTTCAAGGAAAATCAGTTAATGAGGGGGATGGTTTTTGAACAACCAAACACCCTCCATGAATGTGAGTATGGGATATCTGGACATGACAACAAAATTTGTTAGCTAAAGGTACCTTAGAGTACCATTTTCTGTAGTCAATATTGACCCCACAGGTCCCTTCTAACAAAATAAACAAGGAGAGATCAATAACCTTCCTTAGAAATAGAGGGAATACATGAGATGGGTAGGAAAAGAAGTTAAGGAGAATAGATAAGATAAAAAAAAAAAAAGGAACCTAGGGAGAATCATGGCCTCAGAGATACACACAAAAAGAACTCTAGGAGAGTTCATATTCTAGAGGCAAGGGAATGAATGTGTATAAATACAGTAAATAGGAAAGATATGAGATTTGACATTCAGGAATGAGAGTCCAAGAGCCCCAAATTGAGCCAAGAAGGTCACGAGCTTGATGCTGAGAGGGAATATGATAAACCTTGAAGAGCGCTGGGCTATGTGGGTGTGAAGAAATATTTTACATGAGTGGTATGAAGGAGAGTAACCTTCACATGCCAATCTTCCTGAGAATCTGAGAGATAATTCCCCGGTGGTATCATGGCTTGGCATGGGGGTGGCCTAGTGATTGAGCATGYGAAGCCTATGGTTGGGTGGAAAGGTGCACACCCACGRTTAGTTGGCTAGCTACAATATTGAAAATAGATAAGTRTTCCTTATACTATGTATAATTGAATTAATATGGTTGAYTRGATGCCTGTGATTGCATTKTAGATGTGCATGCCTTATTTATGGATTGATATWGTTCCATAGGAAAATTCCTGCATTTGAATTATTGTGGCATTGTAATAATGATGCATGCCTTATACCACTGATGGTGAATTTACTGTATTTTTCTCTGAGGAAAAATGATTGAGTCCAAGTTTGTACATCGTTGTGTGAGTCGTGAGACTTAGCATTCGTCGATCCTTGAGCAGGGGTTAATCTCAGTCATCCAAATATGGGCTAGTTATTCGTCGAAGTCTCGTTGTAGGTCGAAGAAAGGCAGCGATCATTGGATTGGAGAATAGTCAAATACCAACTGTCAATCATAACAGATCATTGGGAATCAAGTAAGGTTGTCAAATTATCAGGGTATTGGACTCTTGGAACACTTGGATACCCCTTGTGGTGAGTTGCGTAGAATACCTGACATCCCAATGCCTAATGGAATTAGGGTTCTATCCCATGGTTCCATGCATTATTGCACAAGTATGAGGAGAGAGAATGTGGCATCAATGTGATGCATTATGCTAGTGTGTTGTAGGATGACACGTTACGACCTGTGTTTTGCCAATGAGTCTGGTGGGACCTCTAATGGGTGAGAAACCTTTCGATGGTCACCCTTAAATATCGACCGTTGCATCTGAGTGTTGAGAGATCTCGGTCGTTGGATCCCTTAAGAATCTCAGGAGGGATTTTTCACTCCCAGGGTATCAGAGTGTCGAGTACCCAGAAGAGTCATGTACAAGGTTTGAGCCTGGTGGCCCAGTGAGCCCGGTGGACCAATAGTCCGGTGGGACAAAGTTCTGGGAGAGGTTCCATTTTTTCCTATTAATCTTACGAGTTCAGGAGGATGACTTCTGATAACATACCCAACCAATGAGAAGAGGAAAATTGTCGGTACCACAATGGGTGATCTTTGGTACGGTGAAGATGTGTATAACCACGTCGATCCACGTGGCATATAGTAACTAGTCCATGTGTCACACATGGGTGGCACCATGTGTTAGGTAGATTAAAGACTTTTGCAAGGAAACCCATAACAATTGGATGATGTGATGACGTCGGCTGACAAGTTCCATCACACGTGTTGAGACACATCATCGGCCACGTAGTAATACAATAACATTATGATCATCTGGTGTTGTGATGTCTCATGCCAACATCATCCACATCGACTCCACATGTCAAGTGTGGATTCCATTGATCCTGGAGGCTTTGGATTTGTACCTTAGTTCTCAACCATTGGATATCGGAGATGAGAGATCTCAGTCATAGATATTCGTAAAAGATTAATAGGGAGAGTAGCGTCTCGGGTTATCGGAACTCAGAATAATTTTAAGTCTAAACTTTGGGAAGTCCAGATACGTCGTTATCCGAGGAGTAGGGTTCCAGCCCCTAGTTCCCAACCTTTAATTATAAATCATAATCCCTATAAAGGGAGAAGGCGACATCAAGAGAGACATGTCGTGTTAACATGGAAAATAGGAGGTCAATATATTGACACTTGTCAGCATTTGATTTGTAGGCAAGTCAAGTGGACCCCATGCTGGAACATTTATAATCCTATAACTTTGAACTTTAAACCAAAATCATCTCTGGTTAAAAAGTAACAAGGCACGTGTAGTATTCGTCATTGATGAAGTTCCTCCATTGATCGGACGATTCTAATCTCTTTGGAGTTGTGGAGCAGCCTGATTATTAAGTAACCAAATCACTAAAGGTCGCTTCAGAGTTTCACGCTTCAGGCATTTCAACAAGTCATGACTTTAAATACCCCAAAACCTGAAAGAATCCATTATCACTCTTTCATAAAATTTCAAAGAACACGAGGCATAATACACATGTATTTTTCGAGTCTTCCCTGGGTTGACAAGTGGCATCCATTTGCGACATTTTCCTCTAAAGATTCGTATGAATCTAAGTAACACGTGGCACCCCCTGGTATCGACATGTCATTTAAAATGACATCACCCTCGACACGTCACTGCGGATAACATCCATTCGAAAATATAATGACGAGCTAAATTGCAAATCCACGAAGCGGAAAAAATCCCAAAATATTAATCTTAATTAGTTAAGTTAATCTCGGTTAAAAGACAATTAATAAATCTGCACTTCGGAAGTTCAGATGTTTATCATCCATCACATCTTGAAATCCTGAAGTCTGAACTTTCGAGACACTTCAAACTTAAATGGGGTTAATTAAAGCTAAAAAATGTTTATCCGATAATTAATCATTTCAAAATTTCAGGTTTCGGGGATTCTATCTCAAGCTACTGTTAAAATCCCGAAGTCTGAATACCTGAAAACACTTAAAGAAAGCACGTCTGGAAGAAAGTAAGAAAGCATGCACATACTACTCATACAGGTGAAGAGTGGATGCCAGTTGTCTCCAAGTTAAAGGATGAGGAGAAGAAACGTCTCTACTAGCAGACGAAGAGATAGAGGAGAAGGCTAATGGAACTTTTCAGTTTTTACATGTTCTAATCTTATTCAAAAATATTTACTATTTTTATAATTCCAACCATTTGGGGGTTGTGAAAATTTTGTATAAAGACATATATTGAATATCTATTGAGGGCTGGTTCTTGTCGATCGTAATAGAGAAAACTCTCCTTATAGAGTATAATACAAGTGCAGACAGAGATTCCAAGTTTTGTTCAATCTGGGTTATGTGTTTCTTTTGTTTTCCATTTCTCAATATTTCTTTATGTATTCCTTGATAAATGTTTGATTTCAATTTAGTACAACAACTATTGTAATCGTATTGCATCCGTAATTTTTTAAGCAAGCAACTTTTCTTTTGTATTTACTGTGAGTAAATCAAGACCTGCAAGCTGTGTGGGTTACTGTATTTTATGCTTTATTCAAGGTTACACTATCTATTTTCTTCTACTGCAACAAGGTGAGATTCTTCAAACATTGATTCCTTACTTTGTTTTACAGTTTTGTATCTTTCCTAAACACCATTCAATATTACAATTTTGACTCAGACACGAAATACGACCTCTGTGTTGTCGAATTGTTAATTTCATTTAAGGAATTTTTCTCATATAACTAAGGTATAAAAAGAACATTAAAAAACACACTCTCTTAAAAACCTTCATGATGCTTGAAATTATTATTTGAGCCTTAATTTTAATCTTAGGACCAACATCTTTTTGGCACCATTGTCGGGGATGGAGAAACGAAGTTATTTTTCCATGGGAAAACGACAAGGTAAGATTCTATCTTTGATAATGAAAAAAGATTTAATACTATATTAAGGCTATTTTTATCTTTCCCTTTGCGACTCCACCACAGATAAACTGGCATTCGATCGAAAGAATACTAGAAAGAACACAGACGATCAATAGACCGCACCTGTATCTAACCCCGAAAGGTTGCTAAAACCATAGGGATAACTTAAGTTGACTACTGCATCGGCAGGTAAAAAATACCAACCCAAAGTTGCCCAATTCAATACTAAGGTTCTAGTTGAAGAATTAACTCTTGAAGAGAATTTTAAACAAACACCCTATGCGGAGGCCTCAACTAGCAAGCCTGATGTTAGTTGTAAGAACCCAGAGGTAATTGCACCCAAAATAGAGATTGATATTGACCTTATCGATACTCCAAATAGTCTAAATAAAAGAGCCTCTTCTATACCCGTTGTCGTTAATTTTCTATCTACCCCATCTTCGTTAGAGGTAAAGGTTTCATTTCTCCAAAACCCTGAAGAGCATACTTTATACCCTGATTTGTCTCCTATCAGTTCCCCTATTTACACATCTTGTAAGTATGAGGAAACCAGTCCACGTTTCCCTTTCCCTCCTCTTCTTGATTTTTCATCTCCCAACGATCGTTTCCCAGATTTTCCTTCACCACATCTCGAAGAAGTTGAAGGGTCACCACTTTAGTCTCTTGAAGTTTTTGAAAACCCTCTTTTTAACTCCCGAAGTTCATCCCCCAGACTTCTAATGGCTGTTGTTGGAGGAGGTGGCATCGAAGTTGGAGGAGAAGGTGGCGCTGGAGGAGGAGGTGGTCCCGGAGGAGGTGGTGGTCAAGGACAACCTCTAGCCCCTAGGTTTTTTCCCAAAGTAGCGACCAGATACGCTCCCTTTGTCCTTCCCCCCATCCTTCATTATTTACCTGAAAATTATATGAAGAACTTACCAAAATTTACTGGAGAAGGATATTTAACTGCCACAGAGCACATAACCTTTTTCGATCAGTTCGTTGATATCCTCGGCATTGAGCATGAGGATGTTTACTCAAGTATTTTAGTGAAAACTTTCAAAGGACAAGTAAGAATTTGGTTTCGAGGACTCCCGGTAGGATCCCTACGGTCATACGATGATTTAGAAAACACTTTTTTAAGACAGTGGGGAGAAAAGACAGGCCATCTTTACTATTTGACTGAATTCGGGGCATTGAGAAAAAATAATTCTAAGTCAATTCTGGAATTTAATCAGAGATTTAACAAGATTTATCATAAGATCCCAGCCAAAGTTAAATCCTCTCAACCTACAACAAAGGTAACTTTTGGAGGGGATTTTGAACCCGATTTTGCCCTACTTTTAAGAGAAAGAAGATCGGCTACTCTGACAGGAATGCAAGATGACGCCATAGAAATCAAATCAAATATGATGGCATCTGATAAACTTAAATCCAAGGCTGAGACAGGAACCAAGGAACCTAAACGCTTCAGGGAACATGCAGGACCCTCTGGATCTGGGAAGTCTGCAGAAGAAAAAATGGATGACATGGCTAAGATAATCAAAGATTTGTCAAACAAAATTTTTAGAATGAAACTAGACCAAGCCAAACCTGATACGTTCGCTAGAAAATATTTCAGGAGGAATCCTAATCCCTAGACCCAACAAAGGCAAATAAAAAACGAAGATCATAAAATCCAAGCCCTGTTCAAAATGGAAAATTTTATAGGAGATGATATGCATAATTATGAGGGGTTAGAAGAGGATATAAAAAAACTTAGTGATGAAGACCAAGAACCTCATCTAACTAGACATGATTATGAAAGATCTCTAGACCAAGAGCCCCTGTTTAGTAACGAGGAAAGTATAAATAATCTGGGAGATTCTGCATATCAATAAATCGTCGACTCTATAATGATCGAACAGAAGTATAATTTAAGGCCCATAGAAACGAATACTGCAAAAGGCCCACCAAAAAATATTTTATCTAGAAACAAAGCGAATGAGGTGGTTGTTACTAAACCACTAGTTGAAAAACAAGTTTCCCGAACCAAAACAATTGAAACTAGAGCAATGCAAACCAAGAAAACAGATAATATAGAAGCACAAACTTCAACTAGGGAAAGAGAAAAAGCAACTAGAGGTTTTAGCTTAGAAAATGAAATAAATAAAATTAAAATCATGATGCCCTTGGTTGAGCTTGCCAAGAATCTGATTTATAAAAAACAGATCGCTAAATGATTAATTTTTATGATGCAGAATGTCATGAAGACATAATAAATTTACAAGATGAAAGGCCCACGATTATGTTTGGTCCGCACATTGAAAATGATAAAGATTTTGTAGCTCCTTTTTATATTACCTTAACTGTGCATGATCACTTACTTCATAATTGCATGTTAGATTATGGGGCCTCCCACAACTTAATGCCTAAATTTATTATGGAAAAGTTGGGCCTTGAAATCACTAGACCTTATCAAGACGTATATTCTTTTGATTCCAGAAAGGTTAAGTTTCTGGGCATGATCAAGGATCTAGTAGTAAATCTTGCACGGATTCATGTAAAGAGTATCCTTATGGATGTATTCATTGTTGATGTCCCTGCCAAGTATGGCGTGCTTTTATCCAGGTCTTGGGGCACAAAACTTGGAGGATAACTTCAATTGGACATGACATATGCTACGATCCTGATTTTTGGTGGGAAATTTACTTGACTATACAGAGAGACTAGACTGGCATACACTGTAAGTGACCCCCAAAACCCAAATAATTATCTAGTCTATGTTGTTGATCAGGATCTAGGAAATTGTATTGTATCATTAGACGATGATTTTGAAGATTGTATAGAAGAAGAAAACAAAAAAATGGAAAAACCACAGAAAAGTGTAAATAGTAGGGAGGGAGTATGGAAAATGTTTTTTGATGGCGCTTCATCCTATGAAGGGGCGGGAGCTGGGGTGTTATTTGTTGCACCTGGAGATGAGTATTTCATCCCATTTTCATACAGATTACAGTGGGAAATTGATTATACTAATAATGTATGTGAGTACGAGGCTCTGAACTAAGGACTAGAGGCCGCCAGGAAACTAAAAATTGAAAATCTGATAGTTTATGGTGATGTAGAACTTATTGTAAAACAAATAAAGCAACAATATCAAGCTAAACATCCAAGGCTAAGGTCATATAGAAATTGCACCTGGGATCTGATTGATAATTTCTTCTCGTCATTTAACATTCATCACATTCCTAAAATGGAAAATCAACATGCAGACTCCTTGGCCAAAGAAACTACAATGTTTATGCCACCTACTATCCTAAAGATGAAATATCACATAGAAATGACACACAGACCTTCAATCCCAAATAATGTGCAACACTGGCAAGTCTTTGAAGATGACGAGCAGATTAAACAATTTCTAGAAATGGTTGATGAATTCTCTGAGACCCATATAGTTCAAGAAAACCAGAACGATCCTATCTGGATCATGTAGGAAGGATAGGATCCTGAAAAGTTCCAAGATAAGATAGAGAATCACCGAATGATTTTACTTAAGAACAATCAAATCCCCAGAGGTCTAATACCCTTAGAGAGATTGTTTGACAAAGATGACATACCTTTAAAATCTACCCTACGACCTCATCCCGAGGAGGTTGAAGACTGTGACATAGGAACTAAAGAAGAACCTAAGATAGTCAAGTTATCTAAATATCTCCTAGCTCAAGTGAAGAGTAAATATGACGAATTACTTAAACAATACAAAGATGTCTTTGCCTAGTTATATGACGATTTAAAAACTTATGATACCTTTGTGATTGAACATAAGATTCCTTTGAATCATGGTATCAAACCCTTTAGACAAAAGATGAGACAGATCAATCATATCCTCTTGCCAGTAATAGAAAGAGAGGTCAAGAAGCTTCTCGACGCAAAGATTATTGTCCCACTTCGGTATTCTGAATGGGTAGAAAATTTGGTACCTGTCAGGAAGAAAAGTGGAGAAATAAGGCTCTGTGTAGATTTCATAAATTTAAACCGATCATCCCTAAAGGAAAACTACCCACTGCCAAAAATGGATCATGTACTGGAAAACGTATTTGTAGCTAACAGAATGTCTATGATTGATGGTTTTTCCAGGTACAACCAAATTGTTGTCCATGAAGATGATAAATAAAAAAATGCATTCACTACTCTGTGGAGAACTTTCATGTATGATAAAATGTCGTTTGGTTTGATGAATGCAGGGGGCACTTTCCAAAGAGCAATGGATATAGCTTTCATCAGTGAGAGAGATAAATTTTTTGTTATTTACTTAGATGATCTAACAGTCTTTTCGAATTCTAATGCAGAACATCTGGTCCATCTCAAACAAACCTTTGAGAAATGTAGAAAATTTGGTTTGACTCTCAACCCTAAAAAATATCATTTTTCTATGCAGGAAGGCAAGCTTCTGGGTCATATAGTTTTGAAATATGGAATCAAAATCGACCCCAAGTGAATCGAGGCTATTGAAACAATAAACATTCCTAGAAATAAAAAAGAAATCCAGTCTTTTTTAGGTAAAATAATTTTTTTGAGAAGGTTTATCTCTGACTTTGCTGAAATTGTTAAATTAATCATAGATATGTTGAAGAAGGACAGTGAAATCAAATGGACTGTCGAAGCTAAAGCATCATTCAAGCGAGTTAAGAAAGATATAAGCGAAGCTTCGGTATTAGCTAGTCCTAATTATACTAAGGAATTCCTTATCTTTTCTTTCGCATCTGAACATACTATTGCAGCAGTACTTCTTCAAAAGAACGAAGAAATCTTCGAGCAGCCAATTGTCGTTTTCAGTAAAAGTCTCAAAGACACCAAATTAATATATGATATACTGGAAAAACAAGCTTACATGATGGTGAAAGCTCTCAAAGCTTTCATGGCATATGTATTGCACTCCAAGATAATCGCTTATGTGCCAACAAGATCTGTTAAGATATCTTGGTACAACCAGACAGTGATGGTAGGAGAGGACGGTGGTTAGCCAAAATTCAAGAGTTCGATCTAGAAGTAAAACCGACCAAGATGGTCAAAGGTCAAGGTCTGGCGAAATTATTAGCAGAATCAAATTTCATAGCACTCGGGATAAATCACCACACATGAAATATCCCGGACATAGAGGAACTTGATGATCAAACCCATGCATTCCAGATCGAGGATACATTTTCTTCCTCGGATTGGTATCAAGATATTGTTTCGTACCTCCTCACCCTTCAGTTCCCTAGTGACATTACCACATCCAAAGCAAGAACATTGAATTTACACGAAGTTAAATACTGTATTATTGAAGGTCAACTATACTAGAAAGATCCTCTAGGTTTCTTGCTACACTATTTAACAAAACCTGAAATAGAGAATGTCATAAATGAATTTCATGAAGGAGTGTATGGAGGACATCATGCCTGGAGAGCAACGACATACAAGATTCTAAGAACCGGATACTATTGGCCAAAAGTATTTATCAATGTGAATGCCAAGTTCAGAGCCTGCAACCCTTGCCAATTGTTCTCTGGTAAGCAAAAGATACATGCATTGCCTTTAGTCCCAGTCAAAATAGAGACTCCTTTACAACAATGGGGTCTAGACTTCATTGGAGAAATACACCCACAGTCAAGCGCCCAACATAAATGGATTTTGACTGCTACCGATTATTTCACGAAATGGGTTGAAGCTATTCCAACTCGGAATGCTACTGATTCAATAGTTATAATTTTTTTGGAAGAGAACATCCTATCCAGATTTGGTTTCCCTCAGAAAATAGTTACGGACAACGCCCAAGCATTCAAATCTATGGAAATGGTAAAATTTTGTCAAAAATATAACATCGTACTAGGACATTAGACAACCTACTATCCTCAAGGAAATGGGCTAGCTGAATCATCCAACAAAAATTTGATGAATATAATCAAGAAAATTTTGGCAGAGAACAAGAAAGCTTGGCACGTTCATCTAAAGTACCCCTTATGGGCAAACCGAATCGACACTAAGAAATCGATAGGCATGTCTCCTTTTTAGATGGTTTATGGTACTAATGTCGTACTCCCCATCAATCTCTCCCTTCCTATGATGAAGTTGTGGAAAGATGCAAAAGAGGAGCCAAATGACGTTATGAGGAGGATAAACCAGATAATTGAAGTCCAACAAAACAAGGCTGAAATAGATGACACACTTCAAAAATAACAAGATAATATGAAATTCCTTTTAGATAAAAAAGAAAAGGACATGGAGTTTATTCCCGATGATCTAGTTTTAAAATGGGATGCCAGAAGAGAATATGCGGGAAAACACGGTAAGTTTGATCACCTCTGGTTCGGACCATTAAGGATTGCATCTATAGAGGGGAAGAAGTCATTCCTACTAGAGAATCTCGACAGGAAAAATTTTGACGCCCCTATCAACGGGCGCTATCTAAAACATTTTATGCAATAATCTTGTCTCGCATTACCATTGTATATACTGGTTCGGTTTCTCGTTTGATTTTGCAATTTCATTTTCTTTCTTTCACAAATTATCTAAATTTTACTTTCTGTAAATAAACCTATGTCTTATGTGATGTAATAAAATCACAATATAACATGTCTGTACTGTATATCATTTCTATTTCTGTAGAATTCACTAATTTTTTCCTATCTTGGTCCTGTGCATAATGATTACTATTAGAAGAGAAATGAGAAGGTATCAGAATCCAATGCTCAGTTTTCAAAAAAATTGTTTTCTCTCAAAACAGGTGATGAATTAAAATTTTCTCTGACTAAGCATGTAGGTGGAATCCAAGGTATGACTTCTATACTTAATATTCAAGCTAAAATGAGAAAGAAATCCTATCGGACATGAACAAGGTTCCACTCACTTAAATATAACCACCTGATCAAAGATAAGAAAAGTATACATCTGTAGGGTTCTGAGTCGAACGAAAATAAAGGAAAATTAAAAAAAAAAAAAAAAGGACTTAAAAAGAGAAGCTTGAATAATCAAGAAGTGCACTCGTGCGAAAGATAAGATCAGTTATGTCGGACCACCCAGATCCTAGTTCTGTTTCTTTTTTCCTATTTTCAATCTTTTACCCTATTCTGATTCTACTACCTGGCATTAAATCTTCATAGAAAGAAAGAATTTTGCCTTGACTTAGAAAACTTAAAAACATATCTTCAAAACAAGATTAAGCGAAAATATTTATATTCCTCTGATTTTAACTGAAACAAAGTATGTCTAGGAAAATATTGATAACTTTAGCTCTTCTAACAGATTTTAACTGATTAGTTTGCTCAAGGCCAATCCCTAGAAAATTAAAAGTTCCCATAAGATCTTCCCTATAGGAGAAGATGTATTGAAGATCGGGAGAGAGTTGGTTCAGAGTACAATCAAAGATCGTTGATAGACCTTCATTGTCAAATCATAAGCAGATATCATCCCTGTATAATACATACAAATTGATTGCCCCCACTCCAAGATTATAATATATATATATATATATATATATATATAAGACAGATGGTGAAAGGAAATTCATATAATGATTGCCCCCATCTAATCTAAGACAAATGGTGAAAGGAAATTCATAAATCGATTGCCCCCATTCTTTCCAAAAGAGATGATGAAAGGAAATTCATGTAATTATTTCCCTCGTCTCAATGAAATGTGAAATGCAAATTGAAGTGGTGAAAGGAAATTCAATGGGAGACGTAGATAACTTCACCGGGGTATTGAACAAGCTCGCTGGCAGTGAAGAAATATATATGATATTTGTAGGACTGTCATACATGTACAAACATACTCTAATATCTAGTTCTCCTTTTGATAATATTTACATTCTGAACCGATAAGGGATTCCCCAGATAAATTATAAAAGTTACTCATCCTTGATGCGAACAAAATTGACCAAATTATGATATTTCTGTTAAAGTTGTTTTGATTATCTTAAGAAAATATAAACCCAGTTTCATAAAAAGGAAACTTATTAATAGCCTAGCTTGAGGTAAATAATTGATTATGTTTCGAAGGTTTTCTGAGACTCAGTTGAAGTCTGATTTTTCTCTGAATGATTTTCCCCAAAGGTGTTTACCAGAAATATAGTGATGGCTCCATTCACCCAATAAAGGCACTTGGTCTACTATTCTTCCACGCCTCACAGGGAGACGTGATCCCCAGATGGAGCCTTTTGAAACTTATAATCCTATAACTTTAAACTTTAAACCAAAATCATTTCTGGTTAAAAGGTAACAAGGCGCATGTAATATTCGTCGTTGATGAAGTTCCTCCATTGATCAGACGATCCTAAGCTCTTTGGAGTTGTGGAGCTGCCTGATTATTAAGTAACCAAATCACTAAAGGTCACTTCATAGTTTCTCATTTTGGGAATTTCGACAAGTCGTGACTTTAAAAACCCAGAAACCCGAAAGAATCTGTTATCACTCTTTCATAAACTTTCAAAGAACATGAGGCATAATACACGTATATTTTTCAAGTCTTCCCTGTTGGAGAAATTTCTATTTTCGACACACTAGTTCAGTGGGAGTTAACTGACTAGTTCTATTTAGACTTTCTGTTTTTACCATCACTATTATGCATGCATGCATTCCTAAGGAAAGCTAACTGCTTGATTGATTTTCTTAATTATTGAATGCTTTTCCCTATATATGAGTGTATTCCACTCATTCATTGTATCATATTGATCATGATCTATGTATCAATCATCAACTCATTTGAGTAGTGTGAATATATTTTCTCATTCTTCCATATTGAATCTCTCTTCCTTTCTTGATAAGATTTTTTTGTACTTGCTTTAGCTAGATCTCCTGTGCAGGTTTCCATGAAACACAGACATGGTATTAGAGCCAAGTTTCTTGGAGCAATCCAGACAAGCCAAAGAATAAGGAAAATCGGGGTTTCAGCGAGCTAAATCCGTGGTCGTAACTTTCAGCAATTATTCCTCCCAAAATATTATGTTTTGGAGGAAACAATGTGCAAAGAAAGTAAATCTGCCCATTTTGGAAGTGGGTTTTCAACCGTTTGGCGAGACTCCTCACCATTTGCTCAGAAAGTAAGTCGAAATATCATCTTCTAAAACTGATATGAATTCTTAATTTCTTAATTTTTCACTTGCAGATTGAGAGTAAATTTTTAGGGGTTCTTAGAATCAGTGGGAGAGATGGATATGACAACTATTATACAGTCAAACTTGGTGGTAATCCTCACACCATACAATTATTTTGATTGGAAGCCCAAGGTGACATTCCAACTCAAAAGAAAAGGACTGTATAATTTGGCGATGGCGACAGAAACAGAACCTACATCAGCGATTGAGAAGATGAGATGGGCGAACCATAAGGATGAGTCCATGGGACTACTTCTTGAATTAATATCCATTGATTTATGGTTTCATGTTGTTGCATGCATGACTCCAAATGAGATTTGGACCACCTTGGAAGGACTCTTTGGAAAGCAGGATGAGATGTGAGGTCATATGCTTGAGGTAGAGTTGAATATCTTAGACCCTAAAAGTTTTGATAATATACAAGATTTTTTTACTAAATTTAAATCTTTGCTATTAAGCTTGGGTGAATGTGGTATTGATAAGTCTACACAAGAGAAACAACTTATTATAACAATATTGGCCAAGATAGGACCAGAATACACTGTATATGTCTCCAATTTCCATTCTGGCAGATGTCTTTTTCGAACAAATTGGAAAATGCCTACGTTGGCTCAGTTCATTGAGTCTCTTACACACGAGTAGACAAAACTCATACATATGGGCCTCATGAAAGATCCCAAAGCACATGCACTCACCATGCAGGATGGAAAAGTGTCATTCAAACATAATAGGAAGGGGGGATATTCCAAATCCTTTAATGATTCTTCAGGTTCCAAATACTCTTCAGATTCCAAGAAGAATAAGAAGGGAAAGCAGTGCACTTACTGCAATAAACCGAATCATGAAGAATCCACATGCATGTAGAAACAGATCGATCTTATGGCACATGCACTTCAACAGAACAACCTTGGAAACTTCATTCCAGAGGGAGTCAAGAAGCAGAAGGAAGAAGATCCTGCTCCTAATAAAGGTAATCATCATGCTCTTGTTTCAATTAATTCCTCATCTGATTCATGGATTATAGATTCTAGTGCGACCCATCATATGGCAGTGAAAGAGGACGTTTTCTCTTCCTTGAGTCCATGCTCAAGACCCCCTATTCTCATGGGGGTGATACTCCAGTAGTAGTAGCGGGAGAAGGGAGAGTGGAACTCCACAATGGTAATTTTGAGAATGTTTTACATGTTCCAAAGCTTTCTATGAATCTGCTCTCAGTTTATCAAATCGCTCAGAAAGGTAAAAAGGTTGAATTTACATCAAATTCAGTTTCAATAATTGGCATGCATGACAATTCCATCATTGCAACTGGTGAGGTGGATCACAAGTCAAGGTTGTATAAATTCACTAAGTTTTCTGACGATGACTCCTCTATTCTACTTACACATAACAAGAGTACTTTACATGCACCTCCAATGAAACATGCATATACTCTTGTTCTTCCATCAGTTTCAAACATCAGAGATGATTCCATACACTCAGATTCTCTACATGGAAATAAGCAGGTAGTACATCCAAATAAGAAGCCAACGTCGAAGCTTCAACAAATGCCCAAGAAGGCACATACCACACTTCAGGCAACAGACAACCTTGCAGGGAATCCATTGGATTCGAGGAGGACTCAATCTCAGCATGAGGAGCCTTCTCATGTATTTTCAACTTTAGAACCTATGATGCCCATGCATTTCTATATGGTTCAATCTACTGATCCACAAAACTACAATAGGGTTGTGGGAAATCCATTATGGAAAGAAGCCATGCAGAAGGAGTATGACTCACTCCTACAAAACCAGACTTGGAATCTGGTTCCACGTCCACTAGAAAGGAATATTTTCAGGTGTAGATGGGTCCACGGGATCAAGAAGTACAAGGCCCGATAGGTTACCAAAGGACTTCATCATATCCATAAGGATTTCTACATCTTCACAAAGACTTTCAATGATCAAAATTTTTAGACTTTGCGGGATCGTCTTGCAGTGAAGAACATAGTTGCCTAACAACTGTCATTTTCTTCTTTTGATACATTATCTTTTGAGGGGGGGTATTTTTCCCATGTGATTTTCCTTCTTTCCTCACTTTTATTCAATGTTCATTAGTTGCATTGTACATGAGTACCTAAAATGGCCTAGTAGTCGAGATTCATTTTTTACTCCATAGTGATGTTCAGGGGGGGTGTTGGAGAAATTTCTATTTTCGACACACTAGTTCAGTGGGAGTTAACTGACTAGTTCTATTTAGACTTTTTGTTTTTACCATCACTATTATGCAC
>ML788640.1:389234-404277 GCA_009831015.1 Picea engelmannii
CGGTTTCGAGGATTCTATCTCAAGCTATTGTTAAAATCCTAAAGTCTGAATACCCAAAAACACTTAAAGTAAGCACGTCTGGAAGTAAGTAAGAAAACATGCACATACTACTCATACAGATGAAGAGCGGATGCCAGCTATCTCCAGGTTAAAGGATGAGGAGAAGAAATGTCTCTACCAGTAAACGAAGAGACAGAGGAGAAAGCTAATGGAACTTTTCAGTTTTTACATGTTGTAATCTTATTCAAAAATATTTACTATTTTTAGAAGTCCAACCATTTGGGGGTTGTGACAATTTTGTATAAAGACATAGATTGAATATCTATTAAGGGTTGCTTCTTGCTGATCGTAATAGAGAAAACTCTCCTTATAGAGTATTAATACAAGTGCATACAGAGATTCCAAGTTTTGTTCAATCTGGGTTATGTGTTTCTTTTGTTTTCAATTTCTCAATATTTCTTTATGTATTCCTTGATAAATGTTTGATTTCAATTTAGTACAACAACTATTGTAATTGTATTGCATCAGTAATTTGTTAAGCAAGCAGCTTTTCCTCTGTATTTACTGTGAGTAAATCAAGACCTGCAAGTTGTGTGGGTTACTGTATTTTATGCTTTATTCAAAGTTACACTATCTATTTTCTTCTACTGCAACAAGGTGAGATTCTTCAAAAATTGATGCCTTACTTTGTTTTACAATTTTGTATCTTTCTCTCACACCATTCAATATTACAATTTTGACTCAGACACGAAATACGACCTCTGTGTTGTTGAATTGTTAATTTCATTTAAGGAATTTTTCTCATATAACTAAGGTAGAAAAAACACTTTAAAAAACACACTCTCTTAAAAACCTTCCTAATGCCTGACATCATTCTTTGAGCCTTAAGTTTAATCTCAAGACCAACACCCCAGACCATGGGGAGTTTTAGTGTACAAGAGATCAGAGAGGGTTGAGGTCCAAGACCCGCCTCGAAGAGCATCGTTGATCTGTTGAACGATGATTTGAATCTCCACCATCCAGTCCCTAGTGCCACTACCACACTGGAGATGTAAGAGGAGCCCTTAGAGTCGTAAGATATAGGCGTGCGAGATCTTGGTCATCGATCTCATAGACTCCTAACTCCGATATTTAACATAACTAACCATTATTAATCATGGGATTACCTTAATTAATTATCGGATTAACCTAATTAAGTATCTTGTAATCCCTAGATGGTCGACCTTGGGGATTTTATCCCATAGGGGGTCGGTAAGGGGTCGAGGCCTCGATGTCCATGATTACCCAGTGGTGCCACATGTTATGACGTGAGTGGTGCCATGTGTCATGATGTGAGTGGTGCCACATGTCACATATATTTGGAAATAGTGGATAGGGGTCCAGGTGGAAAATGAGTGTCACATGTCAAGTGGTACGAGTGCCACATGTCATGCCACATGGCATAAACAGATGGAGTTGAGTGCCCCAAGATGCCACTTGTATCCTGGATCGCGGACAACTGAGAGATTTTGGGAGATAGACCTTATGAAAATGGTCGATGGCTGACACCCAAAATATCTGAGGTGACATCATCCAATGAATAGGGAGTGGACAAGTATCAATGCCCTGTTGGGAGAACCTTGAGTGTTGTGGTGACATGTATGTCGTGTCAGTCCATGTGGAAGTACACGTGTCACATGGTGAGCGTGCCATGTCTCAAGTGATTTTATAATTTTAAGCAGAGCTCTGTGGGAAAACATGTGCCACATGTCACGAGGTGACAATGGTCACGTGTCGTGCCATGGTCAAGAAAAGTGGTACGATAAGTTAACGTCGTCTGTCAAAGGCGCCAACTCATCCTGGATCGAGAGTTGTGGGGATTTTTAAATAGTGAAAAGGCTGAGGTATGAGATCTCGGGATCTGAGGTTCTGGTTTCCCGGGATGACATCAGCCTATCATAACCAAGACAATTCTCGGTGACCAGTTGTCAACACCTAGTTAAATCAGATCTCGAGAAAATACATAGTACGAGGTTGGGTGTGTAAAGGTCCGAGTTCTCATGGTCTCGATGACCGGTGGACAGGTGTCTTCAACTGGTGAGAGCGAATCTCAGAGAATGTGTAGTACCTCATTGGGCGGTAAAGGGTCGAGGCCTGATGAACTATGGGTTCGATGGAATAGGTGGAAAGTGCCACACCTACAACCACGTCTAAGTTGAGAGGTGACATGTTCTAGCACATCAATGCCACATTGGATGACACAGAATACATGGAGCCACGTAGGTGCCATGTGGAAGTAAAAAGATACCTTTGGCCAATAAAGGTCCTAAATATTTAAAAGGCCATAACTTTTGATCTAGATCTTTGTTTTGAGAAAACTTACAATCATTGGAAAGCTCTTAGCAAGGAGAAGACGATGGTGCCCTTATTTAAGGGATTTGGGAGGTTTAGAAAAGGTGAAAATTTAATACCCCATTTCTTAAAAGGTTACTTAGGGGGTTGGGTGTCTTACACTAGCTACCAAAAGACTATAACAAGTTTGAAGAATGATTATTTTTGGTCAGGGATGAAAAGAAAGTAGTTGATTATCTGGCTAGGTGTCTTGAGTGCCAGCTAGTTAAGGTTGAGCACCATAACCCAAACAGATTATTGCAACCCATACCCATTCCTGAGTGCAAATGGGAAGTGATTAGTATGGAATTTATTATAGGACTACCTACAACCAAGAAACAAAATGATTGTATAATGGTAGTAGTAGAAAAACTCTCGAAAGTTGCATGCTTTATTCCAATAAAATCTACTCAGACAGAGATACAAGATTCACTTTGAATTTTTGGAAGACATTTTTTAGTGGTTTAGACACTCAATTGAACTTTAGTACTGCATATCATCCTCAAACTAATGGTAAGACCGAAAGGACTAAACAAATTGTAGAAGATATGTTGCGGTTGTATGTAATGTATTGCCCCATAAAGTGGGAAGATTACCTTCATCTGGTTGAATTTGAATATAATAATGGTTATCAAACACCATTAAAAATGAGTCCCTTTGAGGTAATGTACGACATGAAGTGTCAAATGCCTGTTAGTAGGGACAATCCGGTTGACATAATTATTTTGGGTCCTAAAATGTTAAAAGAAATGGAAACAATTGTTCAAAAAGAAAAAGAAAATTTGAAAAGTGCACAGGAGAGACAAAAGAGTTTTGCAGATTTAAAAAGGATACATATAGAATACAACATAGGGGATCATGTTTATCTAAAAGTTAAACCCATAAATAGTTCATTCAAATCGGGAAAGAGTTCCAAGTTGTCACCATGGTATTGTGGGCTATTTGAAGTGCTTGCCAGAGTGGGGCTAGTGGCCTATCAACTTTCATTGCTATCCAATTTAAAAGTACACAATGTATTTCATGTTTCATTGTTAAAGAAATATTCACATGATGTAACTCATATTGTAAATTGGAATGTCATCTAGGTGGAACTAGAAGGCGAGTTCCAGGTGGAACTGCTACACATTCTTGACAGGAAGGAAACTATACTGCAGAACTAAGCCATCACTCAAGTTAAAGTACAGTAGAGGACTTTATTCCTGAGGAGGCCACTTGGGAAATGGAGGAAGCCTTGAAGAAGGATTATCCATTCTTGTTCCAGAGCTAAGATGCTCAGATGGGAACACCGATGACGATATTCAGTTCAAGGGGGGGGGTGTAATGTCCCTCCATTTATGAATATTTTAATATTTTAATTTGGATTATTTTATATTGAGGAATTTTTTGAGAAAAAGACTTATGCTAACATTATATCATCATAAACATTGATTATGATGAATATTTTTGTAAATATTATTTTTAATTTATTTTATTTAACTAGAGACAAACTGATTAGAGAATCCAGTTACAAACAGAGTAAATAATTAATCCATGGGAGAGTGAAAAGAGATAAAAACCACCAAAGTAAATATTGTCTAGGAGGACAAGTGTAAAGCTACTCCCAAAAATGTGGGATGTGAGGGAACAAGCTAGCACAAAGTTAGGCCAATAAGATTCCCTAGGGTTAGGGATGAGACTAACTTGGAAAAAATACCTATGCAAGCTATGATGATTATTTTTCTTTTTGGTAACACGAGGAGAGACAAGTATAGAGGAGGCAAAATGCTATTGAGTACTTGTAAATGAGTATTTGAGTTTGATGGTTCTGAGAAAGAATCAAACTCTGATTTATCTGGACAAGGTTATTGAAATTTTCAATCCCTATGGAATAATGATTTAGGCTTGGGGGTGTAAGAAGAAAGCGACTTGGCTATTTTGGTCTATGGTTGGGAGGAACTGGATTTTTTACTCAGTTTGTCCCTAGAATATTGAAGTAGGCTTATATATGGTTTATAAACTCTCATTTTTATTTGTACAGTTACATAATGATAAATATTGATAGTAGGGACTAAATGTGAAATCATTTTATATCTTATTGAGTTATTATAATCTTCTTGCAGTAAAGAAGAAAACAAATTATTCTATGTATACATATATTTATGAGATTTTAGAGTCTGGTTGCACAAAGAAAAAAAAGTGTTTATACAAATCTTTGTTTTCCAGAATTTAGTTACAAAAATAAAGGAATACATAATAGACTGTATATTTTTAATTATTATTCCATGAAGATATTTCTGAGAAAATATAGATAATATAGATAATGTCTATGCATGCATTTCAGGAAATATCATACTCATTTTAAAGATTATAATTATGTTTTAATAAGAATTTTATGTAGGAAACGATGAGTACAAAAGAACAAGAAAAAACTTTCTATCATAGAACTAAATAAGTTTTTATACTTAAAGATTGCACAACGTAAAAATATGATAACATTTGAATACAGTCAATTGGAAACAATTCATAAACCAAAGAGCTATTTTTCTGTCTATTTTGAAAGAATAACCTATAAATCTTTTTAAGGAAAATAAACTCCATCAGATTGTGAGTTCATGAAAAAATAATAAAAATACCATATATATATATATATATATATATATATATATATATAGAGAGAGAGAGAGAGAGAGAGTCCAGGAAACTAGGATTGTCAATGAAAATATTAGGGTTTATATATCTATACATGCATAGCTATAGTTGCATATAGGACAAACAATAGTCTAGTTAGAAATTAAAAGATATGACACAGACAAAGATATAAACTTTGTTACATCAATAAAACACTGCATGGGATATCAAAACAATGTCTCTGACCCTAGGGGAAAGGGCATGAATTGTTAATGAACAACGAAAATATGAGAACGTTGGTAGCTTTAATAAAGACTCATTGAAACATAATTTATCCATTATATTAACAACAAGTCAACATATATTTAATTGATAAAGAATTTTATATGAAGTTTAAAATCCATGTGACTGGGAAAAAAAGAGTACCCACAAGAATACAGTTACAATAAGATAAAGAAACTCTATGAAAATTAATCTTGGTAACAATACCAAACCATATACAAGAAGTTATCGTCAATTAAAATGTGCATAGGAAACAAAACTAGGATAAAAACTAGTGGTAGAGCATATACATAGCTAATGGTAGATTTGTTGACACTTGAATTTGTCATGACCGAAACGACAACCTCATGAGGACATTAGTCCCCCTTTGTTTTTGGAGAGGTGGTTCTTCTCTTTGGCTAAAAGATATATCTTTGAATATATTGGATTAGGGAGAGTGCTAGGAAGCAAACCCCGAATCTTTATTGTTTGGATTTATATTAAAATGGTTCTTCAATAACCTAATATGATATTTATGTGCAACAAAATCCTTTTTACAATAAGGAAATATTGGAGGGCTTCAACACCAGAATTAAATTGTGATCAACATCACACACAATCTTCTTAATAATATATAAACACATCCATATCTTCTTCATGAGAAATAGGAGAGAATGATTTGATCATCTCAAATCATTTTAATATAGTAATGCAATTAGTAATAAAAGAGAAAATGATAGGTCAACCTCAAATATCTCATACTTAAAACTCAAAGTTACAAGATACAATTAAGATCAACCCCGAAGAAATTATTTGTGGAGTTTATTCATGGGAAATGTTATTCATTACCCAAAATTTGGTAGCCATGCATGTAGCTACAAATACTCCATGATCATACAAGAAAAGTCTCTAGAATAATAAAAGAAAAACACTCAACAACTCATCCTTGTACCCAACTCTGAGATTCAAGCATAAAGCTATGAGAAATAGTGTAGAAGAATAGAAAGAATGGAGAAGATGGAGATTCATTTCTTTTGATCAAAAGCTTGATTGTGTATCCATGGTTGTACCTTCTTCTTCCTTTGATATTTTTCCCTTCCCCTCTGACAATATAGATTCTTGGAACCCTTGATGAAGCCTCTCTTATCTTTTTAAGAAGAGATTTTCTAACTACTTGAGTAGTTAGGGTTTTCTTCCTCTCTTGAAATTCCCGTAGAAGTTTATTCTTGGAACATTCCCTTTAATTAATGTCGAATTAATTCATAATTAATGAACTCGCATCATTAATATAAGTATATTGAAAATGGGTCCCTCTCCCTTTTTAATAAAAGTTTTAATTAAACTTTTTTTTTTTTTTAATTTAATTAATTTCCCTTTAAATGAAGATGACTATGTTTTAATTTTTGGGAATGATAATAAATATTTTAGCCATGGAAATCATTTCATATATTATATTTATCATCTTATCTTTCCAACTATATAAATTTTGCACAAAGTCGTCGCCCGGATCTCAAGATATGAGCTCATGAAGTTGAGTTGTCACGCAGACCCATTAAAAATGAAGTTGACTGATATTTTAATTTCTAAGAAAAATTTGTCAACTTTCAGCACTTGAAACCTATACCACTATCTTATATGTCGAAATAAATTTCAAACGGTATAAATTTTACGTGATTTCGACACCCGAAGCTCAAGTTATGGCCTCCACAAGATCAACACTCAACCACCGTCGATCAAAATTGATGGGAAAATGGGGGCCCTTCGATGAATTTCGTGCTTCTCTTCATAAAATTTGAATTTTTGGTTTAAAATTCTATCCCACATGAATTGGGATATTATATTTTTCATGATATATAATACTAAGTGTTTGATACACTTAGCAAGAAACACGATAAGAGAAGAAATTATGGAGTTTGGAGGATTTGGCCCTTGGAAAAATGTCGAATAAAATAATAATTTTTGGAACCCCGTCATCATCCACCTCATTCCCAGTCAGCACTGAGTCATTGTCAATTCATTTCCCACATGTCATAAACTCATTAGATTCCAGATATAACCAATAATATGTCGCCATATGTCGCAAATTGTATGTTGCCACGTGTCTTCAATGTTCAGTTGGCATCTGTCATGACCTCATTCATTGTCATGTGTCATGTTCTCATTTGTTGGTTTCCATGCCTTGGAATATCTTTGAGAATTTGGCTAAGTATGGGAGATGGTACGAGAGGGGAGGAGGGAAAATTGTGGGTAACGGAAGTTGAGGGGATAGTTTGTCGGCTGCGGGGACAAACAAGAGAGAATTCAAATATAAAACTTTTAATGAACCCGCCAACCTATGGTTGTCTAGATGATAAAAAATATACCAAGTGTAAAGGAACTATCGGTCGAATTCACATGCAAGAGGAATGAAATACTTTGGATCTCGGCACCCATGACAAGGATGATGGTCGAAATGTAGATCACAAAACTTGGGGTGAAAAGAAAAGGTCAGGGAAAATGGAGAATGAGTGCTCGAACCCGCGAAACTGAAAAAATGTCTAAGTGTTAAAACAAAGTTATGAGATAAGAAAGTGGGTGGAAATGAAGGCCCGCCAACTTATGAACCCACGAACTTGATGAGTAGTTATGGGGGGAGGGGAGAAATGTAGACGACGGAAGTGAGGGAGGAGAAATTAGATAGCGAGAGCGAGGGTGAGGAAGGTAAGAGGGAAGGGTGAAGGAGTGTGGTGGGTGTCCGCCCCCCACCATAGATTGAAATATGGCTTGAAATATGGCTAAGTATGGGAGGATAAGGGATAAGGGAGTGGAGAGGGTGGAGAGATAAGGATAAAAATGGTTAAGTGTTGAGATGGATAGAGGTGAAAGGTGAGAGAAATAAGTGATGAGAATACTTAGCCAAAATTCGAAAAAGGATAGAAGAACATGATACTTAGAAAGATTCTTCAAAATTGGATCTCTGGACTATATATTGAATAACTTAGGCATACGGAAATGAATTTCTGATCATAAAAATGTGTGGTGAAGTTGAGAGTTAGGGATGCAAAATGCACTTATAAAAGTTCAAAAATGTCTTCTTTTGATATCAATGCTTTTATGAATCCAAGAGCAGGAAAATATAGATGACCAAATTTTGGTCAACAATTAACTCCAACTGCGGGAAAAATCCCCTACAGGTTGATGAGAACACTAGAATATGAAGATCAGTTACCTTCTCCATTGGGCTATGGAGTCATCTTCAAATTGAACTCTTGTAATTCTTCTTTTTGCATGGAGTTATCTTCAAACTTCAATATAAAGACCATCTTATTATGCAAAACTAAACTGAAGAAACAAAGTATGTACGTACATGATATACCTATCCTAACTTACTTGAAAGAAAGGGGCACCTTAGGCGCAGACATATTTCCAATGGAGCCATTTAAGCATTGATCTGATTTGTGGAATGAACTCCAAAATTCCGAGATATGTTGGGACTTGTACCAATGAGTTAGGGGAACTCTCAATATGTACTGGAGAAAAATTATACCAAGTATGGTGAATATTTGATTGCATTGTTTGGCCAACAATTCTCTAGAACCATAATTCAATAAAATCAATTCTCGGCTGAAGAATTTTCGACATAAGAATGCATTCATCCTTTTCTTTATTTACTACCACTTCCAAGGTTCTTGATTCATCAAAACTCTCTTTGAAAAGACTCTTCTTTCTTGTAAAGGTGATCTTGCTCATCATTCTTCTCAAGATTCATTTCCTCCATAAGGCTGAAATCTTCTTGTATATTTTGTGGAGGCTCCTCAATTTCATTTTCAAATTTGCTGCTCAAAATATCTTCATATGGAGTGTATAGGAGACTAGAATTTTCTTCCTATAATTTGGAATTTTCATCTTCCTTTTCAACAACATGACTTGACTTAGAAATTTCATCCACTCTTTGATTAGATTCTTCTTTAAAATTGGTGACTTCGTTATCTTGCTTCCATATGGGAGAGGATGGGTGGGAAGCAACATTTAAAACATCAGCAAAAACATATGAATGCACCTTTGGGATGAATTTTTCAGCCAATAAGTCTTCTAACATATCCAAGCTAGTAATGGAGTTAGGCATTAATGAACTATACCATTCAAGAGAATTCTCTCGTAGATTTTGTAGGAATAATCTACATGTAACATTGTATTCGGTGAGGATGAAATCATAACATGTACCTTTAAAATTAATCAAGTGTTTATCTGCATCTTCTGAAGCATCTCCAAAGAATGTAGAAAAAATTTCAGTAGGAATATTGGGCATTTGAAAGTCTATTTCTAGTAGATTTAAAGGGGTATTATGAAATCACCTCTTTCTTTGAGTATTTCTCCCTTTTGTTGAGTCTTGCAAAGCCATTGATGGTATTGATGAAGAATATAAAGAAGCATTATGACATGAATGAAATCCTTCATTTTGAATTTTTTCGATGGAGTTTCCAGGGAATTCATTCTCCCAAATCTTTGGTGCTTCTCATTTCTTTTTGAAATTACACAAAATGTGATCCATGCTTAAAATAAACAACAATTTTCTTGAATCTTCTTCTCGAAACTTTGAGCCATGGAGATTTCTGGTACCTCAAAATTTCTTGAAAATAAATCGGTCCCTAGTATGGTCGCAAAAAATGTTGACGCTTGAATCTGTCATGATCGAAACAGAAACCTCATTAGGACATTAGTCCCCCTTCATTTTTAGAGAGGTGGTTCTCATCTTTGGCTAAAATATATATCTTTGAACATCTTGGATTAGGGAGAGTGCTAGGCAACAAACCCCAAATCTGTTTGCTTGGATTTATATGAAAATGGTTCTTCAATAACCCAATATGATCTTTATGTGCAACAAAATCCTTTTTACAATAAGAAAAGATTGAAGGAGGGTTTCAACATCAGAATTAAATTGTGATCAACATCACACACAATATTCTTAATAATATATAAATGCATCCATATCTTCTTCATGAGAAAAAGGTAGGATGATTTGATCATCTCAAATAATTTTAATAGAGTATTGCAATTAGTAATAAAAGAGAAATTGATAGGTCAACCTCAAATATCTCATACTTAAAACTCAAAGTTACAAGATACAATTAAGATCAACCTCGAAGCAATTCTTTGTGGAGTTTATTCATGAGAAATGTTCTTCATTACCAAAAATTTGACAGCCATGTATGTGGCTACAAATACTCCATGATTATACAAGAAAATTATGTAGAATAATACAAGAAAAACACTCAACAACTCATCATTGTGCCCAACTTTGAGATTCAAGCATAAAACTATGAGAAGTGGTGTAGAAGAATAGAAAGAATGGAGAAGATGGTGATTTCTTTCTTTTGATCAGAAGCTTGATTATGTATCCATGATTGTACCTTATTCTTCCTCTGATCTTCTGCCATGCCCCTCTGACAATATTGATTCTTGGAACCCTTGCCTCTCTTCTCTTTTTAAGAAGAGATTTTGTAACTACTTGAGTAGTTAGGGTTTTCTTCCTCTCTTGAAATTCCCGTACAAGTTTCTTCTTGGAACATTACTTTTAATTAATTACTCATTAATGAACTCACATCATTAATATAAGTATATTGAAAATGGGTCTCTCTCTTTTTTTAATAAAAGTTTTAATTAAACTTTTATCTTTTTAAAATTTAATTAATTTCCCTTTAAACAAGGATGACTGTGTTTTAATTTTCTGGGAATGATAATAAACATTTTATCCATGGAAATCATTTCATATATGATCTTTATCATCTTATATTTCCAACGATATAAAGTTTGCACAAATCCATTGCCCGGATCTCAAGATATGAGCTTGTGAAGTTGAGTTGTCATGCAGGCCCATTAAAAATGCAGTTGACTGATATTTTAATTTCTGAGAAACATGTATTAACTTTCAGCACTTGAAACCTATACCACCATCTTCTACTTAGAAATATGTTTCCAATGGTATAAATTTTTCGCGATTCTGACACCCAGAGCTCAATTTATGGCCTCCGCAAGATCAACACTCAGCCAACATCGATCAAAATTGATGGGCAAATGTGGGCCCTTAGATGAATTTCGTGTTTCCCTTCATAAAATTTGACTTTTTGGTTTAAAATTATATCCCACGTGCATTGGGATATTATATTCTTCATGGTATATAATACTAAGTGTTTGATACACTTATCAAGAAACACGAGAAGAGAAGAAATTATGGAGCTTGGAGGATTCGACCCTTGGAAAATTGTCAAATAAAATAATGATATTTGGAACCCCGTCATCATCCACCTCATGTCCAGTCAGCACTAAGTCATTGTCAAGTCATATCTCACGTGTTAGAAACTCATTAGATGCCAAATATAATGAATAATATTTCACCATATGTTGCAAATTGTATGTTTCCACGTGTCTTCATTGTTGAGTTGCCATCTGTCATGACCTCATTTGTTGTCATGTGTAATATTCTCATTCGTTGGTTTTCATGCTTTGGAATAGCTTTGAGAATTTTTCTAAGTATGGGAGATGGGACGAGAGGGGAGGAGGGAAAATTGTGGGTAGTAGAAGTCGAGGGGATAGTTTGTAGGCTACGACGATGGACAAGAGATAATTTGAATATAAAACTTTTCATGAACCCACGAACCCACGAACCCGCGAACCCGCAGTTGTATAGATGATAAAAAAAATATACGAAGTGTAGAAGAACAGTCAGTCAGATTCACATGCAAGAGGAATGAAATACTTTGGAGCTCGACACCTGCAACAAGGCTAATAGTCGAAATGTAGACCACGAAACTTGGGGTGTAAAGTGAAGGTCATGGAAAATGGAGAATGAGGGCTCGAACCCATGAACCTGCTAAACTGAAAAAATGGCTAAGTGTTAAAACAAACTTATGAGATAAGCAAGTGGGTGGAAATGAAGGCCCGCCAACTCATGAACCCATGAACCTAATGAGGAGATGAGTAGTTAGGGGGGAAGGGGAGAAATTTAGACGACGGAAGTGAGGGAGGAGAAATGTAGATAGCGGGAGTGGGGGTGAGGAAGGTAAGAGGGAAGGGTGAAGGAGTGTGGTGGGTGTCCGTCCCCCACCATAGATTGAAATATGGCTTGAAATATGGCTAAGTATGGGAGGATAAGGGATAAGGGAGTGGAGAGGGTGGAGAGATAAGGAGAAAAATGGTTAAGTGTCGAGATGGATAGAAGTGAAAGGTGAGAGAAATAAGTGATGAGAATACTTAGCCAAAATTTGAAAAAGGATAAAAGAACATGACACTTAGAAATATTATTCAAAATTGGATATTTGGACCAGATCTTGAATAACTTAGGCATGCGAAAATGGATTTTTGATCCAAAAAATGTGTGGCGACGCTGAGACTGAGCGCTGCAAAATGAACTTATAAAGTTCAAAAATGTCTTTTTTATATCAAGGCTTTTATGAACTCAAGAGTAGGAAAATATAGATGACCAAATTTTGGTCAACAAGACCATAGCTATGCAACACCGAGAAGTTTGCTAACATATTGTATGTGGGTGAAGCCTTAACCTTGTGTTTAAGAGGGGAACTATCAAATCGGTACTTGGGTAGACTTTGATCACCAAGTTTCTTAGAGAGTGTCAACCACTTTGCAAAGTCCGTCACAATCAATTTAGGAGTCAATATCATAGAGATAACATGTAAATATCTATATATATCGTTCAAAACCATGAGGTTAATGGAACACATTCTCTTACCTTTGAGAGATTAAGGTGTCGAATCCACTCAGGGAAATCCATTTCTCTGATAATAAAGTATTCCATCGAGGAATTTCATGAGGGTAAACCACCTCAATGAATGCATAGGTATCGTATCAGTTACCAAAGGTGTTTGAAGTGCCTGTGTAAATCCCTTTGAATAGAACACATAAGTAACGACTCAATATATATATATATATATATATATAAACCATAGCTGCAAAAGCACAAAGAACAAATAAATCTAAGATTATACAACTAGTGATTACCAGGCAAGAGTTGGAATTCCAACGTTTTGGCATAGTGAAAGGCCAATGGTATTATAAGAATAATATCTTTGTGCACAAACGCATGAATCTTTAGTTAAGAAAACTTATACGAAATATTCAAATAACCACCCATTTTTTCCTAAATAAAATAGAAACTATATTACCTTGAGAAAGCATTATGTACCGTCTGATTTTAGCGTTAGATCATCAATGAAATGGTGAAACCCTAAGGTTGGTAAGACGGTAGCAGCTTCAAAACTTTCTGAGGAATGCAATAGAAGGTAGAGTTGATTGAAGCTCGTATACCAAGAAATTTAATGAGTCAGTACTATCTAGGTGGACGTATGCTGGAAACATTCATGGCGCCACCAACGTGGCCTGGATAATATGACTTAACTTGAGTTTTCTTAGAGTTGAACTATTAATTCACCCAAGTCCTAATGTGACTTGAGGGACACGTTTCATCATTCGATTAATGACTATGGGACAATACTTACCATGGAAAAAAATTGTAATGATCCTCAATTCATGTGAGAGCTAGGGTCGTGAGTCTAGGGAACCCAAGGGAAAATGCTATGAAATTTTCAATAAGTGGAATTAGTGAGGTGATGTAGTATGGTGGTAACTTGTTCTATTAATTCAACAACGTATAGATAATATGACATGTAATTAAAAAGAAAATACATAAACAATATAGATATGAATCTTGGATTAGAGTTGGGTAACTAATTATGTTTCAACATTTAAATTTAGAAATGATAACATAGATGTTATAATTATCTGGATGTTGAATGAATTGAGACCATTAATAAATATAAAGTGGAAAATGGATTATCCAAGTGTATTCAAGAGCAAGAAGTACTTTCCTCATCCAAAAACTACAATTAATCCCTGCAATGTATAGAATACAATGTAAATATTATGGATTAGTGTAATAAAATAGTAATGACAATCAATGTAAAACAAAAAGGAGTTAAAAAAGAAGGATTGTTTATGACTTGAAAAGGAAATAGGAAATGTGTTAAGAGAGCATATGGACCTTATGTATACATGTATAGATGGAAGCTATCAATTTTTCAACATGTCATGATGAACCATGACATTTAATTAAGAATTTTAGATAATTATATGTACGAACTGATGATAAAGAATATGCTAGGAAAATGATACAAGCGTGTACTATCCACTCACATTATTAAATAATTAAAAAAAATGAGTTTGTAGGTGACATTACAAAAGATTGTCTCAAATGGTAGAATGTTGGTTACCATGTTCCTCAACTATATGGGCAATGAAGAAATGGTTGAGCCAATAGAGCTTAGTAAATTTGGCAATTTTGGTCTCTCTAGTTCGAGAGAAACCAGGGTCATAGATTGATGTAGGTGCATTGAGAGTATGGTTATGGGTAAGCCAAAGAAAACGGATGATTATGACTGGTGATGATGTAGGGGCAGTAAAAGGTACATGTACAAATACATGTGATGAAATAATTTGGTTGATGAACCATGTACGAGAAAAGGTTTCCCAGAGAACCAATGGATATAGCAGCTAGAGACCCATGTATTTCGGTGGATGGTAACTTTTTTATACAAAATTCAACAATGTATATGTTTGTAGGTACAAGAATATCAAATATGAATATAGAGGACCAAACTAATAAGAGCATTGAAGGCAAAGAGCATAGATGATGAGACCAAATCAAAAGGACCAAGTAGAATAAATATATAAATGCATTACAAGTACCCAAATACAAAAGATACACTGAAATAAAGTGAGGAAAGAGGGAAAGACTCATGGGAAACCCCCCCCC
>ML788640.1:404478-421981 GCA_009831015.1 Picea engelmannii
TGAATAGTTATGTTAACTACCCCTCTATACTCTGCCTCGACTGAAGATAGAGCAATGGCAGCTTGCTTCTTGCTCGACCAACAGATAGGCCCAGAACCAAGACTGAGTGAGTAACTAGATGTGAACATGCGATTAGTGATATCGCCAGCCCAGTCAAAATTAGTAAACCCGATGAGATCTAATGTAGGGTCTGTTGCATAATGAATCCCAAAGGTGATGGTGCCATGTACGTATCGAAGGATATGATTTGCAGCCTTCCAATGTAGCTCATGCGACTCCTACATGAACCTGGAAACTGTGCCAACTGCATAGGAGAGGTCTGGTCTGGAGTGTGTGAGATACAACAATCTCCCCACTAGTTTTTTGTACAGTGTGTTGTCAACTAGTGAAGTCTCCCCGCCATCCTCAAGTTTGACTCCTAATAGGAAATGAGTCGGAGAAGACTTGCAGTCTGTCATGTGAAATATCTCAAGGAGATCTCCTGGATACTTGGCCTGAGACAGTTTGATGCCTGATGCATCCTAACTAATCTTGAGTCCAAGGAAGAAGTGTAGCGGACCCATGTCCGTCATCAAAAACCTATCATGTAGAATCCTCTTGACTGTAGCAATCGTTGAAGTCAACCAACTAGTGATCAAGAAATCATCAACATACATAACTAAGAGTAGAAGTGAATCAGTCATCCTGAGCACGTAGACATTTGGATCTAATTTACAATGTACAAAGTTATGTGACAATAGGTAGGAGTCCATCTTTGCATACCATACCCTTAGAGCCTACTTGAGGCCATAAAGGGACTTCTTCAATCGACAGACCAAAGATGAGTCATGCATAAATCCCTAGGGATAATCCATATATATCTCCTCAGAGAGACCACCATGAAGAAATGCATTCTTCACGTCCATCTGATGGACTTCTCATCCCTTGGATGCCGCAATGGCAAGTGTCAATTGTATGGAATCCATCTTCGCTACTGGAGCGAAGGTCTCATCATAGCCAATGGCATGCACGTACTAAAATCCTTTGGCAACAAGACTAGATTTGTATCTGCTAATCTGTCCATCCGTTGCACTCTTGGTCATGTAGACCCATATGCATCTGGTGTGTTTCCTCTTAGAGGGAATGGGAACCAAATCCCAAGTCTAGTTCTCGAGGAGTGAGTTGTACTCCTCCTACATGGCGAATTTCCAAAAGAGATTTGCAGTAGCCTCGCCATAAGACTGTGGATCTGAAGATTGAACCAAGAAAATATTCATGGAACACAATGTTTTAGTGGTAGTGAGTGCAATAGGAGGCTCCTCAAAATCATATCGAGTCCTCCTATTATCGGCTGGATCACCAACGAGATCCCCTGCAACCTGAAGAGTAGTTTGTACCCACTTGGGGCTTTGCTCTGGCTCTGCAACTACATCTAGATGCTCTGACTCTGCATATAACTATACTAACTTTGAATTTGAATCATCTAAGTCCTATGAATCAGAACTCTTGTCTGAAGAAGAGTCGGCATGTGCATGCTCATCATCTCGGACAGGTGGAAGAATGAAGGTGTCTACATGCAGCTGCTGAGGTACATGCAAGACACTTTCCTCGAATTTGACACTATGCTCAATGATGAGCCGATCCAAGGAAATATCAATAAGCCTATATCCCTTCACACCGTCGGGGTATCCAACAAAAATACACTCAGTGCTCTGTGGATCAAGTTCCTTCCTCTTTTCAGAGGGAATCTGGGCCCATGCACGTGAACTGAAAATGTGAAAGTGGGTCACTTCCAGTTTGAGGCCGCTCCAAGCCTCATAGGGGGTCTTATCCTTGACAGATCTATGGGGAGATCTATTTTGGATTTATGTTTCACAATTAAGTGCTTCATCCCATAGTCTCTGTGGTAGTGACTTTGCATGCAGCATGCAAGATTCCATCTCCTTTAGAGATATGTTTTTCCGCTCAACAACTTTGTTTTGCTACGAAGTATAGGGAACTGTATGCTGCAACTAAATCCTTGCCTCATGGAAATGATCACGGATCTCATGATTGACATACTCTCTCTCGTTATCAGTTCGGAGGACTTTGATCTTCTATCCGGACTGTGTCTCAACCAAGGATTTGAAATCTTTGAGGTGTTGAAACACCTCAGATTTTTGCTTGAGAAAGTAGATCCATGTAAAACGTGAGAAATAATCAACAAAAATGAGAAAAAACCTCACTTTGTTGATGGATGGATGTGGAAAAGGGCCCATAAGGTCACTATGGATCAGATCTAAAGGCGCGGAAGCTCTTTGAGACTTTCCTTTGTCAAATTTCTCTTGAGGGTGTTTTCCGAGAACACGTCCCTCACATACTCTCTTGGAGAAATGGATGTTTGGTATACCATCAACCAATATTTTTTTGCTAAGTTGTTGCATGTATCTGAAATTCAAATGTCCAAACCTTTTGTGCCATATCCTACTACTTTCATCGGCATGAGTAAGCAGTAAAGCAGAATCAGGTTCAATGAATTCAGAAAAAGTATACAATCTAGACTGATGATTTACCTCACATGTTGCAACCCTGGAGTTGGTTTGCATGTCATATATGTCCACAACATTTGGTGTGAATATGAATTTATTTTCGGTGTCGAAAATCGTCATCTGATACACGAAGAGAAGGATGATGGAAATTTTGGGAGCGTGCAACACATTTTCGAAGCTTATGTTGGTGAGTTCAATCCTTCCTTTGTCGGTGACTTCGACAGAAGAGTTGTCCCCCATAAGAATAGGAGGACCTTTGCATGCATCCAATGAAGAATATACTTCTTTTTAGGTAGCCATGTGATGTGATGCTCCTAAATCTATGATCCAAGCATCGAGAGAGGAGTTGATGTCAATCAAGACATGGCTAGAATTTCCTTTCTTGGGATTCAAATCTTCTGGCTTCTTCTTCTTGGCACCCTCAGGGATACGATCTCCAAAGTTGTTTTTTTGAAGTATTTGAGACATTAGATATTTTTTTTTTGCATGCATGTGGATTCTGGATGGAATCATTTGTGGCAGTACGTTCATTTATCCCCTTTTCTTCCCTTTTCCCCTTTGGATATGGAGGCATCGATGAAGGGTTTTGTGTACCCTTCCTTCTTCAGATGTGCATGACATTTCCTTTTGTATTTATCTTTATATTTATGATATCTATGGCTTCCATCTTGCACGGTAAGTTCATGTGCCTTTGGGGCTTTGATTTTTCCCATGTTGATGAGCTTGGTTTGCTCTTATGTCAAGGATTCGATAAAGTCCTAAAGAGAAGGCATCTTCCAGGTGGCTCCAGAGGCGAATCTGATAGAATGGAATGTGTATACGAATACATAGAATTCAGGACCAAGTTTGGAGAGAATGGTGAGAACCATTTGTTTCTCCTCCTTAGATTTATCAACCCCGCAAGCTTTGAGTTGCGACAGTAAATCCTTGAATTTTGTAAAGAAATCTTGGATATTGTCAAATCTTTTTGGATCCAATGTGAGCAGTTCCATCTCCAGCATGTGTCCCCTCATCTCATCTTGTTTTCCAAAGATCCCTTCCAAGGTGGTCCAAGATTCATTTGGATTCTTACAGGAAGATATGTGAAAGAGGAGAACAGGAGAAATAAGACTGCAAATCATTCCGAGTGCTTCATCCATCCGATTCAAGTACTTGGATTGTTCTATGGCTGATGTCGCTTTTGTATCTGTATTCAAGGTTAACCTGTACAATCCTCTAGTTCGAAGATGAATCATTATTCTCTCCTTCCATGCAAAGTAGTTGTAAGGTGTAAGAATGAATTCTTTTTGGAAATCCATCTTTTCGTTGTCTTCAATCTTTTGTACCTGCAAAACATTTTGGTGTAGCTTTTGCTTAGCAGTCTGTCGACTCTAATACCATGTAAATGTGTTGAACCTGCACATAATAGATCTAGCTAGAAAATACTACGCACATTTGTAGAGAGAAATTTAGAAAGAAGAAGAAAGAGAGAAAAAATGGAAGAATTCTCATTAACCATTATGAATAATGAATAATTTACACATGATATACTCTGTATAACTCAATGAATGCACACTGGAGGAGAACCAATGCACCATAGTGGTGGTCTAGAGTGATCTAGACACACACCAACAGTTACGGGAGTGAACTGCCACCTAGTCTAGTCTATCAGGCAATTACGAAAGTGAACTGCCACCTAGTCTAGTCTCTGAGGCAGTTACAGGAGTGAACTGCCACCTAGTTGAGTTAACTAGTCAACTAGTCTTCAGTTAACTGACTGAACAGAGAGTAGTGAGGAGTAGATCAAGGAATCAAGGGTAATGCACCAATTTGGTGATGATCCCAATACAAGTGTGCATTAGCATGGTGATGATCCCAATGTTGCATGGTGACAAAGCCAATGTAACATCTAAAATCAACTCAACTAGTCAAACATAAGTTTCAACTGAAAGAGAATATTCTCCATGTGGAATATTCTCCCCTAAAATATAGGAGATTGGATGATGACTAATTATGACTAATACACAAGGAAAAACCTTAGGAAAAATAAATCCTAGGTGCGTGTGAAGTAACTCCAACAAATTCATCATAGATCCACTCTTTAAATTTAGCCTCCATCTACTTCTTGAAGATATTCTTTTGTTTCCACTTAACCTTCTTCTCCATGTCTTCAATTTCTTGTTTATTCTCCTCAGAGAACCAAAGATGGAAAGTTGTGACCACTCGAATTACATCCTTTTGGGAATTAGTGGCTTAGTGAGGGGGATTTCCTAGAGACCGAGGGGTGAGGCTAGCAGGGGAGCGCTTTTAGTGCTCCTACAACTGTTAGTAACTCCAGAGAGGGAGATGCTTGGTTTCATGGTGGGACTACAAGGGAGACCAAAGAGAGCCACAACCCATCATGACATTACTATACCATGCACAAATATACCATGATCACATCTCATAACCGTTGCATGGGAGAAACTATTCAAAAAAGAGGATCCTGGTTGAGAGAGGGAATGGGCTTGCAAATGCCACCACCCAAAAGAGTGACCACAAAAGGTAGACAAGCACGACCCTTGCTAGGGACAAATTGAAATTCCTATGAGGCAAAGGTAAGGCTAAAGCCAACACAAGAAAGAGGATTAGACCAAAGAAACCCAGGACAGAGCCAAAGACCCTTTACCAAGAAAGGAGGCCAGAAGAGAGTACCCCAGTGACAAGAAGGGACTGAGGTAGACTAGTTTTGGAGTGTATAAACTTCCCTCGAAGTCCTTAAGGAAATCCCCATCGGACCATAAAATTGGAAGATGGTACAAACTAAACCCAATCACCACCTATTCTATCATTAAGATGTTTGTAATTTTTTTTAAAAAAAAATTTCACTTTCATTTTATTTATTTTTATTTATTTACTATGTTTTTTAACTCTATTTTTTTTAAATGATTGTAGGTTTTTTTTTTATTATTATTATGATTCATTTTACCTAACTTAAATTTAATTTTCCATTCATTATTATTTTTTTATTCTTATCTTTTATGATTTTTGTTTTTCCCTTTTTCTTATTTATATTTATTTTCTTATTTATTGTCTTAGTGGACATTAATCATCATCATTATCATCATAAAGTCATAAATAATTGTAATTTTTTATTTTATTTTTTAACTTTTAATTTAATTTTCTTCGATTTGCAATGCAGGGTTTTTTTTTTTTAAATTCTCTTCATTTATAGCTTCACTAAGTTTTTAATGATTCTCTTTTTTTATTTATTATAAATTTTATAATTTTATATAATTAAATATATTTTTTTATTTTTTTCAATTTAATTTTGTATTCCAGTTTATTAAATTCTTGTCATTTATATTTTCATTGTGTTTTTTTATCGGATGTTTTTAATGATTACCTTTTTCTTTCCTTCTTATTTATTATTTATTATCCATTTTCTTTCCATTTATTATGTTTGTTGAATTCTTGATTTTTATGATTTTTTATATTTCTTTCTCCTTTATTGTTTTATTATTTATGATTTGTCAACTTAATTAAATAGATATTTGTATTTTTTTTTTTTAAATTACTTTTTTACTTTTCAATTTAATTTTGTATTTCTATTTATTGTGAATTTTATGTTGTATTTATTTTAATTTTTTTAAAGATTCTTGTTGTGTTGAAAGACTTATGTTCTACTCAGTATGAGTGAGACTATGCAATTTCTTTAGTGCTCAACATTGAATTGACACATGGCATTTAAAAAAATATTAATAACAAAAAGACCATAAATAAACTATTTCAATATCCACATCAAGTTATGTATATATAACATAACATTGAAATGTTTTAACCACCAACATAAATCCATATTAATTATTGATCTATGAAGAGACTAGAGGGATCAAATCCCTCAAGGTGAAAAACTTGAGGAAATGTTTGCACCTTGAGGGATTTGATCCCTCTTGGCGCTTGATAGATCCATAGTTAAGATGGATCTACTATGGTTCGAGTCACATATGTCAAAACCTTAAATCATCATCAAAATGTATATGTATATGTTTTAGATGAATTTGATGGTTTGAAACTTAGTAAGTATCATTTAAAATTTAAAGAGTACTATCAAGAAGGACACATGTGACCCATAATAAAGTAACAATGTTCAATGATAAAGAAAGATGAATTATAAGAAATAAATAGTATCCATATAATAAATAATAGATAGTGACCAATCTTAATATGTTTTCTTAAGCTTCTCTTTTACCCACACCCAATACATTGATAGATGAGAAAGGAAATTGATTTCCATGACAGTTCAAAACTTTAACTTGAGAAATATCATATTATAGTGAAGGGGGTCTCCCAACCTTTAACATTTGACTTGATAATTTGCATTATCTTGGTGTTGAAATCAACCTACTCGATCAATTTCCGTGGTATCATTTCTTCAATTAATGCACCAAATCATTTTTATTTGTACTATCATTGAAATTAATGTGTGTTATATCATTATTAAAATCAATACAACTACTTGATTATTCTATATAATTTTTCATTGTATCATCACTGAAATCAATGCATTTTATTGTTTTGCATTATGTCGTTATTGAAATCAATGCAATTGATTGCTCTAAATCATTTTTTATTGTATATATTTGAAACAAATGCACCATATTCTTGTGTGTTATATCATCCCTGAAATCAATGCAACTACCTATTGCCTATGATTTTTATCAATTATGAAATCATTACACTTACATGATTGCACTAAATCATTTTTTATTATATTATCACTGAAATCAATATACCCCATTGTTTTGTTTTATATCATTGTTGAGATTTGCATTATTCCTTCCTTTCCATGGTTGGAACATATCATTAGTGTAAATCTCCACCCCCTAAATTCAAACCCCCTTCCTTTTGATAACCTATTAAAATATAAGTATATATATTAGGAGGTTTTTTATCCTCTTCATATTTACCTAATATCTCAATAATATCTTTATTTCCAATATACTTTTCATTATTTTACGTTTGAAACAATTTGAAAACTAATGATATGACATGACAATGTGGTGATGAAAAAGGATAAGATGATCTAGTTTAAAGAATATGTTTTTCAATGAATGAAAAATAATAATTTATGAAAATGAAGAATGATAATAATTTTAGATGGATGAACAGATGTTGAAAAACATGATTGATTTTGTCATATCAGACTCATTAAAAAATGTTATTATATTTTTGTATGCTACATAATGAACATATTATTGTTCCTCAAGATGTTCTTGGTTACTTAGGAACTATGTTGAGGCATCTCAAAACCTGATTTATGCCTCAAGATGGCTCTTGGTCCAGAGGGTGTAACCCTCAATGATCAATAAAAGATTATTTCCCACAGTCACTAAGCATAAACTTATAACATTAAGAACACAAATCAATGAGATTTGGAATAATATAGAACAAGATTTAAAAGGTTGGATATGCAATGACATTTGATTGGATTTGTTGATTAATTGGGTTGGTTGTCATTGATGTCAACCCTTGAAGTAAGTACAATAGCAAATTTCGGTAACCCCAACAATATGGTTAAGGGAATTAAGTTTGTTTGATGTATAATGGTATGAAGGTTATTATATTTGTAGGTAAGAATATTCTAGATGGATAGTACATGTCATTCCATTTCCGGTGATATGTGGAATGTCACATAACTCCTCACGGTTAAAGAGTTATGGCCTTGTGAAGTTGGAGCACCCTCATGAGTTATCTAGAAGGTCAAAGAACTCAAATTATTCTAGAAGCTCCTAAAAGAAGTTGACTAGTCAAGTGGGTGAAACTAGGAGTTAATCATGGGTTAAGTTGTTGCAATAAGAAAATAATTAAAAATAAATTAGTTGCAACTAAAAGTGGAGAGTTTACTATTTGTGGATAAAGTGGTTACAAGTGGACAAGTGGGTTAGCCCCAAAAGATGGAAATTGGGTTAAGTTGGTTAGAAGGTAACCCCTTGAGGAAGCTACATGGAAGTATAAATAAGAGAGAAAGACTCTCCTATTAGCACCTATTGAGCACATTGAATATCTATTATTGTGTAAGGTTTATTGCAGTTACTCATTGATACATTTGAAGTTACACAACTCTGAGGTAGCACGAAGGGTTGACGGCGAAAGTTTTAGAATTGTAGAAATACTGAAAAAAACCTAGTTTTTTATGTGTGTGCAGGCTGCAGTGGAGAAGGGAGAGTGCGTACGTGGGTTGGCAGTATAACAGGGCGTGCACATGTGGGAAAATCCATAAAATCTTGAGTTGTTAAGGGTGCTAGGTTCTCAGAGTCTGAAAGCAAGCTTCCAGGAAGGTCTACAATGATCAGGTACAACGGATCTATCTACAGATTCAAAAGGTATGTCATATTCTTATGTGTAGTTGGATATTGTTGTCTCCATGAGATATGGTTATGGGAGTTTGAGGTTTTTCCCTAGAGAGAGTGTTGGTTGTATGTCACTTATGGTATGAGCTAGATCTATAGAAACACAACACTGGTATGTTGGTATTATTCAGTGGTTCATCTTGTTGGTTCAACTATTGAGACATAGTTGTATTTCTTGGTACATGGTTGAGGGTTTTGGTTGTGAAGTGGTTTGTATGGTGTGAGGTTTCATATCAATAAGGGTTTGATGTCTAGTCCATGTGAGGATTATTACACTTGTTCATGATTGTACACACCTATATGGAACATGACTAGAGAGACATAGATGCATTTGGTTAAGGAATGTATAAGATTATGTACGCACATGGCACATCTACAAATAAGACACAGTGACATGTTGCAGGTTGATGTGACAGAGGTAGCAAAGTGTTTGAAGTTTTAGAAAAGGTGAAAACCCTAGCTTTCTGAAGGTGTACGCAGGCTGCAATATAGACATGCCACGTACATACGCAGGTTCTAGTATAGATATGGTGTGTACATACGGGAGCCACAACATATACAGGTCGTGTACCTGTTGGGTTTTGTTGGTACAAGCTGAGTACAGGTGCAGGTTGGTTATAGGTAAGTGGCACAGGTTGGTTACAGGTTGTCGATACAAGTTGGTACATGTTTACAGTGGTATATCTCACAGTGACAGTGTGGCAATGGTTTCATCATTTGACACTCATATTTCAGGGTGGATGGATGGGGCAAGGATAGGTGGTAGTAGCCACCTTCCAGTTGTAGCTGAAGAACATAGGGGTTTGTAGCCTCCTTCTGGTTGTAGCCATAGAATTGGGGATTTGAAGCTTCCCTTAGGTTGTAACCTGAATATATAGGGGGTCGGAGCCTCCTTCCAGTTGCAGGTGGAGAACAAAGGAAGTTGGTGCTTCCAATTAATGTAATTCTTAAAGACATATAAGAAAATCATTCCATGGTTTTCTCCTGCATTAGGTTTCCACCTAAAAATATTGGTGTACTATGTATTTGTATGATTGTTCATTGTTCATGGTTTATTTACTCTGCACTTATTGAATGATAATGGTATATTGATCATAAATATAAATAGCATTTACATATTGTGGTTAAAATGATTAAATTGCTCTATTACTGATTCACCCCCCCTCTCAGTAATCCAACAATTGGTATCAGAGTAGGTTCCTTCATAAATCAATTTAACCACTAAAAGGTAGATCATGGAGAGAAACAATATGTATACAAATGGAATACCACAGTTTGATGGATATAACTATGCATTATGGAGAAGCATGATGAAAACATATGTACACGCATAGGGATTTGAGGTTTGGAAATCAGTTGTACATGGATATAATTACTAGGAAGTTTCCCAAAGTTGGAAGCGCGATATTGTGGGCCTTTTGAGGTATTATAAAAGATAGGACCAGTTGCATACATCCTAGCATTACCTACATCCATGAGAATTCATAATTTGTTCCATGTGTCTTTATTAAAAAAGTATGTACCTGATCCTAATCATTGATTGGAATGTGATCCAGGTGGAACATGAAAGGTATTTTCAGGTAGAACCATTGCACATCATGGACTAGAAAATCAAAGTGCTCAAGAACAAATCCATCGGCTTGGTAAATTTTCAATGGACTTGTTACGGTTCTGAAGACGCTACATGGGAGCACGAGGAAGCCATGCGGGAAGCATACCCACAATATTTTGAAAATTTTGAAGAAAATTGAATGTACATTTGTACATAAGTGAATGAAGACTCCATTTTGGTAGATGAATATTCTTGGAGCCACAGATCTGATATTTCTCGTCCAATCGATCTGTGGGTTGAGGGGAAATGGGAGCTTCTAGTTGGAATTTCTATGTGAGTCATTAAGTGGTAGAATTATCAAGTATTTTGATGTAATTCTTTTATATATGTCAATCTATAAATTGTATGGTTATGTGCACTAAGGATAGTGCAGTTTGTAGGGGGAGGGGAATGTAACATCCCCATTTTCAAACCCAAAACTAGTGATGTATATTGTAGATGTATTATATGGCCAAGAGCCAAGTGATGTATATTGTAAATATAGTATATGGTTGAGAGACAAAGCAATGTAATATGTAGATTATGTAAATTGAATGTAATGAATAAAATGTATCGCTGGCTATAGACGGACACAAACGAAGAATTGAGGGCTTAGTATCCACAAGAGAGAGAAGGGGTCCNGGGGGGGGGGGGGTTACCCATGTCTATTAAATAAAAACCCATTTCTTATTTCCTTCTAAATTATCCTTATCATGAACCTTCCATTAGTTGTTGAGTGTTATATAGCCCAATCATTGAATTCATGTAAGAGGGTGGGTTTGAGAGTCACATACCATAGTTATTGAGATCATGGGGGATGAGTACAATCATCTTGGATAAACATAAACATTTGAATAAGTTTAAAAGGAAGGAAAATAAGACCACCACAGTGATGAGAGAAGGAGGAAAGCCATCTTGCACTCATTGCAAGAAAAGCAGTCACAATGATGAACATTGTTGGAAATTGCATCTAGAAAAGAGATCGAAATAGTTCGGTGGAAAGGGGAAGACAAAAACTATTTCTACAGTGCAACAAGATCTTGGTTCTGATTTAGGAGATGAAGGAAATATCCCAGTGGTTGGAGTACAAGGTAAAGATTCCCTTCATGCTATTTCAAGTTCCAATAATGAATCTCATGATGATGAATGAAAGAGGAATGAATTGTTTCACATAAGAGTTGTATCTAAACACACTAAGATAGATACATTATTTGATCTAGGTTCCCAAGTAAACTTAATATCTGAAACACTTGTCAAGAAGATGGGTCTTGAAATGAAACCACATCCAAAGCCTTATCCTCTTGGTTGGGTATGTGATAAAGCAAAACTTAATGTCACCAAACAATGTAGGGTCAGATTTGTTATTGATTCAAAGTTGATTGATAAAGTGGATTTGGATGTTGTACCACTTGATATATGTGGCATATTGTTGGGAAGTCCTTATCTTTACGATAGAAAAGAAGTCTTCTTTCATCATGAGAACAAATACCACCTTACTAAAGGGGGAGTGGAATATATTTTTAGAGCTCACAACATGAGGGTAAACACAACACTTGTTAGTGCAGGGCAAATGAAAAGACTCATAAACACTAATAAGAGATATATACTCATGGTCATAAGAGAGAAAGATGTCGGGACATCCGACACTTTCCAAGGATGTGATCCTTCCCATAAAAAGGAATTAATTGATATTTTTTCTAAGTATGATGATATTTTTTAGGAACTAGATGGATTACATCCTAAGAGAGAAATCCAACATGAAATACATCTTCAACAAGACTCTCCTCTTCCTAATGTGGGCATGTACAGGATGTCATTTTTGGAGATGACAAAGATCAAGAAGCAGGTACAGGGCTTATTGGATCAAGGGGTCATCAGGCCCAATTCATCTCCTTTTGGTTCTCCGATCGTGATGGTGCCAAAGAAAGATGGCACATAACGAATGTGTGTCAATTACTAGGCTTTAAATAAAATCACGATGAAAAAAAATGCCCTCTTCCTCGTATAGATGATTTACTTGATCAGTTAAATAATGTTGTTTATTTCACTAAGTTGGATTTGCACAGTGGATACCATCAAATCAGGGTCGCAGAACATGATGCATGTAAGACTTCCTTTAAAACCAAACAAGGATTGTTTGATTGGTTAGTTATGTCGTTTGGGCTTTGTAATGCTCCAACAACTTTCATGCGTGTGATGAATGATGTATTTAGGCATTTCCTATATGACTTTGTGATTGTATATTTAGACGRMATTCTTATTTTTAGCGGGACTTGGGATGAACATGTGAGGCATGTAAAGCAAGTATTGGATACTTTGCAAAGGGAAAAGTTGTATGTAAAATTGTCTAAATGTGAATTTGGCAAGATTGTACTTGTATACTTAGGTCATATTGTAGGAGGAGGACAATTAAAAATTGATCCTTCCAAAATTGATGTAATTGTAAATTGGCCTGAGCCAAAAAGTGTAACCAAGGTCCGAAGCTTCTTAGGTGCAGTCCAATATTGGAGGAGGTTCATTTCAAACTTCTCCTTTATAGAAACTCCTTTGCATGCCTTAACCAGTGTGAAAAACACTTTTCAGTGGGAAGGAAAGCAACAAAAATATTTCGACACTTTGAAGGAGAATATTAGTACCACACCAGTATTAGCACTGTCGAATCTTCAACAACCTTTTGAGATCGAGACAGATGTCAACGAATACGCCATGGGTGGAGTATTGATGCAATATCATAAGCCTATATGTTACCACTCTGAAACTTTTGACCAAGATGTTGTTAACTATCCTACATATGATAAAGAGTTGTATGCATTAGTTCAAAGCATAAAGAAATGGAAGAACTACTTGTTAGGGAAGGAAACAATCATACATACAAATCACAAACCCTTATAGTATATCCAAGCACAGACCAAACTACAACAATCTTGACATTATAGATGGATGGATTTTCCACAACAATTTAATTTGGTAATCAAGTACAAAAAGGGTACAAGTAACAAGGTAGCTGATATTCTTTCTAGACCTCCTATTGTTGCTTCTATTATTTTGAGAAATACTTCTTTATCTCATGATAGCTGTGTAGAGCAATATTCCATTGATGAAGATTTTAAAGAAGTATATGGAAAGCTAACTCATGATGCACAGGTAGAGAACTATTGTCTACAGGGAAAACTACTCTACCATCTTGGAAAGCCATGTATTCCTACAAGTGAACGAGTCCATGTAATACGAGAAGCTCACACTTCTCTTGTGTCTGGGAATATTGGGGTAGGAAAAAATATGGCTCATTTGCAGAGGTTTTGTTACTGGCCTCAAATGAAAGAATTGTAACTAAATATGTAAAGGGGTGTGTGATGTGTTCTACTTGTAAGCCCACTAATAGAAAACTGGGGCTATACTCACCACTTCTTGTTCCATCCCATCCATGGGAAAGTATCACCATGGATTTTGTAGGGGGTTTACCAATGATCAAAGGGAGTCATGACTATTTGCATGTTGTATTGGATAGGTTCATCAAGATGTGTATCTTGATGCCATGTAAAAAGAAGATCACTGCTGAGTAGACTGTTAATCTCTTCTTTCAATATGTTTGGGTTCACTTTGGGTTACCCACATCCATTATCTCGGATCGAGATACTTGATTCCTTGGGGAATTTTGGAATAGATTGTGGAGAATGATTGACACCAAATTGAAGAAGAGCACTACTTTACACCCACAAACCGACGGACAGACAAAGGTGGTAAACAAAAAAATGGTACTTTTTCTTCGAGGCTACTACAACAAGCATCTCAAGTTATGGGATGAACAGATACCCTATGTACATCATGCGTACAACCAAGACTTGCATTCCTCCCCTCAGAGTTCACCTTTTGAGACATGTTTCAGGTACCTACCCAAGGTTCCTTTGGACTTGATGTATGGGAGAGATAATGATGTAAATGAAGAACGAACAAAGGATAGAGCCCGCAATTTCATCCATAGGATCCAATAGGTGCACTAGGCAATCAGGGAACGGTTAGAGAAAATTCAAGCACAATATAAAAATCGACATGACAAGCACATGGTTGATCATCAGTTCCAGGTTGGAGACCGGGTATGGATTCACATTAGCAAGGAGAGATTGAAGGTTGAAGGAAAGAAACTCAAGCCCATTCATTATGGACCCTTCACTATCTTGGAGAAAAGTGGTACCAATGCTTTTAGTCTGGATCTTCCACCTTATATGCATATTTACTCAGTTGTGAATGTAGAGAACTTGAAATGTTTTGAGCCTCCCATGATCATGGATCACGATGAGGAAGTTTCAATACCTTTAGTTGATGAGTTTTATCCTGAGTAATTGGATGAGTTACAGGAAGATATCATCTTGGACAAAAGGAAGAGGACTTCACGCAGGGGTGATGTTGATTATCTTCGAGTAGGCTTAAAGGGCACACATCTGAGCAATGCAAAGTGGATAGAGAAGGACAAAGTGAGGGGACTCTTCCCTCACTTATCTGTTGATTGATGAAAGTTTTTGGTGGTCCAAAAAGCTCTTAGTGGGAAGGCGTGATCCAAAAAGGATCCAGAGAAGGCTAAGAACAACTCAGAACTCGTAGAGGCAACTCAGGACACTCAGAATGGCCTCAACAGACAAAGAAAGGGAAAAACTTCAAAGTTCACAAAACTCAGTGAAAATTACATTGTCACGAAGAGCGCGTCGCAAGCTTTCGAACAATGCAAATGACTTGTCAAACAGAGTTACAGATTGAAAGATATTCACAGTCAAAGTTTGGTCAACCTAGCCCAGTCAACAGGGGGATGAGCCAACATCCGTACAACACATGTGGAAAGAGAATAAGGTGACACATGTCATGCTGACATCATCATGGTGATGTGGCAACACCATAGGCTGCCACGTGTCACCCAATTTTGGCATTTCTGGATCGATCTGTGGGCCAATAGGATTGTGCCACGTGGCATCCGTATGGTCCATACAGTGACATGGCATGATGACGTGGTGCTGACACGACAGGATGACATGGAAGTGGATGGCGTGGCCGAATGAGAGGCTTCCATGTGGCCCAATCAGGGGCTTCCACGTGGCAAGCAGAAAAATCACAAGGACAACCCGTATCTGATTTTTGAAAATAGTATATGGATTGGCAGGTCCGCCAAATCTGGCTGACCATGCCAAATCCGGCCACGTTCTATTCGTTAGTATCCTGGATAGCGCCACTGCCAAAGTTGGCGAAGAAACTTTGTTATATTTATATATATTATAAACAAACCAAAAAAAAGGGGGGAGGGCTACGAGTTTGACCCCGGGACCTCCTCCCCATACTACGCCTTAGTATTCACGCCATAACCAACGGGTCAACGACCCCTACATTGTATTGAATTCCATAAAGTTTACTTAAGAGTTGAGTCCGTTGAGCCTCGGGAAGGAGGCACGCATGTGGTATGACCGTGGACATGCATTTCGAGGCAATACAATCATTAATTGCAAGTTTCATAGGGGCACGCGAACCAAGACAATTTTCTTCTTGGGCCTGGGGGTGCCAGAATCAGATCAAGGTGTGGAGACAGTCATTTTTGGGTAATTTGACGCCAAAAATTCAATTGTGTTGTCTATTTTCTGATTTGAGCATTATTTCTGCATCCTGATTTCAGAATGAGGTATACTTATGTATTTTGCCAAATTATTTTGCTGAGTTAATGAAAAATCCTACCCATTTGAGAGCAGGACCTGGAGACGTAGTCCACCAGGGATGAACTCCGTTATCAAGTTTTTGTGTTCATATTTGATGCTTATGTATCTTCATCATTTAGATTTTCCTTCTTTAATGGTGCACTTTAATTTATGCTCATTTAATGCAATTCTTTATAAGTCACTCGATGAAAAGATCTCGGATCATGGATCCATAGCCCTAGCTCGAGGGTGTTTTTTTGTTGAAAAATGGAAGACCAAGGCTATGGTTGGGAGGAATGTATGTCCTTTGCAACGAGTTGCATACTTTTATAAGATAAGTGTTCATATTTGTTGTGTATATTCATGTGTATTGATGGTATAAATGTTGTTTTGTTTACTCTAAGATATGTTTGGTTATTATTTCTTGTTGTGAGCAGAGTGATGCATTTAGATATCTATTTAAGTGGTTGAATAATTTTGTATGTATTTAGTTGCTTCTGTGCACTGTAATAGTAAATATATTTACATTTTTATTAATATGGACAACTGGATGAACTTGAATGTCAATATGTGCATTATTTTTTTCATTTGTATTTAATATCAAAAAATTTATTGAGTCATTTTAGTAGTGACATGACCCAGTTGGGGGTCGGGTATGTTACATTTATGAAAATGAATATTGATAATAATTTTAGATGAATGAAGAGATGTTGAAAAAAATGACTGATTTTGTCATATTAGACTCATTAAAAAGTGTTATTATATTTTTGTATGTTGCATAATGAACATACAATATCTCATGCAAACTTTGGTATCAAGTATTGTTGAAGTTCGGATTCGTTAGTCGGCTTCACCGATTCTGACTGAATTGGTGAATGTGATGATTGGAAGTCCGCTTCTGGCTATGTGTTTTGCTATAGCACTAGACCTTTGGTATGGTCATGCAATAAAAAAAAGGTAGTCACTTTGTTGACTATAGAAGAAGAATATCGTGGCACCGTTCAAACAGGTACTGAAGCAGTGTCGATTTGCCAACTTTTGGGAGAACTTGTCCTTCTTGTTCAGAAATCGACTACAATCTATTGTGATAACCAGAGTGCTATACAAGTTTCTGACAATCTTGTTGCCCACAATATGATGAAGCATGTTGAGATCCATGCTCACTATTTGAGACAGTTGGTTCATGAGAACGTTGTCTCTCCTGAATATTGCAGAACATAAGATCAAGTTTTTGATATCTTCACCAAACCTTTAGTTGAAGCCATATTTACCAAGATCTACATGATGCTTGGGCTTCAAGAAGATACAATTATGGGGGGGGTGTCCTAATGACGTAATTTCACCTCTTGAAACTCTAGAGTT
>ML788640.1:431227-460634 GCA_009831015.1 Picea engelmannii
AGGTCTACACACGCTAGCTCGACACTTAATGGCTCAGCTACTCCCCTCGCAGGGGCCATGCGCAGTTAAGGTGGTGTCTGACAAAGAATACCCGTCTGAATTTGGCTGAAGGGACACCAAGCCTGGATAACTGAGCACGCCAATGTTAGGCGGTTTTCTCTGAGTATATAAACTCAGTCTTTGTATTTTGTAATCTATCTATGGTTGAGCAAGGCTCCCGGTTGTAAAAATTTAATGAAGCACTATTATTTTGGTTATGCATGGACTCTTGAGACTTCTTGTCTTGTGAATGTCAGTTTCCTTCACGTCTTTGTTTACACTGTGTTAGAACGACTCGGAATTGGAGAATCCAGTCGAGTTGTAACTGTTATAGGATGATGTAGATTGGATCATTGTAACAGTTGCATTGTCTCTAATCGGTCCTTGTGATTTTCTTAAGCGCTGAACGACTTGGAATTGGAGAATCCAGTCAAGTCCCCCTTTTAGTTTCTCGAAGCCCTGAACCAGAGGATCTCAAATTCATAGTTTTTCTTCTACAAATTACTGAAAGGCCTGTTGCCCGAGGTAGCTTGTCCACTCCTCTCACCAAGTCTTCAACCTGCTCATTTTCAAATCAACCCACTGACTGAAATTAGATCAAGACCTCCTTTGTTCCTTACATGCCGGACCTAGTCCCTGAGTTAGAGTGATATCTTCCCGAGTCTCTACCCATTTGATCACCCATTAAAACCTACCGTGACATAAAACTGATGGGCGTCGGGCTCTGCTCCTGCTGCAATCCAGGAGTGACTTCCGTCGCCAACATTTTTGGCGCCGTTGCCGAGGACGAAGTTGAAAATCTTCCCTGGGATTGAATGACATTGAGCTTCTGATTCTGAAGGTGCATCAGGCATCAGAGCCCTTGAAGATTGCTACTGTGCACCTGGCGACTCCATTGTGACGACTCCACTGTGACGAACCTGCCATGTCAATTGTGGCTTTCAGAGGCAGACACACGCGGTCCCATCCACAACTGCCTCTAGCTACACCTGAGACTGAGCAGGAGGTGGTCCTCGGAAAAGGAAATACCTCTGAAGGAGAAGCTATCGCCGCTGAACCAGGTAATCTGCCATCTCCTTCTGAAAGAACTTCATTTTCTCCTCCTCAGTTTCCTAGCAGACCGCTTTCTGAAGTTTCTCGTTTCCTGAATTTCGGGAGTGTTCCTGTTGAGGTTTCCCCCCTGGTCTGGGATTGGAGGGAGAAATCCTTGTCACTCCCCTCTCCCCCGAAGCTGTACCTTGGCGAAGACCCAGGACCACTGAAGATTTCCCCACTCCTAGCTCTACCACTCCTCCTTTTGTTACTGTTGCCCCTTCTGCACAAAGAGACACACCCGCCGGCTTAAGCTCGATAGCCTTCTCCCTAAATCCCCTGTTGTTTCCCACTCCCCTTAAAAGCTCATCCCCAATATCCCCTTGTCGAGCTCCTTCTCCTCCCAGTTCTCCTCCACATAATATCCCTATGGCAGGAGAAAATCCCCCAATGACTAGAATGGAGGCCATCATAGCCGCTAGGTATGCTCTCCTTGCGTTACCTCAGCCTCTCAATGCCCTCCCAGCAGATGGTTACCTCAAACAGCTGCCCAAGTTTACAGGCGAGGGGGACGTAACTGCAGAAGAGCACCTAGAAGCCTTTTACAGTTTTACAGATGATAATGTTATCATGCATGTAGACATATGGATGAGGATTTTTGTCCATAGCCTTCAAGGCGAGGCTAGAAAATGGTTCAAGGCCCTGCCCCCTGGATCTATTGATGGGATCAAAGCTTTAGATAATGCCTTTTTGAGATAGTGGGGAGATAAAAAAGACTTCATGTATTACATGACAGAGTTTGGGTCTTTGAAGAGAAAGGAAGGAGAGTCTGTCTCCGACTTCTCCAAGAGATTTAATAAAATGTACAACAAAATCCCTGTTGAGATAAAACCCTCCGAAGCTTCTGCAAAGATCACTTATGCTAGCGCCTTTGACCCCGATTTCTACCTCCTATTGAGGGAAAGAAGAGCCACTACTCTGCCCCACATGCAGGATGCAACCGTGGAGGTAGAGTCTAACATATTGGTTGTTGACCGACTCAGGAACACTACTGGTAGAAACATATCCAGGCAGAGGCCTAAAGCTTCCTCATCCAGTTCCTCTCCCCTGCCCCTTCAAAAATATGAGACAGCTAGAGTACTAAAATCACTTTCTGCCAGGATGAAAAGGTGGGAGTTAGAAGGGAAGCCCATGTACAGAAATCCCCAAAATACTGATGGTAGAGGTTTCAGGAGACCTAATAACAATGGACCACAGGCTTTCCCAAAGGAACCAAAGGGGAAAGACAGGGAAGATCAAAGGATCCAAACCCCTCTCCAAAATAACTTGGTTACTCATGAGGGAGGGGAGGAGATAGACGAGTTTGACCCCGAAATTCATTGTGTTGAAGAAGCTCCTCCTTTTCCCCATTTGACTCAGTCTGCATACGAAAAATCCCTGATGAACATCAAAATCCATGAGTTAGGTAAGGGAGAAAGGGCCGGTCACACCTCTAACAGATACAATCTCAGGTCAAGAAAGAGAGAATGAGACTTTGACAGCCAAGACCAGCCCCTCATAGCAGATAGGCTTACTAAGCCTGCGACAGCCACTACTAAAGAAAAGAAAACTCAGAGTGCTTCGCCAGCAGCCAAGGAGCCTGTCACTGAGGTAAGGGAAGCTCCTAAGCCTAGCCCCTCCTTCAATTTTGAGTATGAGATTCATAAGATTAGAATTCCTGTACCCCTATCTGAACTCGTTAAAAACGAAGATTTCAAAAGGTCCCTCTCCAAGTTGCTACAATCTGAGTCCCCCCAGCCTCCCTCTGACTCAGTGAACCTTCAAGATGAGAAACCAGCTGTCATCCTAGGTCCCATGGTAGAAGACAAAGATGATTCATCCCCTCCCTTCTACACCTCCCTGAACATACATGATAAAGTGTTGCATAATTGCCTCATGGATTCATGAGCTTACCATAATCTTATGCCCAAAATAGTAATGGAAGAATTGAGACTGGAGGTGACAAAAGCTTATCATGATTTGTATTCTTTCGATTCAAGGAGAGTCCAGTGTCTAGGAGTCATCAAAGACCTGGTGGTTTCTTTGTTTCAGCTTCCCATGAAGAGTGTGGTCATGGATATTGTGGTAGCTGACGTTCCCCCCAAGTTTGGCATGCTGCTATCAAGGTCTTGGATTAAAAGACTTGGAGGAACGTTATAGATGGATCTCACATACGCCACCATTCCGGTCTTTGGAGGGGAACACAGGAGGTTGTACAGAGAAGCCCAACTAGCCTATATTGTCAGTGATGAAGAAAACCCCACTAATCACCCCATCTTTGCACTTGACACTGATTTAGTGTTTAGTTTGTTACAGATCACTGGAGCTCCCGAGGTCCCTGTACAGATAAGAAAGCAGCCCATTCTTAATCAGCAGACACCTCCTCCAACCACCTCTGTTTGGAATATGTTCTTTGACGGAGCTTCCTCCAGTATAGGCGCAGGCGCTGGAGGGATTTTCATATCGCCTTGTCAAGAGACCATATCCCTGTCATACAAGATGGAATTTGAAACTACCAACAATGTGGCGGAATACGAAGCTCTTGTTCTGGGTATGAGGGCTGCAAAAGAAATGGGAATTAAAGAGGTGTCAGTGTTCGGAGATGCAGAATTGATAATCCAACAGGTCAGGAATGTTTATCGGGCCAAGCATCCTCGGCTCAGGAGTTACAGAAACGAGGTATGGGACCTGATTGATAATTTCTTCTCAGCTTTCAACATTACTTTTATCCCAAGGGAAGAAAATACCTCGGTCGACTCCTTAGCGGTTTCGGCTAGTCTGTTCAGGATCTCTCTGCCGTCGAAGATCCATGGTGAGGTCGAAATAAGATACAGACCATCCATCCCGGAAAATGTAAAGCATTGGGAGGTATTCGAGGACTATCTTGAAGTCAATGATTTTTCAGCATTGCACATTGATCAGGATCCTGATCCCGAAGGTGACCCTCCCTCTGAGGTATTCTTGAATAAAATCGTTAATCACCAGATTATTCAGCTGCCTAGCAACCACATTCCAAGGGGGCTAGTCCCTTTAGAAAGGTTGTTCGACAAGAATGATGTGGCAGTTAAGGGTGGTGTTTCAAATAAAGATGCTGATACAGCCGAATGCAACATTGGCACATAGGAAGAACCTAAGTTTATCAAATTATCAAGCAACTTGACCAGTGAACAGAGGGCGGAATATACTAAGTTATTGAGGGAATTCGCTGATGTGTTCACATGGGCCTATGAAGACCTCAAGACTTATGACACATCTGTCATTGAACACAAGATCCCACTGAAAGAAGAGGCTAAGCCATTTAGGCAGAAGCTGAGACAAATAAATCCCATGTTGCTACTTGTCATGGAGAAGGAAGTGAAGAAATTGCTAAATGCCCAAATTATCGTCCCCTTGAGATATTCCGAATGGGTGGCCAATTTGGTCCCAGTAAGGAAGAAAAGTGGAGAAATCAAACTTTGTGTTGATTTCAGGAACCTGAACAAGAGCTCAAGGAAAGACAATTACCCCCTGCCCAATATGGAACAAATACTGCAGAGGGTAACTGGTGCATCTAGGATATCCATGATTGATGGCTTTTTCTGGCTATAATCAGATATCAGTCATACCTGAGGACAAAGAAAAAACGACCTTCACCACTCCTTGGGGCACATTCATGTATGCCAAAATGTCTTTTGGATTGATGAATGCAGGGGAAACATTTCAACGAGCCATGGACATAGCCTTCATCGGGGAGAAAGATAAGTTTGTGGTGATCTACCTGGATGACATAACAGTCTTCTCCAGGTCTGACAGAGAGCACTGCGGTCATCTGAGAAAAGTTTTTTTGAAGTGTTGGAGGTTTTGCCTATCCTTAAATCCCAGAAAATTTTTGTTTGCTATGAAGGAGGGGAAGCTATTAGGCCACATAGTATCAGAAGATGGAGTGAGGATTGATCCTAGCAGGGTAGAGGCAATTCAAACCCCGTCACTTCCTAGATCTAGGAAGTTCAGGCCTTTTTAGGGAAGATTAATTTCTTGAGGAGATTCGTCTCAAATTTTGTTGAGTTGGTGAAACATATCACAGCCATGCTCAGGAAGGGAAATGAAGTGAAATGGACCGCTGAACCCAGGAAATCTTTTACCTGAATAAAAAGGGCATTGACTGAGGCACCTGTGCTGATTAGTCCTGACTATTCCAAAGGATTCCTAATTTTCTCTTTTGCTTCTTTTGATACAGTAGCGACGGTCTTGTTGCAGAAAAATGAGGAAGGGCGAGAACAACCCATTGCCTTTTTCAGCAAGGCATTAAGAGATGCAGAGGTCAGGTATGAAATCATGGAAAAACAAGCCTATGCCTTAGTAAAATCTCTCAAAGCTTTCAGAGTCTATGTCTTGCACTCAAAGGTGACCGCATACATTCCTTCAGCCTCTGTAAAGGACATCCTTGTACAGCCCGACATAGATGGGAGAAGAGGTAAGTGGATTGCCAGGATCCTAGAGTTTGATCTGGAGATTAAGCCCACTAAGTTGATAAAGGGGCACGGTTTAGCCAAGCTGTTGGCTGAATCCAATCGCAAAGCCTTGGGGGTTAGCTTCATCAATGCCTGTTCAGAAAATCCGCAAGCTGAGTCGACCAATAAGAATTCTCAGGGTGCCTTACCACTAGCAGCATGCACCTGGTACAAGGATATCTTGCACTTTTTGCAAGAATTGAAGCCTCCTGATGGAATGGGAAAAAGCAAGGCGAGAGCTTTAAAGCTCAAGGCGGTCAGTTATTGCCTCATTGACCAAGCCTTGTACTGGAAAGACCCTCTAGGGGTGTTCTTAAGATGCCTGGACCCGCAAGAAGCCCAGAAGTTTATAATTGATTTCCATAACAACCTTTGCGGGAGGCATCATTTCTGGAAAACCACAGCTCATAAGATCCTCAGGGCTGGATATTTCTGGCCTACTTTATTCGCTGATGTCTGCAGAGAAATCAGATCTTGCATCAAATGCCAAAAGTTCTCAGGAAAACAACAGCTCAAATCACTTCCATTAAAGCCTATAGTAGCTTCAACACCTTTTCAGCAGTGGGGGTTGGACTTCATTGAAGAAATTCATCCTCCCTCAAGTGGTCAACACAGATGGATCCTGACTGCGACAGACTATTTCACCAAGTGGATAGAAGCTACCCCTACCAGGAGCACTTCTCACAAAGTAATTATCAGCTTCCTGGAGGATCTCATAGCCATATTCAGCTGTCCTAGCAAAATCGTCACGGACAATGCCGCCTCTTTTAGGTCTGAGCCTTTGGTCAAGTTCTGTGAACGGTTTGAGACTTCGCTGATCCACTCTACTCCCTATTATCCTCAAGGAAATGGACTAGCAGAGTCTTCCAATAAAATTCTGATTAAGCTCATTAAAAAATTATTGGAAGACAACAAAAGGGCCTAGGATTCAAAGCTCAAATTTTCTCTATGGGCCGACCGGGTGACAACAAAGAAGTCCCTGGGCGTCTCACCTTTCCAACTTGTTTATAGAACAAAGGTTGTTTTCCCTACCCAGCTCGCTTTATCTGTGGCTAAATTTCTCTAGGACCTTGAAGGAGAGCCTGACCATATGATTAGAAGGATTCATCAGATGGTGGAAGTACAACAGATCAGGGAACAAGCCATGGACAGGGCCTACCATCATCAACAGAAGATCAAGCAAACCTTTGACAGGAAGAGCAACAAGAAAGCTTTCGAGCTGGGTGATCTAGTGCTCAAATGGGATGCACCCAGGCAGGATAGGAGCAAACACAGTAAGTTTGATGCCCTCTGGTTTGGGCCTCTCAAGATCGCCGAGGTATTTTCAAACAACATTTACAGGTTGCAGGATTTGGAAGGCGAAGAAGTTTTTGATGGCCCAGTAAATGGGCATTTCTTAAAAAAATGTTTTTTGTAAGCCGTAGGCGGCTTCTTTTGTTTTGTAAATATTGTTTTCTGTTTTCTGTTTTCGGCTTAATAAATGACTCCATAGCCCAACAACAAGACACTGGATCTGCAAAAAGAGTCCTTAGAGCATCACAGGGACGACTCTATCCCCCATGGAGCCTAATGTTAGCGACATTTCTTGTCCGAGGCACAAGAGTATTCGGGTCTGCAAGTTGCTCGAGAAGCGCTCGAGCGCGCAGCATGAAAAAATCTTGTTTTAAGGCTTCCAATCAAGCAGGCGGGTGAAATTACGTTGTCAACAACCCGAATTCATCCTTAAAAGCAGATCAACGGTCATCAGGATATCGGGCCTACCAAGTTGACCGATGTATAGCATCAAAGAAAGCAACTATATGCCAAGACTGATTCTGGGTCGTTCGATCCAGCGACACATAGTGCGAGATCTGGTCGGCATATCGACATTCGGGAGTTCGAAGGGTGAAAGTCCCTCATCATTTCATATCTCGAAACCCTAAACCCCGGGGTGCCGAAAGCGCCCAGAGCCGGGCCCATAGTATCGCGAAGCAGCCTCAGTCGTTCATCCACAGGAGACATCTGGCGCGCGATTAGGCTCCTCGCCTTTTCTCCCGTCGCGACTTCGAAATGCAAGGAATAGCCTCGTCATATTCCCGATGCGTGAGGCACCGAGAGTGTCCAGGCCCCGGGCCCACAACATCATCGAGTGAGTTTAGGGCCGTCAGATCTGAGAAGGACGCGTGGCGCCCAATTAAGCTATCTCGGTGTTTCGCTCATCGCAGCTGTGAATAAGCAAGGATTAACTCCTTCCATTTGCGAACGTCGAAAGCGTTTTGAGAATAGACACAGGGTCACAGCCCGTGGTCACTTGGGAAAGAAAGGAGCTGTGCAAAAAGGGGCCAAAGGCGTCGAGTCTAGTCACTGAAAGGATCATCGTGATCTCTGTGTGCCACCTGATCCGATCTCGATCCTGGTTTTCGCTTGGAGTAAATGAAGATGAGAAGGGGTGGCTGAAACCTCTCCTCATGCATTAAGTGTAAAGTATGGATAATCTGGCAAGCGGTCTGCTCAAGAGGGTCCTGTGTACCCCTTTTTCTAAAGAAGCCATGCCGAGTCCTCGACCAGCCGGAGGAGGTCTGCACACGCTAGCTCGACACTTAATGTCTCAGCTACTCCCCTCGCAGGGGACATGCACAGTTAAGGTGGTGTCTGACAAAGAATACCCGTCCGAATTTGGCTGAAGGGACACCAAGCCTGGATAACTGAGCACGCCAATGTTAGGCGGTTTTCTCTGAGTATATAAACTCAGTCTTTGTATTTTGTAATCTATCGATGGTTGAGCAAGGCTCCCGGTTGTAAAACTTTAATGAAGCACTATTATTCTGGTTATGCATGGACTCTTGAGACTTCTTGTCTTGTGAATGTCAGTTTCCTTCACGTCTTTGTTTACACTGTGTTAAAAAGACTCGGAATTGGAGAATCCAGTCGAGTTGTAACTGTTATAGGATGATGTAGATTGGATCACTGTAATAGTTGCATTGTCTCTAATCGGTCCTTGTGATTTTCTTAAGCGCTGAACGACTTGGAATTGGAGAATCCAGTCAAGTCCCCCTTTCAGTTTCTCGAAGCCCTGAACCAGAGGATCTCAAATTCAGAGTTTTTCTTCTACAAATTACTGAAAGGCCTGTTGCCTGAGGTAGCTTGTCCACTCCTCTCACCAAGTCTTCAACCTGCTCATTTTCAAATCAACCCACTGACTGAAGTTAGATCAAGACCTCCTTTGTTCCTTACATGTCGGACCTAGTCCCTGAGTTAGAGTGATATCTTCCCGAGTCTCTACCCATTTGATCACCCATTAAAAACTACCGTGACATAAAACTGATGGGCGTCGGGCTCTGCTCCTGCTGCAATCCAGGAGTGACTTCCGTCGCCAACATAATCTACACAATATTTTCAATTTTCTCCTACCACTTTCAATTTGAATAATATGTATTATATCAGTCCACTTCTGTCCTACCACTTACCACTTTCAATTTGGACAATATGTATTACATCAGTGCACTTCCGCCTAATCACCAAGTTGTGCCTTCAAAAAGCCATTATCATTTCATTTAATTAATTGATAATTAAATATTTTGCCCATTGGCACATAGATCCATCTACTTTACTGTTGAACCTTTTTCTCTATCAATGTATCTTTTTCACATTATTTGTTAATTTTTTGGGTTTAAACTATTGAGTAATTTAGCATATTTTTCAATGGAATAGTGTAGCTATGTAGCATCATTCTTATTCTTTTTGAGGCATGGTGTTTTGTGCAAATAGATAATGGAATATTGTGATTTTGATATTGAAATTTTATGATGTCTCAAACTTTTAATATTATGAATAGATTTATATAAAACCCCATTTTTATTGCAACTCCATTTTTATTCATATCTTTATTGGTGGTATAGAAATAGCTTTTAGAATCAAAATGCATGTTGCCAAACCCCTTTCACCTCATTCCCAAAACAATGTAGAATTGTTATAGCAAGATTTGCCTCACCATTGCTATCTTGCACAGAGGACCTTTTTTCATTTTCCTATGCAGACTTATCATCCCTTTTTGATGAATCCAGAGATAAAAATATACATTTTTCCACATATACACTCCCTATCAATTATACAAGATTTGTATACGCTTGTTGCTCCACTACAACTCACGTATATCAGGATTTGTGCCAGAAAATTAAAAATGAGGTCGGGTTTCCATGTCACGACAGAAGATCTCTGATCCTTGGCCTTCCATATACTGGAAACGTTTCGACTCGGCCCTTCAGTTGCATTCTGAAGGCTATAAGAGCATAATTTCAAGCTATGGAAAACATGAGAAAGCATACAACTTTGAGAGCAAAGTTACTCTGGAGAAATTACTTCATAATGAGTCTGCATCCCTTTGTCCCGCAAGTCTGAACACAGTGTTTAGCCCCCAAGCTCTTTCCCTATTGTTGAGAGGACCTCATTGCCTCTTTCCTATGAACTTGCATTTGATGGAGGATTGAAGTGGTGGAGACCCAGTTGGAAGGAACTTGGTTTCTTGATTTCTAACCGTGTTGACACCAAAGTCTGTAATGTTGTCAATTCTGCTGATCATTTATTAATAGAAATACTCATTTCTCGTCCTATTGGTATCTTGCAAATATATGATTATTATCCATGGGCGTGTTTGTAATGCTTATTAATGGATTATGCTATCTGATGTGCTAACCCCTTTTATATTATCACTATGTACTTGCTCTGCTTGTTTGTCGAGAACTTCTTGCAGGTATAAAGTTTTGGGTCAAAGTGTTCAACGGTGGAATATCATCAGACGTTGGATCGAGGTAGGCCTCTTCCTTGTATTGCACATTAGTTTATATAGCATATGTTGGAATTGAGTTGATTTCTGTAGTCATACCTGTCTGTTGTGGTTTACCCTTGGCCATAGAGAGTTTTTCCCTTGTAACAGAAATGGCGACTCCACTGGGGAGAGATATTCCTTCTAAGGGTTGAAGTATTTTTTCTTCTTACATTGCTCTTTTTCCTTTGTATTTCTTTTCGTATCATTGCTTGACAGATTTTCTTCACTCTGAGTCTGATTTTTTATCCTTTTGCCCTTGCCTAGCCTTGTTTTAAAGCATATACGCCCTTTTTGCCTTGACAGTCGCGTATACACGCTTGTTGTCTCACTGCAATAAGCGTATATATGCTCTGTTCTCCTGAACAATCACGTATACCACTTCCCCTTGCTTGTTTGCTTAGTTTAGTGATTGTTGGGTGAGATTTGAAAATTGTCAAGCCTTCTTAGGTCTCTATAGTGGCTGTTGAGATTATCTGGGATGACAAGAAACATGTTTGGAGTTGAATTTTTGGGCAGAGTCTCTCTTTGTTTTCCATTTTTGATTTGTCCTTGTTATCTGGGTTGTTTGCTTGGTTGATTGGTATTCTGCTCGAGTTATTGCTTTTATACACAATAGAATTTATATATCAGGTTGCTCATCAATCCATGCATTTTCTTTTTAGTATATTGAAAATACAAAAAATAGGCATTTTGCATTGGTTGGCATTTCCGTCTTGGAATCTTTATCATTAGCTTAACACATTTAGTGAAGGGTTGCATTTTACTTATGAATTGCATAATTGAAATTGAAGATTGCACTGTTCTTATTTAACATATCATTCATTGAAAAGTTAAAGATAGACTTTGCATTATATCAGTATTTATTTTCTTGCAGAGTCATAACACCATGAGTTTCGCTTCCATACATTTTTGAGTAACCACGACCAATAAAATTTATGCTTTAACCTAAAATTGATTAGTCACAATTTTATTTTTTAGGGTGCACAAACTAGCCTAGGATTTAGTGCCTTGGAATAGGATCTTGTGAGTAAACTTCTCCAAAGCAATTAAATCAACATATGTGTCTGAGACAGGGAGTTGAGAAGTCCATTGTATAATTGGTAATATCAGGAGGCTCCGCTCACACTGGAGTTAATCACGAAGTTGCGCGAAGTTAGTTGAAGGGATAACCCCTGGATACTCACCTAGCGTCAGAGATATTTCTGTGGATTTATTCGTATTTGGGGATATTGCTAGTACCCATACCTCTGTGAGAGGCAGTGCTTTCAAGGTTTCGGGCTTTGCTACCCTGCCCATACGGTGATCCGGACTTACGACTGCTCACTTGTGCATCAGTTATACAGTGGTTTATTAGTTGCTTGACTTAGGTATCTCATAGGTTACTTGTAGGGGTTATTCTGTTTGTATCCTGAGTCAGATAGGGGTTGGACAACACACAACCTTTATGGAGGATTACCTCTCCGAGGGGATCTGACCGACTGGTTGTTAAACCTACGAGGGCCCTTATAACTGATTATGTTACCTCCAAACTTTAGCAGGAAGTCTTAGGTCTGTCTTGGACGAGACATACCTTCTTTAGCAAGGGAGGCCACTCAGCCACTTTAGCCCATTTGTATGCATATTGTCCATTTGACTTTTTGGTATTCTTTTTGACTACTAGTTGGCCTTAGGATATATTTTTATTCGTTGGAGATTCATAAGTCGTTGTGGAGTCTGATCAACTTTCTCGCAGGTCCCGTCGGTTGTTACAGTTACCACTAGTTTTCGAGTTCTTGCCTTCTAAAAGGCGTAGAGTTATTAGGAGTGGTACACACACATCCACTTTTCAGACTTGTGGTTCCACAAGGATGAGTACTGAGTCTAGTCTTTAGAACACTGGGATTTCTTCGACTCCCAATCCTACTATAGTTAATGGCACCCCTTTGAAACCTGTAGCCGCTACAGTTGCAGTGCCGGAGGCTTATACCGGTACTATGGCTCGGCCTGTGGTTAATGCTTCCTCTCTTGCATCAAACCCTTTTGGGGGTTTCGGTCACTTGCCGAGTTACAATCTTCGGACCATCCCTATGGCTTCTAATCCTTTTTCTTATGGTATGCCTAACTTCACTTCGTAGTTTTCAAATGTCATCCCAACTGCTGGCCCTAACGCTATCTTTGGACTTGGGGGCACTACACCTCCTTACACTCCTTTCCCATTTGGTCGTTCTCATATACCCCAAGCGAATCCTAATGTGGGAAGTGTCCCTATTCTTAACCCCGGGTCTAACCCTTCTATGGCTGGATGGAACAACCTAGTTGGTGAACAAGTTTCGCCCTATATCCCTATCCCCTCGGTGCCGATTCCGACTAATACTTTTGGCATGACGAATCATCTTCAATCCTCCAGGTTCCCACCTGGAGGAGGTCAGTCTTACACTTTGGACACTCCCCAACCTGGATCTAATCGAGTTGGAGGCAATTTTAACAACCTTCAGCTTGGATCTAATCCAACTGGGGGAAACTTTCATAACCCTTATCAGAACATTCATGCTGGAATGATACCCAATCCATCTTTTATGAATCAACCCGGAGGAGGGTCTTTTAATCTCGGATAAGTTTTTGGTCCTTACCAGAATCCTGGATGGAATGCAGTTCCTAACACACAATCTTTCGCGGGAGGATGGGGCCAGGTGTCACAACCTCGTATTCCCTTTCTGGCCACGCTTAATTTGCCAGATTTGTCTAAACTAATGAATGACCCAGTGAGTCATGATCCCACATGGCCCCCTGTCCCTACCAAACTTCCGCCAGACATTTCAAAGTTTGAGGGTAAGAATGGCGAGGACCCTAGTGACCACATCACTACTTTTCACCTTTGGTGCTCATCGAATTATTTGAATCATGATTCTATTAGATTACGATTGTTTCAACACACTCTCATTGGAGTCGCGTTGCAATGGTACATTGAGCTACCTAGGGAACATATGGATCTTTTCATCAGTTGGTGCTAGCCTTTCTCAACCACTTTCAACTGCCCATTCGTTATGATGTTGGCCTTGAACTTCTGTCGATTTTACGCCAAGGTACCAACACTCACATATCAGACCATATCCAGGAATGGCGTAGGTGAAGGCGGTTGGTTAAGACTCCTATACCCCCGACCTTTCTTCTAGAATGGTTCCTAAAGTCTTTAAACGCTCATATTTCAAAGGACGTTGCTACTTCCAGGGTCTTCAGTGAGGAAGAAGCTATCTTTAGAGCCCAGCAACTTGATATCTTTTCATCAGTTGGTGCTAGCCTTTCTCAACCACTTTCAACCGCCCATTCATTATGATGTTGGCCTTGAACTTTTGTCGACTTTACGCAAGGGTACCGACACTCACATATCAGACCATATCCAGGAATGGTGTAGGCGAAGGCGGTTGGTTAAGACTCCTATACCCCCGACCTTTCTTCTAGAATGGTTCCTAAAGTCTTTATACGCTCATATTTCAAAGGACGTTGCTACATCTGAGGTCTTCAGTGAGGAAGAAGCTATCTTTAGAGCCCAACAAATTGATTTGATATATGCTCAGTTTGGGATGTTATACCACCTTCTTCCAGACACACCGCGAACGAATCACGATCCTAGACAAACTCTCGAACCTCATGCCGATGGCATTGTAGGGTCCGCCAATGTAAAATCCACAGACTCGACAACGAAGTCTGCTGGAGGGCCAACCTCGTCTAGATTCTCCAAACCCACCCTATCGATGGATGTACATTCTGTGCAATCGTTGAAGAACCCAAATGGTGACCAGCAACCAGATGGGAATAAAAGGAAAGGTCGAAATAATCGTAAGGGTGGGAAGAATAATAATAAACCCAAGGAGAAAGATAATAATGGGAAACAAAATGATAATGCTGGAGAGGGAAAGAAAGAGAAATGTAAGGTGAAGTTTCCTTGTAAACTTTGTATCGATGACCACCTTACACACTTATGCCCCAAACTTGCGGAGGCTACGAGGCTTTTAAATCTATCGCCTATCGTGCTGACGAACCCATTCCCACACAATCAACACTTAGCCTCGAGCTCTTCGAACGTCGAAAATGCATCCAGTGGAAGTCAAAACCCACCATCGCAAGATGGCGATCGTGTTTGCATCAATATGGTCGACGCGAAAATTGATATAGCCACCTGCTGTCGAGATTATAGCTCTTTAAAATCTAGTACCAGTTTAGAAGTCCTCCTCCACCCCCGGAGACAAACTTACAGATCGAGAAACCAGAGCCACCACCTCGTATTCTGAAATGAGTACTCAAGCGCTCTACCCACAACCCTAATTCTAGAGTCGCCTAGAACTACTCTATTGTTGAGGATCTGGGCCAAACCCCTTGTGTGATGTCAGCTTTGGAGGTACTCCAGATGTGTCCATCACAGAGGAATGCCTTACTCTCTGCCTTAGTATCTCTAGAACCTTATGGCTCGAAAGTTATCAAGTTTGATGTCATGGACGTGAAGCCTTGCTTACCCTACCATGTGGCTTTTCAAATCCATGTGGAGTATTCCAAGTATACTATCAAATGAGCAGTCGTTGATGAAGGTGTTGCCACTTGCGTGATGTCCTTGGTCTGCTGGAAAGCTATCGGTTCTCTGACCCTTTCCAAGCCATCGAACATGTTGACTAGATTTGACGGTCATTCCTTCCACCCTCATGGTATTCTCCTCACCTTTCCGGTCCAGTTAGGTGGGAAGACGGTAGAGGTGGAAGTAGAGGTAGTTGATGCACCTCTCGATTATAACTTGTTACTAGGTCGCAATTGGACCTATGCTATGGTCGTTGTACACACACATCCACTTTTCAGACTTGTGGTTCCACAAGGATGAGTACCGAGTCTAGTCTTCAGAACACTGGGAGTTCTTCGACTCCCAATCCTACTATAGTTAATGGCACCCCTTCGACACCTGCAGCCGCTACAGTTGCAGTGCCGAAGGCTTATACCGGTACTATGGCTCAGCCTGTAGTTAATGCTTCCTCTCTTGCATCAAACGCTTTTGGGGGTTTCGATCACTCGCCAAGTTACAAGCTTCGGACCATCCCTATGGCTTCTAGTCCTTTTTCTTATGGTATGCCTAACTTCACTTCGTAGTTTTCAACTGCCATCCCAACTGCTAGCCCTAACGCTAGCTTTGGACTTGGGGGCACTACACCTCCTTACACTCCTTTCCCATTTGGTGGTTCTCATATACCCCAAGCGAATCCTAATGTGGGAAGTGTCCCTATTATTAACCACGGGTCTAACCCTTCTACGACTGGATGGAACAACCCAGCTGGCGAACAAGTTCCGCCCTATATCCCTATCCCCTCGGTGTCGATTCCGACCAATACTTTTGGCATGACGAATCCTCTTCAATCCTCCAGGTTCCCACCTGGAGGAGGCCAGTCTTACACTTTGGGCACTCCCCAACCTGGATCTAATCAAGTTGGAGGCAATTTTAACAACCCTTAGCTTGGATCTAATCCAACTGGGGGCAACTTTCATAACCCTTATCAGAACATTATGCTGGAATGATGCCCAATCCATCTTTTACGAATCAACCTGGAGGAGGGTCTTTTAATCTCAGACAAGGTTTTGGTCCTTACCGGAATCCTGGATGGAATGCAATTCCTGACACACAATCTTTCGCGGGAGGATGGGGCCAGGTGTCGCAACCCCGTATTCCCTTTCTGGCCACGCTTGATTTGCCATATTTGTCTAAACAAATGAATGACCCGGTGAGTCATGATCCCACATGGCCCCCTGTCCCTACAAAACTTCTGCCAGACATTCCAAAGTTTGAGGGTAAGAATGGCGAGGACCCTAGTGACCACATCACTACTTTTCACCTTTGGTGCTCATCGAATTCTTTGAATCATGATTCTATTAGATTACGATTGTTTCAACGCACTCTCATTGGAGTTGTGTTGCAATGGTACATTGAGCTACCTAGGGGAACATATGGATCTTTTCATCAGTTGGTGCTAGTCTTTCTCAACCACTTTCAACTGCCCATTCATTATGATGTTGGCCTTGAACTTTTATCGACTTTACGCCAGGGTACCAACACTCAGATATCAGACTATATCCAGGAATGACGTAGGAGAAGGCAGTTGGTTAAGACTCCTATACCCTCGACCTTTCTTCTATAATGGTTCCTAAAGTCTTTATACGCTCATATTTCAAAGGACGTTGCTACTTCCGGGGTCTTCAGTGAGGAAGAAGTTATCTTTAGAGCCCAACAACTTGATATCTTTTCATCAGTTGGTGCTAGCCTTTCTCAACCACTTTCAACTGCCCATTGTTATGATGTTGGCCTTGAAATTTTGTCGACTTTATGCAAGGGTACTGACACTCACATATCAGACCATGTCCAGGAATGGCGTAGGTGAAGGCGGTTGGTTAAGACTCCTATACCCCCGACCTTTCTTCTAGAATGGTTCCTAAAGTCTTTATAAGCTCATATTTCAAAGGGCGTTGCTACTTCTGGGGTCTTCAACGAGGAAGAAGCTATCTTTAGAGCCCAACAAATTGATTTGAACAAATCACGATCCTAGATAAACTCTCGAACCTCATGCCGATGGCATTGTAGGGTCCGCCATTGTAAAATCCACAGACTCAGCAACGAAGTCTGCTGGAGGGCCAACCTCATCTAGATCCTCCAAACCCACCCTATCGACGGATGTACATTTTGTGCAATCGTCGAAGAACCCAGATGGTGACCAGCAACCAGATGGGAATAAAAGGAAAGGTCAAAATAATCGTAAGGGTGGGAAGAATAATAATAAACCCAAGGACAAAGATAATAATGGGAAACATAATGATAATGATGGAGAGGGAAAGAAAGAGAAACGTAAGGTGAAGTTTCCTTGTAAAATTTGTATCGATGACCATCTTACACACTTATGCCCCAAACTTGCGGAGGCTACAAGGCTTTTAAATCTATCGCCCGCCGTGCCGATGAACCCATTCCCACACAATCAACACTTAGCCTCGAGCTCTTCGAACGCCGGAAATGTGTCTGATGGAAGTCAAAACCCACCGTCACAAGATGGCGATCATGTTTGCATCAATATGGTCAACGCAAAAATTGATATAGCCACCTGCTCTCGATATTATAGCTCTTTAAAAGCTAGTACCAACCTAAAAGTCCTCCTCCACCCCCAGAGATGAACTTACAGATCGAGAAACCAGAGCCACCACCTCGTATTTTGAAATGAGTACTCAAGCACTCTACCCACAACCCTAATGCTAGAGTCGCCCAAAACTACTCTATTGTTGAGGATCTGGGCCAAACCCCTTGTGCGATGTTGGCTTTGGAGGTACTCTAGACGTGTCCATCACAGATGAATGCCTTACTCTCTGCCTTAGGATCTCTAGAACCTTATGGCTCGAAAGTTATCAAGTTTGATGTCACGGACGTGAAGCCTTGCTTACCCTACCATGTGGCTTTTCAAATCCACGTGGAGTATTCCAAGTATACTATCAAACAAGCAGTCATTGATGAAGGTGCTGCCACTTGCGTGATGTCCCTGGTCTATTGGAAAGCTATTGGTTCTCTGACCCTTTCCAAGTCATTGAACATGTTGACTGGATTTGACGGTCATTCCTTCCACCCTCATGGTATTCTCCCCGCCTTTCCATTCTAGTTAGGTGGGAAGACGGTAGAGGTGGAAGTAGAGGTAGTTGATGCACCCCTCGATTATAACTTGTTACTCGATTTCAATTGGACCTATGCTATGGTCGTTGTCGTATTGTCCATTTTCCGTGTATTTTGTTTTCCTCATCAGGAGGAGATCGTTACGATCGACCAGTTATCCTTTGTGTACTCTAGTCCTAACGCATCTGTTGGACCGTCGATCTCTGTGATCGACAATTCTCAGCTGACAACTGAGAATATCGGTGTCTGAATGTATTCTTCCCTCATGGGTACTTTCGACTTCTCGGCACCGATCCATCATGTTTATGCCATGTCTAGTAGGCCTGCTTCAATCAGAAGGTCCATACCTTTATGCATTTCCTATTTTAGTGATCCATGGACCCTACCTTCTCCGACTTCATTGGGTGAAGGACAGTTGCATGCTGGCATGGCTATGCCACTATCGACAACGAAGATTGCGTATCAAGCCATTCTTGAATCCTCTGTCGATCTCGATCCTATTACCTCGCAGACGAACAAGGAGGATCTCGTTCTTAGGCCTGTACGGGCCACCTCGTTATCTTGTTCACATGATTTCTTAGATGAGACTTTGCCTTCAGACGAAGCCATTCTCGAAGCCATGAATGTTTCCAAGAGACCTTGGGATGACATGCATCATCGATCTTATTTTCTCCCAAATCTTGAAAGAATCGAGCAAGATGATTTTCGATCTACCTTGAGTGAGATAGTTGGTCACGCCGTAGTTCCACTTGATACGCACAGCATTTATGCCGAAGGCAATATGGCGAGTATTTCTCCTACCATCCCGATCGATATCTCTTGTACCCCCGGCAATATTGAGAACGCAAATATAGGTGTAGATTGTTCACCGGAAGAGATTCTGATCTACACCAACCTCTTCAAAGAATTTCAAGATATATTCGCTTGGTCATATGAAAAGATGCTAGGGATCGACCCTCATATTGTCGAACATGAGATTAGGACTTATCCGAACGTTAAACCTGTTCGACGTCTTAGAGCTGTTAATCCTAGGAAGGCCCCCGTTATTAAGGCAGAGGTGGAGAAGCTACTTAATGTTGGTTTCATCTACCCGGTTCCCTTGACCGAATGGGTATCCAACCTCATTCATGTGAATAAAAAACAAGGAACCATTCGGGTGTATGGACTTTCGCGACTTAAACAAGGCTTGTCCTAAAGATAATTTCCCCACGCCTTTCATTGATCGGATTCTCGATGAGTGTGCAGGAAGAGAAATATTTTCCTTTATGGACGGATTTTTTAGGATATAACCAAATCCAAATCAAACCTGAGGACCAACACAAGATGACATTTATATGTCCTTGGGGTACTTTTGCATACCGGAAAATGCCTTTCGGCCTGAAAAACGCTGGAGCAACCTTCCAACACGCCATGACTTTCGCTTTTCATGATCTTAAGCACATAGTCGAAGCTTACCTCGATGATCTTGCTACTTACTCTCGCAAGAGAGTGAATCATCTTATACACCTTCGACTAGTTTTTGAAAGATGTCGTTACTATAGAATCTGGTTAAACCCTCACAAATGCATCTTTTGCATTAAGTCTGGTCGTCTCTTATGATTCCTAGTTTCTAAGACCGGGATCATGGTAGATCCTCTTAAGGTTGAGACAATACTTCAATTGCCTCCCCCATGCACGATTAGACAACTTCAAGGTTTACAAGGGAAAACTAACTTTCTACGTCGGTTTATAGTGAATTATGCCAATATCACTAAGGGTTTCATGCACCTATTGAAGAAAGACACTCCTTTTATCTGGGATGAGCGAGCCCAGGAGTCTTTCGACGCTTTAAAGAAAGCCTTAGTATCGACCCCTCTGCTGAAATCCCCTCATTACAATAGAGATTACTTGTTGTATATTTCCGCGTCTGAAGAGACGATTGGTATGGTTCTAGTTCATGCGGATGATGAGCTCCATGAGCACGTCATCTACTATCTTAGCCAGAATTTAGTTGGACCTGAGTGTAATTACTCTCACGTTGAAAAGCTAGCTTTGGCTGCCGTTCACACAGTCCAATGTTTACGACACTATATATTGCTTTGTAAGACTATTGTGGTTGTCGATGTCAATCCATTTCAATACATCCTCACTAGGCGTATCATAGGTGGGAAATATAATAAATGGATTTCCATCTTGCAAGAATTTGATCTCGACTTTGCTTCGGCTAAGTCCAAAAAATCACTAGTTTTTGCAGAGTTAATATCTGATTTTCCACGATTAGATGAGGATGTTATCCATGTTGATTCATTTGCAGACGAACACATTTTCCTTGTCTCATCATCCAACCCCTGGTATGGAGACATTATTTTATATCTTCAAACCTTGAAGTTCTCTCAACATCTCTCGCGAGATGATCGACGGTGTGTTAGATACCAAGCCAAAAAGTATACCATCGTCGGCGATGCTTTGTATCGCCGAGGAATAGATAATATATTATGTAGCTGCTTAACTCACGAGGAAGTCGAGTTAGTCCTAAATGATTCCCACAAAGGGGCTTGTTGTGGTCATCTATCCGGGCTTGCGACATCCCAAAAAATCCCGCAAGCCGGTTACTTCTAGCCCACCATCTTTAAAGATTGCATTGAAACGATTAAGAAGTGTCACCCCTGCTAGGTGTTCACTCGAAAAATGTGCTCGCACCCAACCCCCCTTCACCCAGTCATTACCGTCGATCCCTTCACCAAGTGGGGGGTAGATTTCGTCAATTGCAACCCAACTTCGGCTGGGGGCATCAACACATTATCGTGGCTGTCAAATACTTTACCAAGTGGGCCGAATCCATGCCTACCGTAAAATCCGATGGAAAGACTGCTGCCTTCTTCGTGTTCAACCAAATTATCGCTCGGTTCGGTATCCCGAGTGAGATTGTCACTGATCATGGCAGTCACTTTCAGAATGAAATGATGGTAGAACTAGCATCCAAGCTGGGGTTTAGACATGTTCACTCATCTCCTTATTACCCTCAGGAAAATGGGCAAGTAAAGGTCGTTAACAAGTCTCTCAGGACCATTTTGCAAAAAATTGTCAGCCATAGTAATTCCGATTGGCACATCATGCTATATCCCGCACTTTGGGCATACCGAACCTCGATCAAGACTGCCACCGATTTTTCCCCTTTTCAGTTAGTACACGATGTGGAGTCGATAATTCCTGTTGAATGCGAAATCCCTTCTCTCAAGTTGGCAGTCGAGCTCCTACCTGACACTTCAGACGCCTTGTGCACCTAGAAAGTCTTGACAAGCAACGTTGAGACACCCTTACGACTATCGAAGAAAGCAAGAAACATGTCAAGGTTCAGTATGACAAGTCTGTCTGTCCCCGGTTGTATGTTGAGGGTGACTTGGTCCTCTTGTATGACCAAGCCAAAGAACCGTTAGGGGAAGGCAAGTTTAAACCCATGTGGCACGGTCCTTATATCGTGCGATGTGTTCTAGAAAAAGGAGCCTACGAGTTGGAATATTATGAAGGGAATAAACTGGTCGAGCCCAGAAATGGGCTCTACTTGAAAATTTATTATGCTTGAGCCCTAGGCTTAGGCAAAACCCTTTGTATACTAATGTAAATTTGGTGTATATACATCTTTTTCACCTTTTCTTTTTATCTTTGGCTTGCTTATCGATTTTTCCCTTTTGGTTAATAGATGTCAATGGAGTCTTCGGTCTACCTATGATTCGCAGATGGAGCCAGTCGTCATACACAGAACTTGGCTTCCGTCGCTTGGGTGATTTACTCACCCGAGGGTCTGCTGGGGTCTTCAGGTGGCGTATGCCTAGGGCCATCCACGAACAATGTGGGTGAATATAACGTCGTCATAGAAATTTTGCGCGATGCCATCTCACATGGTAGTCACTCTCTAGAGGTTCACCTGGATTCTCAGTTAGTAGTATGTCAGTTGAATGACTGTTACCGTGTGCGTGATCCTACGTTACTCCGTCGATTCCTACTGGTACATCTTTTAGAACGACAATTTGATTTTATTACATATTTTCACATCCCCAGAAGTTCTAATCATGTATCCGATGCCTACACTAATTATGTTTTAGATTGGCATTTGTCACATTAATAAAGTAAAGAAAACCATTAAATCAATGTACACATTGTAAGATATGAGTAAAGCCGAAGATCCCTCTTTATATATTTCAAAAATATATGGTGTTTATATTACAAAATTGGGGCTAAAACCCTCAAAATACATATACAATCGATATACACATCCCATGATATCTACGCTTGTGGCACCATATGCGCATCATGATAGCAAACCACGACGTTTTCAAGACGCTGGAAGAGTTGTACCCATGCTCTAGGTACACCAACAACCTGCCGCTACATGGCTTCAGGTAGATCCTCTACCTGAACCATATGAATCATCTGTGTCAAGTGAGACAGGTTGCCCTGCACGTTCTGTAGGACTCTCTCTGCTTCTCCTCCCACTGCCTCATCTCCCCGGTGCCTACGTCTATGTCGTAAGAATCCCTCTGGTCGTTGCGAACCCACATATGCAATCACAAGTATCTAGTTAATATTCAAACACCATCCAAAAATATTTTTGTTTCCTTAAATACAAAAATACAAAAAAAAATGAAATATGTAATTTTTTTTACCTATGGTGCCATAAGTGGCCCCTGGTGGAAGTGGCATATCTGGGTCTCCTCTAAAATCAATCCCCGCATAGGGATAGTCGTCTAGAGCAATGATTTGTCTCTGCCACCAGAAGAAAAAATCATCGTTGTGGGGGTGTTGACACCCTACCTCCTCCTGCCTACCGTTTCATGACTTTGATCCACCACGCCATAGATGGATCACGTGGTCTCCTAGGAAGGATCTCCACTCTAGGTCTCAGACCTGGGACCTGCTCAAAAAAGAAGCTGCAAAGGATAGAGGAAAACTCGAAGTTTCGCTTACTCCCCTACTTGCACTCTGTCAACCGAACTTTCATATTGGTCAGCAGTGAGGTACAGTGGGCCTTGCACACTCCAATGCGTAAAACATAAGTGGTCTCGATGCTTGATGCAACGAGGCCGATCCTACGATCTTGGTAAGCACAAGCACAATAATCTTCAGGTTGAGGTTACATATGGCCCCGATGGGGATTTTACTTCCCACCATGGGAGTCCTTGCAACACAGTGGGCCTCGATGTATTCCTCGACCTTCATCCCACTCCCTGCCCCCCGCGACTTGAGGTCCACAACCTCTCCTCGACGTGAAAGTCCGGTCAAGAAGTAGATGTCCTCTACTTCGATCCTTAATGGTTTTCCATCAAGGATAAAACTCTCGCTATCAGGATCCAAATAGCCCACTAGCATCTCCAACAACCTTACTTGGGCCCTCATTCCTTTGAGAGCCTAAAACTTATACAAACCACATCTTTTTAGAGCCGCTTCAACCATCGAATCTTGATCCACTGCATCTACCTCCTCATGCTCTCGCTCTCTCCATTCCAACACCATCCTACAAAAAACAAATCATTTTTGAGTTAGAAACCCTTCTTTTTTGCCATTTGCGTACATATACGTGGTTTATCCACAAACAGTCGCAGGTAGGGCCTGATATACGCCCCTTTGTGGTTCACACAGGGGCGTATATCTAGTCGTATACGTGACCTATTCAGAGAAACCTGCGTATACCGAAAACTCCAAATTGTGCCCTCAAAAACTAACAAAATACAACCTAATTCAAAAATGTAAACCATTGAATTTGAAGAGGATGGGATGAAGAGTTACCCGATCCAAACGATTTGTGATTCCGTTGCCTATCGCTTCCGCAATCATCGTTTGAATCCTGGAGGTTTTTTAGTCCAAATTGCACTATTTGGGTAAAAATGAAAATGATACAGTATTTTTTTATTTTATTACTATTTATAAGCTATTTTTACCCACTTGATATAATTTTACACTATTGTTTCACCTAACGGACTAATTCAAGAATGGTTTTAAGCTGGTTTTTGCAGTTTTGTCTCAATTTTCTTGCGGATTTCAACGTCATAGTTGACCGTTCGTCTCCTCGGGCAGGTATATTCATAACCTAGCATATAGGATATGTATCTACTCCATCATGCATTTTTGCATTATCCTTCGACTATCGTTTTTACGCCTTAGGTATGAACCCATTTATTGTGATGCATAACCCCCCATCTGCTATTAATAACATCGTTAATAAATGGTAGAGACTTACCAAACATGGGTACCCTAGTTAGAACCTCTTTGTCATTTGGTGCCCATGCCGAGTTTTTCCTTAGGACTGAGAGTCCATTATAATTCAATACATGACTATATGATGAGCCTCATTTCTCATTCATGCACATGCGGCCTTATTACCCACAAACTCCCAAAAATGAGTCTCAATTAAGTTCTTTTCCGACTCGTCCAAAAACTGAAAAGACCATCGAGTGATTTGTCCCTTTCACGCTCGTTAAAGTTGGATTTGAAAGTTCATGAGTCTTAGTTAAGCTCTTTTCTAACTCGTTACCAAAAATTGAAAAGATTGCCGAGTGAACTTGTCTTTTCACACTCGTAAATTGGATTTGAAAAGACGTCTATTTGGCACAAGTTTACCCCTTTTCCACACCAAATAGACTAAAAGATATAAAAAATGACATTTTTTGGCTTAAGTTGTGATTGCATCTCATGCCCTCGCTTATAGTATTGAGTCTTTAGCCGGTTCTCACTTTGCATTATAAACCGTTGCCTAAACAGTTTGCATCCTCAACCAAGCAGAGCCTTATTTATATCTTTCGTAATTTGACACCCTATACCCTAGAGGGAACATCACCTCGAGTGTCCATCTCCCGCATGCATTTCCTTGCATTAAGCATAGGTACATTCCACTACTGGAACTAGTTTTGCTTACTTACAACACTCGTTCCCTCCTCTGTATCATAACATTCATTTGTTATGAAAAACCAAAAAAAGACGGGCGGGAAGGGAGTACTATATTGTAATTGGCAGCAGTCGTGTTGCTTTTGAACATAAAACAAAGTTATTGTGTCCTTGTGTCATCATAATTTTGGGTTTAGCGTGGCCTTAGGAAGATGATCTCGCTACAGAGCTTTCTCTACCGACTGGTTACTCTTCCAGTCCCTATAGAGAACATTATTGATGTCTCCTACATCTAATTGTCACATCATTAAGTCTATGCTTCCAGAGTCCACCGTATGTCTCATGCTCTTGTTCAAAGGAAGTCTATCAACCTATGTCGACCACTCCTCAGAAATCTTGACTTTGCATGTCGACCATACCCTCAGTTTGTCTCATAATCACATGATACTTTGGTCTTATCGTGCACCTTGGCCCTACTTTCATCATTTGTAGGTCACCTTGAACCCAACAATCGACATTTCATCATTGGTCATTGACTAGATGGTTTTCCTTGTGTTTGACGGTAAGACATCTATTCACACTTTGGGATTCATGCAATGTCTTGGATGCCATTAGCCTCATTGGTGGTTTCATTGCCTTTGTCATCAGTTTTTCATCATTGGCTGCTATTCAGAGGGTCCTTTTCGTGTACCACTTGCATTTGGCACACGCGAAAGACACACAAGGTCGTTGGTTCATGAACATGTTATTCGTCTTATCTCCACCAAATCATGAAGCTCCTGCTTTGTTCCTCGTGCTGACTAATGAGAGATGCCTCAATTCTCTCCTTTCAACGGGTCTCTTTCCATCGACTTTAACTCATTTATTATGGATATGGGACCTAGAGTTTTATGAGTACCTTGAGGCTTGCAGTCATTAGTGGCAGGCTTTCTTGCCATTGACAAATGAGAATACATCAATGTATCATGATCAATGGATTTCTCAAGTGTTCGACATCGACTCATTTTTCACACTTGTAGGAATGTACTCGGTGCCTTGATACCTAATTTCATTATTGGTAGGTTGTTTCGTGTTTATTAACGATATACCTCAATGACTAGTAATCAAATGATGTCTCATCGTGTTCAACCTCAACTCCTTTATTCACATGATGTAGACTTGCACCTTTGGCGAGTAGTGTAGAAGACTTGAAGACATCACTATGTGGCCACAGCTTTCCTGAGTTGTTGCTTCCCCTTCATTGGACCAATACCTAGTTGACTTCAATGATCATGGGAGATTAGATTGTACTCCGTGGTATATAGATATCTTCAGATTGATTTTGAAACTGGTTTCACTGGGCCTTGTTCATGACTATGAAAATATTTGGCATGTAACTGCATTTGTATTTGCCTATTCATGGCCATGAACACTTGTTTGGTATATTTTCCACATGGATCTGCATTGTATTCTTGGCAGCCATGTATGCAAAGTCAGTACATAATGTAACGAGCAATTGAGTTCGTCCAACTAGTTCTCGACCACTCCACTTCTGGGTTATTTATAATGTATTTCGGCCATCGCAGATACTCCTCTGATCTCACACATTAGGAGGTATCTATTATAGCAAGATTTGTCTCACCATTTCTATCTTGCACAAAGGGTCTTTTTCCATTTCCCTATGCAGACTTATCATTTCCTTTTGATGAATCCAGAGCTAAAAATATACATTTTTCCACATATACACTCCCTATTAGTTATACAAGATGCGTATACGCTTGTTGCTCCACTACAGCTCGCGTATATCGAGATTTGTGCCAGAAAATACAAAATGAGGTCGGGTTTCCATGTCATGACAGAAGATATCTGATCCTTGGCCTTCCATATACTGGAAACGTTCCGACTCGGCCCTTCAATTTCATTCTGAAGGCTATAAGAGCACAATTTCGAGCTATGGAAAATAAGAGAAAGCATTCAACTTTGAGAGAAAAGTTACTCTGGAGAAATTGCTTAATATTGACTCTGCATCCCTTTGTCCCTCAAGTCTGAACACAGTGTTTAGCCCCCAAGCTCTTTCCCTATTGCTGAGAGGACCTCATTGCCTCTTTCCTATGAGCTTTCCTTTGATGGAGGATTGAAGTGGTGGAGACCCAGTTGGAAGGAACTTGGTTTCTTGGTTTCTAACCGTGCCGACACGGAAGTGTATAATGTTGTCACTTCTGTTGATCAATTATTAATAGAAATACTCATTTCCCGTCCTATTGGTATCTTGCAAATATATGATCATTATCCATGGGCGTGTTTGTAATGTTTATTAATGGATTATGCTATCTGATGTGTTAACCCCTTTTATATTATCACTATGTACTTGCTTTGCTTGTTTGTCGAGAACTTCTTGCAGGTATAAAGCTTTGGGTCAAAGTGCTCAACGATGGAACATCATCAAACGTTGGATCAAGGTAGGCCTCTTCTTTGTATTGCACATTAGTTTATATAACATATGTTGGAATTGAGTTGATTTCTGCAGTCATACCTGTCTATTGTGGTTTACCCTTGGCCATAGAGAGTTTTTCCCTTGTAATAAGAATATAGTACTATTTGTGTCAACTTCTCCATATTTACATTTATTAATTATTCAAACTAAGTATTCAAGGACATCTTTGCTATGACTTACATAAAGGACTTCGAAATCCTTTTTCAATTTACTTAAAAACAAAAAGAACTTATTAGTGTTTAAAAGGCCTACACATGCATAGTCCCTTCTTGTCTCCAATTTACCAGAGTCAATAATAGAACATAATAGAAGGTTAGAGTTGATAATCTACATAATATTTTCAATTTTCAAGATGTAATGAGGTTTTCAATTTTCATGTAGTCCTACCACTTTCAATTTGAATAATATGTATTATATCAATCCACTGGCATAATCACCACATTGTGCCTTCCAAAAGCCATTATCATTTCATTTAATTAATTGATAATTAAATCTTTTGTCCATTCACACATAGATCCATCTACTTTAATGTTGAATCTTTTTCTCTATCAATGTATCTTTTTCACATTATTTGTTAATTTTTTGGATTTAAACTATTGAGTAGTTTAGCATATTTTTCAATGGAATAGTGTAGTTATGTAGCATCATTCTTATTGTTTTTGAGGCAGGGTGTTTTCTGCCAATAGATAATGAAATATTGTGATTTTGATATTGAAATTCTATGATGTCTCAAACTTTTAATATTATGAATAGATTTATATAAAACCTCATTTTTATTACTACATTTTTATTTGTATCTTTAAACATATCCAAGGAACTTTATTTAACTTTTGATGGAGGATAGAAATTGTTAGGAAATTATCCTTGAGTTATTAAAAATGGAAAAGGCTTTTTTTCTTTCTCAATTATATTTTGAGGTTTAGCTTGCTAATATGCCAACATTTTGTTTTGCACATGAATCGTTGTAACCTCATCCTAGGACTCAATTTTAACTTTATGTCATGAACATGAAGGATGGTTCTTTGTGTATGATATTCGTCAATTTAGATTTGATTGCACACCAATGATGTTTTCTACCAACCTCAAGATTAATTAAGATTCATTATCTAAATTTTTGAGATATTAGGCAAAATTGGTGAAAAAAATGTGACCAGAAAAAGATAAAATCATAGAATTTTTTGTTGTTTTTCTTACACCCCTCCTCCAGTTTTAGGCTAAATTTATGTTTTTGTTCATTTAATTTTTTTGTATTTATGATTTTTTATTTTATAAATTTTTTTAATAATTAATATTTATAAAATTTATTAAAAAAAAAATTCTTAATTTTGTGTGAGAGTAGCTTTAATTTGTGTAGTTTATTTGATTAAGTTGATATGATTTTTAAAATTTTTTATATATATTTTTTATTTTGTAATTTTGTAATTTTATGATTTCTTTTTAATAATTAATATTTTTTATATTTGTAATTTTTTTTTTTTATATTTTATGATTCATTTTCAATAATTAATATTTTTGAAAAAGAGTGTAGACAAAGAATTTTTTTTTATATTTGTAATTATTATTATTTTTTGTTTAATTTTGTTTTTATATTTTATGATTCATTTTGAATAATTAATCTTTTTGACAAAGAGTTTAGACAAATAAATAGGTTACTCTTTTTGGAAATAACATTAATAATATAGTTTTTCTATGTTAGGAAGGCTTATTCAACTAAATTGTGAGTGAGGGAAAGCTTATAAAGTCACCCTAGATTAGTTGACTGCTTTAAATAAAGATCTGATTTTTGTTAATCAACACGGGGAAACAACCATTATTAAAGAAGGGTTGCATGCAATTAAGCTAGGTGAGGGGGCACTTTCTTAGAAGGCAGTGCAATACATCTATTTTGGAAATAGAAAATAGGAGATTTCATAAGCACCTCAATTGAAACAAGAGATCGATGTCTCTTTGATACCTCCACCTTAAAGAGAACCCAAATTGATTTCCATCAACTAGTTGTTAATAATTAGATAATA
>ML788640.1:460740-482400 GCA_009831015.1 Picea engelmannii
AATAACATTCATAAGGAAAGTCGGGTTGTGGCACCAAGTTAGTCTGAAAGGTTGGCTCATGCATCTACTGATCATCACAACCTTCCTTGCAACTAAATATCATATCCTCATTCTAAGCTCCACTCTGAAACCAACCACATGCATCTATTTTTCCAATTGCTTGTCACTTCCTCCAATGCTTCAGGCATATGTGGTTCTTTCTAATTGGTAGATATTTGAGTTGCCTCAACTTGAAAACCAAACTTGTACTTACCTCATTGTTCCAAATTTGTCCATCACCTACTCTCATCAAATGTCCAAACCTATTGATTGGTATATCCACTATGACGAGACTTTGTAATAAGTGATGAAGCTCACGGGACTTCCTCATCAATGGGAGGAAGTGTCGGGAGGAGAATGTTTTCGATTAGAGGAAAAAAACAGTTTTTGTCACTTGTTATGGCAAGCATCCTATCTCATTTCATATCTTCCTTTCCCCCTTTTGGTGCTTCACTTCTCTTTCATCACTAGTACAATAAGTTCCAAGGTTGATAATATTGGGGTTTTGGCTCAACTCGAGCAATGTCCATCCAGTTGGTGAGTTCCTGCATTAAGGCCCTAAGCAGACACTTGACCATAGGATATAGTCTACATACCTACCTTCCTTTAGGAATGGAATCAGTCATCTACCTTTCTTTAGGCCCAGATAAAACATCATTGCTATGGGAACTTAGATTTAGTGATTTCATTAGATAAAACATCTCAGAGTAGTCTAGTAATTCTTGGGAACTAACTTGATTGGAGAACCAAAATGATACCTAATTGCATGCCTTCACAAGGGCACATTTGACAGTCCCCAATTTGTAGTTTGAATCAAGCTAGGGGTGAACAAACTATTTTGGTCAATATAACCAAAAGCATATTTGGCGACGTAGAAGATCTGAGATAATTCGTTAGCATCGAGATATTCTTTATATAAAAAAAATTGTTGAAGAAAATGGCCACTTGATCGATTGGCATGAGCCTTCCTAAAAGAAGTGGCTTGCCTTCAGATAAGAAGGGGCTTTCCTTATACTATCTTATATGTTGGAAATAAAGTGGCATCTGGGAGTTGTAGGGATAGGCTTTTGTAGGCTAGGGATAGACTTGAAATGATTGATGGATCACTAAAAAAATGATAAAATTTATTGGAATGAATTGTATAAAAGGAAATCCCTACACCTTTACTAGTTAGATTTTGTTCTCGAGCTAGCCTAGAAATCAATCTGCAATGAAAGTTTTTGGAGGACAATTCCTGATAGATTTTTACCCCAACTCCTGTATCAAGTCACTTTCTTCATCGACTATCCCTACTCTACTTCTAGTGAATGGATCAATAGGTTCGTTACCTAGGTTCGATGCCTTGAATAATCGAGAGGGAGTATCCTGGATTCGACAACACCTATAATTCATTAGGGTGGACCACAATATTATATTTAGGCAGGTGGGTGTGAGAGTTGGACCAATCATGACCGAGTAGTATGCCATAAGAATCTAGGATTTCAACTACCCGAATATCAATGCACTCAATCTGGATCCTGGGATTGGAAGCTAATTGTATATGAACTTGATTTCATTCTCCAACCAGATTCACTTTAGTCTTGTCTAACTACACCAAATTTAAATTTGATTGAACATGAACTAGGTCCGTTTGTAGACCGAATGGGGGATAACATTTCTTGAAGCACCTAAATTTTCTTGTAATTAGAATTCTAGTGAGAAATATGTGTATTCGATGATCCGATCAATCCCCGAAGGCAGGTCAAGGTCTTTGGTGCCCTTAGGGTTGGTTAGCTTTGTATGAACTAGCAGTTTTCATCTCATAAATGACTCACTAGCTCATCTCGATCGTGACCACACACACTATTTAGAGGGATCAAACCTTGGCTACACTAAAAACAAGTTTGGGAAAATTATAAAATGTCCATGGCCGGCTCTGGAGAAACAACTCAAGAAATACTTAGGTAGGTGGAGAGAAATTGGGAAAGGAGGGAGGAGGGAACCCACTCCCAGGCACTCTCCTAACACATTTTCACTCCTCTTTTCCACAAACATTTTCGCTAAAGTTATGTCCACTTCTGTAGGAGAGGATACATTTCTTTTTACTATCTGTCATTCAGAGAGGCTTTGATTGATCAAGTCCATGATCTAGCAATGAAGGCTTGCACATATCCTTATCAAGTAGGGAAATTCCTAAACTTGAATTTGGTAATCCATTGCAAATGCTTTAAATAAATTCATGAACCCCTTCCTCCCGCTTTGTCAGGTGTACTTGTAAGAACGAGTTATAATGGGAACTTTTACAACCCACTTGGAGAATAAGCTAATATTGATGGATAAAAGTTCCTTTCCCCAACAAAGGTATGGTTGAATGGAATCGTCCACCCATTAAGTCTCTCGATACTAGGGATAAAAAAAGAACCAATGGAGTTTGAATGTTCCCGTGGTCCCGTAACTTCATCGACCATGTAAAGTAATATAATTGAGATGTCTTTGTGATGAATTGAGATGTCTTGGTGCTAAATTGAGATATTATTTGTTGCGGTTTCGCTATATTTCTGATATAGATTGCCAGTAAAGTAAGCAAGCTCCTATTACAACTAAATACTTTTGCAACATTATCTCTACTATCAAGTATGTATTGTTTGTATATGTATTACAAAAGCACAACATACAAAAAACTTGAAAACACCATTCTCACCATAACATACAATGACATTATTTTCAAAAACTACACCCTTAGTGGTCTCCAAAACTATAACATGTCAAACCCAGTTCAAAAAGATCTAAATGAATCTAACATACAATAAAAGAAAATTGCGCAAGTATGTCAATGATCCACGAATCCTAACCAAATAACAACATAATCTTCCAACATAGCTTTTAGATGGGATTCATTCTAAGAAATTTAGGGGATTTATCTGACACCCCCATCTCAAAATTTGGAGCTAAGTTGACTTTTACACTAGCGTACTCTGTAACAATGGGTACTTTAGAGCCATTTTTATTGATAAATGATTCATGTAAACTCCGCACAAATGATGCAAGAAGAAAATCAATAAAGTTTACAAATGAAGAATGACTATATAACACATCATAATAACTTACAAGGAAATTGTTCGTGGATTTTTCGTTGCAAAGTTGTAATATTGTCGAACCAGCTTATGGGGTTTAGTCAATCAATCCATGAATTTGGGGAACTCAAAACTTTATTACACATCAAATAAAATGACACTATTGTGTTTAACATGGGAGATGCAAACAAAGATTAATCATCCAAGAGTATGATACATAACCATACCCCCTTGAGTTAATATGGTGAAACTCATCTCAAAAGTCACCTTAAAGAACTTAAAATGCTTACCCATATGGACATCTTGTCCATATGCTTATAAAGAGAGAGAGATGCAACTTGCATTCTCTATCATTGTTGGGAAAAGGGATGATATATAAATCATATTGATGTTGCATGCAGATGCATCCCTTGCCCTAGGGGACAGGGAAAAAACACCCCCTACTGTTGTGACGTTGAGTCCAACAAAATTTTCTAGAAAATGAGGGAAACCCCATAAATAAAACAATGTTGAAAAAAATAAAAGAAAATGAAAATATATTGTATGGAATCAAAAGGAAACCTCAAAGCATCATGGCTAGGCACATTATATCTTCCCCAAAACCCTAAATCCCTCTTCTTTTTTATTGTAAATTACCTATTGTAAACAACATGTTGTAGGTTTATAATTCACATAAGCTTAATATATATATATGTAAACTACCCTGACATCCCCTGCACCCGGATTTCAAAAAGTGGCATCCCTTATCTCATCCACATATTATACATTTCTCTCATCTTTACCCGACTCGCACCCCCACCCTCATATATTATACATTTCTCTCATATTTGTGCCACCCCCACCTCATATGTGGGGGTGGGACAAATATGAGAGAAATGTGTACCCCCACATATGAGGGTGAGGGTGAGGGTGGGGCAAATATGAGAGAAATGTGTACCCCCACATATGAGGGTGAGGGTGAGGGTGGGGCAAATATGAGAGAAATGCATACCCCACATATGAGAGTGCGGGTAGGGAAAATATGAGAGAAATGTATTATGGAGGTGAGGGTGAGACAAATATGAGAGAAATGCATACCCTACATATGAGGGAAGGGGTGAGGCAAATATGAGAGGAATGCATCACTTTAATATATTTGATTTTAAATATTACATTTAAACAAATGTTATCATAATAAAAAATGTGAAACTTGATTATTCAAATTTTGATATTAAATTGAAAGCAAATGTGAAATTATATTTCCATGTTCATAAAAACTTCGCATATGGGTGCCTTTCGATTACCAAAATTAGGTTAGGAGTCTTTCTTATTACTTTAAGTATAGCTTAAGAACAACTATAACGACAAAGAACCTTAGAGATAAAGTTCAAAGTGCTAAACACTTCACTTAAAAGACTTCTTGGCTATTCTTTACTAAATCAATGCACACGCTGGACAAGCTTAATATAGAGATCAAACAAGTATCCTCCAAGTTTTGTTAATTAATGTATTGGTTGCTCCTTAATTTAAAGGACGTGTTTAATTAACGTGTTGGCTACTCCTTTCTTCTAATACAACGTCAATATGATTTTATATATAATTTCGGGAATACAATATCTATATTCAAAATCTAAAAATTTATCTATTTTGATTTTAAATATTGCATTTAAACCAATGTTATCAGAACTAAAAATGTCGAATCCAAAAATGTGAAATTGGATTAGTAAAATATTTAAATTTAGAAAAGAACATATATATTCATGTGCATTCATATGAATCCAAATTATTTGTACACAAATATTCAAACAAGTAAGAGTGCATATAACCAAAATAATAGAGTGAATTCATCTCCAAACCAAAATACATCAACAAAGAGGTTCTAAATGCCCTCTAAAATCCAAAAAAAATCATGCTACAACAAATAACTACATATCATCAAATTCATTACCTATATTAGGATCCTCATCATCAATGTCACCCTCTAAGGATTAAAATAAGATAGAAAAAACTTAAAGTTCTTAATAAGTGATTTTACTTGAGTGAAGGGTACATTTTTACTACGACAGTGACATAAGAATTCAACAATCAATGCCACCAACATCAACTTACATTTGATTAAATGTCAATTCCATACTCTCATACATGATAGAATCCAGTGGAAATGTTGCAATCCCACCAATCTTGAAATCATGAAAACTCTTAAGTTTGCTAAATTTAGAATGAGACCTAAATTTCTACTTTTTCCATATGAAATCCAATAAGGTTGGAACCAATCTCAAACATCCTGAAATAATTAATAGTAATATTAAAATTTTTAGTAAAATGATACTTTTAATTTAAAGTTTTAATATTATTATTAATCACTAGATTTGAGTAGGCCCTAAGGTTAGCTACTAGGCTCTAGGGTTAGTTAATAGGCCCCTTCTATTAAACAATTCCATTTTTTTTTTAATTTGTAATTTGCAGGTCCTAGATGCGCTATACGGAATTGACCGGTTCTGTACATAACAAACCGGTTCTATAAAAAAGGCTGGTTTGATATTGAACCAACCAAAAAAAACGCTTCGATGTTGTCGATCCGACCAGTTTTCCGCGAAATCGGTCAGACCAACTGCTTCTAAATGGTTTGAAATGATTTTAATAACATCGATCTAAACACAAATTAAAATACTTCCAAGTTGGCTATCCTAAAAACATTTACTCTTCCACAAATGGATTTATATAATTGTAGAAAAACTACCTTGGCCAAGGTTGCTTACCTATCTAGAGAGACTTTTTTTCCATGAAAAAATTCTCTCGATTTTATATATGGTATAAAATCATTTACAAAGTGGAAAACTACAGTGAGTAATTTGACTGAGGTCGGTGCACCATCAGTGAGTCGACCGATACAACGGAACAGGAAAAAACAGCCCAGCATCCTAAAATGCGGCCCTCGAAATACAAAGAGAAAACTGTGAGATAAGGACACCAAAATAGCTTGCAGGAGGCAATATAATAGACTGTCGACTTTTAGAAGATGATGGACAACAAACATTGATTAGAAAATGCTAAGGTAAGAAGTAGGACTCTCGATCCCATTATCGCAATGGAAGATCGTGAGTTTTCCTGCCACCTCGGTTAAAGCTCTCTTTGAGAGAGCGTCCGCTTCACAATTGAATGATCTTGGGAAGTGCTGGAAGTTTATGTTAGTGAAGCTTTTGGAAAGATCCAACGTTTTTTGTTTCCAGCACTCAATCTGGACAGAGTGAAGCTTGGATTTTTGAGAAATCCAATCAATGATGACTCTCGAATCGCCGTGGACCAACAGATGATTGATGGACCAAGAGGAAGCCAGCGAGAGGGAAGCCCAAAGTCCCAAGAGCTCCACTTTGGTATTCGATCTCGGGCCACAGTTGAGAAACCATTTAGTGATTATCGACGGGTGAGTTTTGAAAAAACCTCCAGCCCCGCAGCAATGACCATTTGATTGGGCAGCTCCGTCAAAGCATGCAAGGGTGTACCCATCAGGCAAGCTCAGGTCGATGACTTTGTAAAGGAATGGTTTAACTGAAGGCGGCTGCCAGTTGAAAATGGCGAGGACTCTGTAAATTACCGCTTGCAAGGATGGAGCCCGGTCATCAAACAGTGCACTGTTCCTTTCGATCCAGAGATGCCAGCTGACGTGGGCAGCCAAGCTAATCGGTGAGGAGCGATTTAAATGCCACACATTGAAACATTCAGAAACTGTGCCCCCGCTCCAGGAAAAAGGAAGATTGAAGTGAGTTAGCAGTCTGTGCCAAACTTCCATCGAAAACTCACAGTGGATCAAAAGATGATGTATGTCTTCCGGCGCACGGCGACAGAGAGGGAAGATTCCGGGTCCCTCCCATCCTATCCGGTGGAGCAAATCCCAAGTTAAGATCTTTTCTTTGCCGGCTAGCCAAGCAAACAGTTTATATTTTAGGGGGGCTTTCCAATACCAAAGCTAAAGAAACCAAGAAAGATAGGACCCGAGAATTTGCTGTTTTTGGAGGGCCTCATAGATATTCTTTATAGATAAGATGCCCGAAGCATTCCCTCCTGCCCACATAAGAGAGTCTGGTTCATCTGTGAGGGAGATGCCAGCTTTTTTAATTGCAGACGTGAACCGGTTCCACTCAAATACCCACCGTCCATCGAGAGACAATTCGCTACTCCCCATCCAGTTATCCGGCAAAGAGGGGGTGTCTGTCAGAGTTCTAACCTGTGCAAGGTTGAAAAAATTTAATGTGCCAAGCTTCAAACACAATGCTGGAGGGAGGAGCGAGCCGTCCTCCAGGCCTATTATCTAATCCCGTCCTAACTTAATTTCTGTGCCAGTGCCCGGCTTCCATCGGAGCCAGTGAAGAATGACAAGGGAAGAAGCGACCAGTCCCTTCCAGAAAGTGGATGCCCTCTTTAGCTGAAAAGTTGGCTTACGAATCCAGTCACAAAGTTTCAGTGAGCCCAGGTACTTTTCTACTATGATCCGGTGCCAAATGTTATCGTGATTTACAGCCCTCCAAAATGAACTAGCCAGGAGGGCAGTGTTAAAGGTGGATAAATTTCTAAGACCCCAGCCTCCTGCCCTTTTTGATTTAGTCAAGGTCGCCCAACTACAGAGGTGAAATCTGTGTTTACTCCCATGGTCGTTCAGCAGAAAGTTTGAAGAGAGTCTCTGAAGAGTGTTGAGTATCTTTTTTGGAATCCTCTCCAAAGTCATCCAGAAGACCGCTAGGCTTTCCAGCACAGATTTAACCAGGATTAGTCGACCGCCAATTGAAAGCCACTTGTTACACCAGAATCCAATTTTTCTTTCAAAAAGTTTAACAAGCCATTGCCAATCAACTGGAGTGGATGCTCCCAGCTTGAGCTGAAACCCAAGGTACCTGAAGCCTTCACTCAGGTCGATAAAAGTGAATGGCAAGGAAACTTTGAAGCTATGTAGTTCAGTCTCCGTTAGTCCCCAAAAGTAGACTGAGGATTTAGAATGATTGATGGATAGTCCCGAGGCAGAGCATAAGAAAAATAACACATCCTGGATTACTGACCACTCCACTAGATCAACTTTTATCAAGAGAAGAACATCATCGATGAACATAAGGTGGACGATCTTAATGAACTTTGAAACTTTAATGCCGAGGATTTTGTGTTCATTGAAGCTTTTGGTGAGAAGGAGGCTGAGGCCTTCCATGATCAAAATAAAGAGATAGGGGGAGAGTGGGCATCCCTGACGGAGGCCCCTCTCACTATTAAAGAAGCTCGTAGCCTCTCCATTGATAATAACTGCGAAATTGGCGCTTGTGACACAAGCTAGGATCCAATTTGTAAGCTTTTCTCCAAAACCAATAGCATGTAGCACAAGCCTCAGAAAATTCCAATCAATGCTGTCGAAAGCTCTTTTGATATCAAGCTTCATGATCAGCGCTTTCAAATTTTTCTGTTTGATACTGTGGATACACTCGTGGGCAGCTCCGATAGCATCCTGGATTCTTCTGCCCTTTAAGAATCCAAGTTGTTCCGCCGATAGACTCCTTCCAAGGAAAGGCTTGATCTGGTTGGAGATGACCTTTGAGATTAGCTTATAGATGAGGTTGCAGAGGGAGATTGGTCGGAAGTCGTTGAAGGAGAGGGAGGTTTTTTATTTCGGAATCAGGACCAGAAAAGTAACATTTAAGCTACCAGAAATCTTTCCTTTTAAACGAGAGTCTTCCACCATCTAGAGAAGATCCACACCTACAAGATCAAAAAAGAAAATGAAAAATTCTGATGTCCAGCCATCCGGCCCAGGACTTCTTTCTTTTTTAAAATGGATCAATATATCTTTGAGCTCTGAAAGAGTAACAGGTTTAAAAATCTCAGTAGCAGCTTCTGTAGAGATGATTTGTGGGAAAAGACTAGCAGTCGAGGCCTTTTCAAGGAGAAAGTGGTTGTTGGTGGCTTTGAATTGTTGTTTAAAATGAGCAGCAGCCTCGGACTTAATCGCTTCCTGCCCTCGAATGGTCCCATCCCCGATGTTATCTATAGACCAAATGGTCTTTTTACACCTGTTATAACTAGCCACATTGTGAAAGAACTTTGAATTTGAGTCACCGCTCTTTAGCCAGGTAGCGCGACTACGCAATCTCCAAGCCTTTTCCTCCTCACGCGGGATGGTGGCTCTGTTTGATTCTAGTGATTTAAGGCGGGCTGCCTCCTCCACAGTCAAGGCGGAAGTAGTAGAAGAAAGGATGAGCTTTGTAATCTCCGACTCCAGCTGTTTTAATCGGGCCTTTTCCGCTGTTAATAGGTCCTTATACCACGATTTTGTTTTTGATTTAATGACCTTTAACTTCCAGGCAAGTCGCCTCTGTGGGTTGACTTCGGCAAGGAAACATTGGTCCGTCCAGACCCCGTGGACTAAGTCAGGGTAATCCTCGGAATGAAGCCAATGGTAATTAAACTTGAAAGGGGTCGAACGATGCAGCGCTGGGGGCATCAGCTGTAGGAGGACCGGGGCATGATCCGAGACGAAGGGGTACTCCTCCCACGATGTAGGAAAAATCGAAGAAGACAGGAATGCCTCAGCTACAAGAAATCGATCCAGTCGTCTAACAATGGCCTCTTGACCTGTGCGCCCGTTTCGCCATGTTGGAACGAGACTGGGAGGCTGGACATCAATCAGATTGTTTGATGCGAAGAGCTCGCTGAAAGTGGCTTCGGTAGGTCCCTGCACGAAGGATCCTCCCCAGTGCTCTTCATCCGACAAAATAATGTTTAGATCCCCTCCAAGAATAAGGTTCGGGGTAGAGAGCAGTCCACTTTTTGCCAGATGTTTCCAGAAGAGTGATCTATTCGAGCAGGGGCCGTAGACATTTAGGAACGCCACCTCCTGACATGTAGCTAATAAGTGGCCTGTCAACAGAATGCCACCCCTCGACCTGAAAGGCCTCAACTCAAAGAGCTCAGGGTCCCAGGCCACCAGCAAACCACCGGAGTTTCCTATGGAACTTGCAGCTGCAGTGACCTAAGAAGGACGAAACTGGTGAACGAAATCCCTGGAAATAGTATCGGACGTGAGGGTCTCTTCGAGAAAGATGAGATCCAGTTTTTTTTTTTCCATCAGTCTTCGGAATGAATCCGCCTTGAGGGGGCCTCCGATCCCTCGAATGTTTAAGGAGAGCACAATCATTATTTTGATCGTGCCAAGGCCTTCATTGCTCTAAGGGCCTTTCCTTCCTGAGTGGGAACTTCAGTTGTTGTATTCTCAGTGCTCAAATGCTCCTTTTTCTTCCTGGAGCTTCATGTCTAGAGAGGGGAGAGATCAGTTGCGATGCCTCTCGACCATGCAAAGGATTTTGTGTTTAAATCGAGAGGAAGAGTGGATGAAGTTCTCGGATCTGAGGCTGGAGTAACAAGTTCTTTTCCGCGATACACTGGTAACTGGGATAAGTTGTTCGGAGGAAATACGGGAGAGACCGTGGAGTTCAAAGCTGTTAGTAAGCTCACATCATCCTCCTCAAGTTGACTGTAGCCTGGAGGCATCGGTGAGGAAACGACAAGTTGTGAGGGGGAGGACGGGGGTTCTAGGAGTTCATCCAAGTGAGTGTGTGTAGGTTGTTTCAGCTTGGCCGGGAGAGGAGGAGGATGAATGGTCGCAGAGTGGGAAGATACCGGGAGAGAGATAGGATCAGACCGAGGAAGTAGGCCGCGAGTTGGGGGGTTTGTAAGGACTGTAGGTAGGGGGGACTCGACAATAGGTAAGGGGTCTTTTCCACTGCTAGAGGAAGAGAGCCATGAATATCCATTTATGGATACCTTCTCGACTTTGGAAAGTGTTCTAAAGAGGGATGGGTAGAGTCAACTCAGTTTAAAACAGGGATCTTCAGGTAAGGGTAGGGAGGCTGGACTATCCAGGTAGACCAGTGATGGGTCCGCCTCCATATAGTCAGGGGGGTTGAGGAAAATATCACTATCATCAGAGGAATCGATAGGTAACTTACCCAGGCAAGAACTGCGGAGATGGCCAGTTTCCCTGCAAAGGTTGCAGCGGAAAGGGAGCCCGAGATAGTCCAGCTTCTGAAAATGTTTTCGCCCTCTCCAGTCGATCTCCAGTGTTTCCGACAGACCGGCAGTGATGTCTATCTCAACCAGCACTCTCCCCATTTTTCTCCAAGGACCACTGAGTAGTTGGGTGTCAATAGCGATGAATGTTCCCAGGGAGTTTCCGATAGCTGTTAAAGCTCCTTCGTTCCAGAGATACAGTGGAAGACCGAGGAGAAGTACCCAGAGGTGTCTGAGTTGGAAGAACTCCGAGTCCGGATTGAACGCTAGTCTCCAGCGCTTTAGCATAAGACTACTGCCTCCGTAAACCCACAAAGAAGTCAGTAAAAGGGAGGCGTCTTATGGAGATTTGCAGAGGAAGCATAGCCAACCTTTTTTGAGGTACTGAACATCCGGAGAGTAACCTAAAAGAGGGGACCAATTACTCTTAATCCAGCCCTCCAGTGGCTGAGGGCTCAGTCGCTTGTAGGATAAACGACCCACCAAAGCACAGGTCGACATCAAACAGAGATCTTCGAAACCCACCCCGTCCCCCAGGACCAATCGCTTTGTTCTTCTTGTGGATTTCCACACTTTCCGGCCACCAAAGTTTCGGCGTTGTGTGGAAGCAGCTATGTGAAGGTCTGGAGTGTTTAGTAGCCCATCTCGATTCAGACTAGGAAAGGTAACAAGGTCAGGGTGGGGCCTGTCAGGAGGAGGCAGATCAGGCTTCGGTGCTATGGTGGCCGTCACTGAGGAAGATGGTTTTCTGTCAGGGTTCTCGGCGGGAACAGTGGAAAATTTTGAAATGGAAGGCTTGGAGGGAAAAATCTGTCGCTTTGATTCGAGGGAATCCAGCTTGTCGAATAGTCCCACCTGTTTCCAGATGAGTTCGTTGGAAGGTTGCATCAGTGGATTTGTCAGCGAGTCCATTTTATAATGGCTGAGAAACCAGACAGTAGGCCCAGTAGGGGAAGTCGAGGTAGAAAAGGTGTAGACAGGCAAGTGGGAAAAAACAAAAGCTGGAGATGGTAACAGGTCTGTGGGGCAGAACCAATCAGAGTAAGGCGAAAACTTGTTTGTCTTTTAGCTGGGCAAGTAGACCAATAACACCAGGCACAAATCAGAAGCCCCGGGGGCTCTTGGTGCCGGTACAACCGAAAACAATGACAAGTGGGGAGCAAAGGACGTTTGGGAGGAGACAAAGTTCAAGATCCTAGAAAGTCAGGGCAGGGAAAGAAGACGAGCAGAAACAACGCTAAAAAAAACACCTGTAATCATAGGCGCCAGGTAAAGACCGGGATGACAAAGATGCGATTCTATAGTAATCTTTGATACAAGCTGCCAGGTACTTTGTAGAAACGCAATGTATTGGGAGATCCTGGAATTGGGAGATCCTGGTTCGCCTGGTTCACTTCCATGGTTCCCCACCGTCGGTGTCATTCCAACAAGCCAAAATCATAAACATACATTGCTTGACACGGTAATTCACAAAGAGAACTATCAAACACCGAAGGGATTGAAAGATTCTCTCTCTCTCTCTCTCTATCTAGAGAGACTTGGCATATAGTTTAATCACATTTTCTAAAAGAAGGAAAACATTGACTTTAACATAAACATACTTGTCGAGTAATAAAAATGCTTAATTTTAGCGACCGCATTAAACCTTTCGAATGAAGGGTAAGTTTTCAATTGAAACGAAGGCCGGTATTGTTGCTGCAATGCAAATTTCCCTTTCTAGAAAAGATTTTTGTTATTTAACTTAAATTTTCACAAATATTTTAGTGGAGAGAATCCTTAAATTTGAAAAACATTAATTAAGTGATGAGATTTAAAATTTTAATTATGGTTTATTTGGTTTATTAAAATGAATAAATAATATACTATTTTTAAAAATTAATAATAATTATAATAAAATAATAAGTTTTATATACATATATATTAATATGGTTAAGTAGAACTCTACATTCTTTCCACTCTTATTATCTCCACATGGATTTCAATTATTTCAATTGTTAATTACAGGATTAGAGATGCCTGTGTAGTTGGTGTTAATTACAGGATTAGAAATGTCTGTGTAGTTGGATGTATGCATACTTACAAATGGTGATTCTTATTGGTGTTCACTATCAACCACTTATGTGGATGTGTTAGTTGTATTATGCTTTAAAACATGTCAACAACGTTGCTTAGAGTTCTTTCATTATACCATTATATTGGTTTTTTTTTTCTTAACTTTAAAGGTGATTTTATTATTATTATCTTGTAATAATCATTTTAATATTAATATTCTTTGTGATTGAATGACATGGTTGAATTAAACTTGGAAAGTTCAATTTCAATTAAATGTCATTGTTGAAAAATGTAAAATTTGCCTTAAATCATGCCAAGAGCACTCCAAATTCTTGTTCTTTTTTTTAATGGATGGCAAGGTTCCACACACCATGCGGCATGCTCACATAGTGTGGTTATGTTTAACGTGTTGCTCACATCACACCATGCTACATGATCCCAACAAATCAGCTTAGGTTAAAAGAGATCAAGGATTCCATTGGAGTAGACCTGAGAGCACCCTAACTTATAATGATTTTCCATATAAACTAACAATTTTTAGGGATAAAATGTTAATAGATAATCTTTTAGAAAAAGACATCCATTAAACCATGAGATTGAATATGTGTGTGTGGCCAAGATATTTTCTCTATGCTATAGACATTACAAAGTCTTTCATAAATAAAAATATTGTATTTTATAAATTATTAACAATTAATATATGATTTTATTTTTCTTTCCATTCCCTTAAAATTATGTCTTTTATTAAAACTTTTATCTTTTGTTGATAAGTCACTTAACATTTCTTGGCTATAATGATCAAGATACTTGTACCTCACCCTCTTTTGTTAATTGAATCACCTAACACCCCTGTCTCGTTACTCGAGTATGTAATAGCATTGTCTTCACTTTATTAATGAATGCTGCTAATTACTTCCTTTCTTTATTAACGCTATTTCTATGACGCTAAATCTTTATCTTTACTCATGCATAAATACATAAATGTCAACATGTTTTTTTACCTACATGAGATTCATGATCGTGTTACACTAACTGATATAAAAGTATTCTTCATTTACTATAATCACAATTCTTATTGTTATTTTTTCATTTTAAAAGGAATTCAAGATGTTTTTAAAAATGATTTTACTTTTCTAAATCATTATATGAAATATATGTGAGCATGACTTGTAGAGAACTCTTCTTTTTTAATAATTACAATTCTTATTGTTATTTTTCATCCTAAAAATAATTATTTTTTATATAATCATTTTTTATCATAAAATCATTAATTCAATTTTATTAGAATGTTTTGCCTTTAATTTTGTTTCTCAATAAAATATTTTTCCAAAAAAATAATTATATTCAGTGTCATTTGGACTAAAAAGAAATAGGCATATCCTTTTATTATAATCATCTCAAGTTTTATAAAGCCTCCAATCATAACATAAAATATATAGAAATTAAAAATATTTTTTTTATCAACTTCTCAATAAAACCTTACATTGATACCATTATCACATTAAACCAAGTTAATTTATTTGATTTGGTTAATACAACACTTTATTATTTAATATTTCCTTAGTTGAATATTTTAAATGTTGTTTCTAAATAAAATCTTATATCGATGTTATTTCCACGTAAATAAAAATATTATAAATACGAAATTTACATATAAATATTGTTACATTGCAAATATAAGTATCTTAACAATAATAAAAATTGTAAGTATTTTAACAATAATCAAAATTGTTAAGAGATTTGATCCCTCTTAGTGTTTGATAAATCTAGTGAATCTGATGTTATTGTTAATAATGATATTAATATATATTCATTTTAATTTCATGTTTATTAAGTAGTTATATAATTAAGAATGATTTGCACTTGTTTAATAAATATCATATTAAATATGTCACGATCATTATCAAAATAATTACCAATAATGTGATTAATTATCAATAATAATTACCAATAATGTGATTAAGAATGATTTACACTTATTTAATAAACATGATCAATGTGTAATTATCATTATCAATAATAATTATCTAAAGAAGAGAAGTCGAATGAGCATTACGAGCACCAAATTTTTCGAAGCAACCGCAAGCTAGGGTTTTTGACAGTCGCAGACATAGCAGAGAGCAACATGAGCACCAGAGGGGGGGATAAGGGTACCCCCTCATACAAACAGGTAGTGGTAGACAGAGGGAAAGGGCCAAGGGGCGTATTTATCAAGGAACCAATGACAGAACCTCAGGATCTGACCCTGGAAAAGGTCAGGAAAGGAACCAGGGCAAAAGTGAATGCATGGAAGAGGAGGCCAGAGAAACCTAGAACGAGATGCAAGACACAGCGAAGACCGACCGGGCAGAAGGGCGCAACCCATGCAAACCCAAATTAACAATGATACCCAAGGTGATATTGGAGGATTCACAGATGCAACTCTACAAAGATCAGGTGAAGGCACATGCGCTAATCTGCAAATTTATGGGCTTGTGGCCCACCGAATGAACGTTGTGCAACTGGATCAAATATCACTGGAAACCAAATAGAAGTCTTCATAAACCTGGAAGACAGAGATAGAGTATTTAAAGGAGGTCCATACTTCCATGCATCAATAGGACTGTACATGCAACCATGGAAGGAGAATTTCTCCCCATAAAAAGAGACCTTCAAAAAGGTACTCGTCTGGCTGAGACTCTACTCCCTACCTTTAGACTATTGGTTACCCTCTACTTTTGAAGCAATAGGGAATAAACCGGGGAAATATATAAAGACTGCAGAAGCCACCCTAAAAGGGAGATACACATCTTACGTAAGAATATGTATAGAGATGGATGTGTCAGGAACACTCCCAGAAGCCATAAGCCTCGAATTTAGGGATGAGGAATGGATCCAAAACATTGATTATGAACATATCCCCTTTCGATGTAGAAGGTGCCATGAACATGGTCATTTGATCAGGGAATTCCCTCTTAATAAAAAACAGGAAACAAAAAACCCCAAACCACAACAGGATGAGGATGGGTTTGTTAAACCAAACCCCAGAAGTAGAGCCAACAAAAAGAAGAGAAAATCCCAAGCAGGAAATAACCCAGAGGTCCGGAATAACCCACAAGGATGGGATAAAACCAATCAAGGGGAAGAATCCAATAAGGATATGACAAAAGATTAGGAAGTCAAAGAACAAACACCAAACAAGCCCACTGACCGACCAAATAACCAGAAGGAATAGGGAAGCTGCGCAACTCCGATGGAAGGTGAAATCAGAGATGACAACACCCCCATGCAAGAAGCAGTGGGAGAGGCGGAAATGACACCAAGCGAAGTAGGCACAAAAGATCTAAAACTCAAAGACCTTGTGGAAAGGGAAGGGATAGATCTCACGAACATACTAGAGCAATGGAAAAGATAGGGAGTAGAGAATGTACCAACAGAGAAACTCAACCGCATCCAGTACTTGTTCCTCCTAAGGGAGGAAGCCAAAGCTAGAGGCCTAAAGCATACACACGGGGAGATTCGACACCTAGGAGTCACAGCCGGCGAGGGACAACCATAGCTCTCACCCAAGCAAACGCAGAGGAAAAAAGGTAGGAAATCAAATAGTGTAGCCCTGCAGGAGCTTGGAGCGCTACTGATAAACTCGGGTAAGATCAGAAAACTCTTCCCCAACTCCCCCCCGCATGTTTAAATGAAGGTTATAAATTGGAATATAAGAGGCCTAAACAGCCTAAGAAAGCAACGTATCCTTAAGAATAGACTAAAACAGGAACAACTAGATCTATGTTTTATTCAAGATGTTAGCGTCGGAAGTCACTCCTGGATTGCTTGCAGGAGCAGAGCCCAACGTCCATCAGTTTTTATGTCATGGTTTGTTTATAAAGGGGTGATCAAATGGAGATAAAGACTCGAGGGGATATTACTCTAACTCGGGGACTGGATCTGGTACGTAAAGAACAAAGGAGGTCTGGAATCCCAACTTCAGCCAGCGTGTTGATTAAAAGGTGAGCAGGTGGAAGACTTGGTAGGAAGGGTGAACAAACAACTTTGGGCAACAGGCTTACAACAGTTTGCATAAGAAAGACTCTGAATGCAAGATCCTCTTGGTTCAGGGTCTCAAGAAATTAATAGGGGACTTGACTGGATCCTCCAATTCCAAGTCACTCAGCGATGGGAAAATCACAAGAGTCGATTAGAGGCTCCGTAACTACTACAGTGATCCATTACAACATCATCCTATAACAGTTACAACTCGACTGGATCCTCCAATTTCGAGCTGCTCTAATACAGTGTAAACAAAGACATGGAAGAAACTGGCATCCATAAGGCAAGAAGTCTCAAAAGTTCAGAGATAACCAGAAAACAGTGCTTCATTAAAGTGTTACAACCGGGAGCTATGTTCAACCATCGATGCTTACAAAATACAAAGACTGAGTTTATATACTCAGGAAAAATCTCCTCACAGAGGCGTGCCCAGTCACCCAAGCCTTGGTGTCACTTCACTTCAGTCAAACTCGTACTGATATCTTCTTTTAAGCGCCATATTAACTACGCATGGCTCCTGCGAGGGGAGTAGCTGAGCCATTAAATATCGAGCTAGCGTGTACAGACTTCCTCCGGCTAGTCGAGAACTCGGCATGGCTTCTCTGGAAAAATGGGTACACAGGACCCTCTCGAGCAGATCACTCGCCAGGCCCTCCATACTTCACACTTAATAACCGAGGAGAGGTTTCAACTACCTCTCCTTGCCTTCATTTACTCCGAGCGAGAAACAGTATTGAGCTCGGATCCGACGGCGCCTGGAGATCGCGATGATCCCTTCTGCAACTGAAATCGACGCCTCAACATTCTTTACACAGCTCTTTTTCTTTCCCCAAGTGACCATGGGTCGTGACCACATGCTTATTTCTAATGCGCTGTCGGCGTTCGCGAATGGGAAGGAGTTGCTCCTGCAAATTGAAATCGCGATGAGCGAAACGCCGAGGTGGCTCAATCTAGTGCCACGCGTCCCTTTGAGATCTGACGGCTTTGAACTCACCCAATACTTTTGTGGGCCCGGGTCCGAGACTTTCTCGGCACTTCGCGTCTCGCGGCTGGGAGGAGCTAATCCTTATGCTTCAAAGTCGCAATGGGAGAAAATGCGAGAATCCTAATCGTGCACCACGTGTCCCTCTGAGATCTGACGGTTTTTACTTCTCCTGGCGATGCTGTGGGCCCGAGCTCGAGATTCTCTCGGCACTTCGCGTCCTCGTGACTTTTAACATCAAAAAATTGGGCGTTCACCCTGCGAACTCCTGAGTTCGCAAGATCACCGATCTCTGCTACCTGTCCTCTTCAGATGGACGAATCACAGCCTCTCGCCACTTCGCTGCCTCATGACCTCGCGTCTCGCGACTTTTAACATCAAAAACTTGGGCGTTCACCCTGCAAACTCCCGAGCTCGCGAGATCACCGATCTCTGCCACCTGTCCTCCTCAGATGGACGGCTCCTGTCTCTCGTCACTTCTCGAGTTCTCCACAGAGACTTCTGTCCGTTCTCCTCCTTGAAAACTTCTGCGCTATACTTGGCGTGATTCGGCTGAGTGCAATTACCCACCGACCCTTGATCTGCTTCGCAAAATAGACCTTGGATGCTGCCGACGACATTTTGCCCACTCGCTTGACCTGCTACTTGGAAAAAACAGGAATTCTCCCGTGCTGCGCTCAAGCATTTCGTGCAACTTGCGGACCAGAATGCTCTCGAACCCATGACAAGAATTATCGCTAACATTAGGCTCCATGGGGGATAGAGTCGTCCCTGCGATTCTCTAAGAACTCATTCCGCAGCTTCAGTGCCTTGTTGTTGGGCTATGGAGTCATGCTGAAAACATCCCGCTGCTGAAAATACAGGCTGAAAAATAAAAGTAACAAAATAAAGCTACATGCTCAAAGGAGCTTATTTATATACAATCCTAAACTAATACAATATTTTACATGGGCTAGGTGAAAGAGAACTTCCACCATAGCCATTCAAGCAGCTCCCTGGATAGAAACTCCTTCCTTCTGTCGATGATCACCAGCAGATGGTGTAACCGTGACAGCAGAACGACTACACTCTTCAACTCCTCCTTACAGGCTGGAGTTGAGATGAAATAGGGCGGCTCCAAGGCATAGGGGAAATTCCACTCCATGTATTTGCTGACAGGGTCATCGAATGAGTGGCCATTTCCAAGGAATTGGCGAAATACAGCCTCTTCTGCTACATAGTTGTTCACACGCGGCCGAATGTCTCTGATAACCACAGGCGGGTGAATAACTGAAGTAGGCTCGCTGATCTCAGGTGGTGGATACTCACTGACTGGCTCTGCGCAGTTTGTAAATTGCATCTTCGACTGCTCCTCTGGTTCTTCTGATGCCTCTTCTCGGCTCTCCCAAGGGTCAGAGTCGTAATCATCATAGATAGGACTTGTGGGAAAGCTCTTCTTTTCAATTTTCTGCTCAGGGGGGCTGATTTCCTAGCATTGTCTTTCATTTGCGAACAGAGGAGAAGGCTCTGCAGTCTTCTCTTGGAAATCCAGCATATCAAGCTCAGACTCTGATTCGTAACTGTCATAAGTGGTCTGGATTCTCTGACAAGAAAAAGGTGATGTCGGGCTCTGCTGCTCCTCTTCCAGATAATCATCGAAGTCGGGGGGAGGCAAAGCTTCTCCAACTTGCAGAAATGGAACTATCCCCCGCTCCTCCGTTTCGACCCCGAATGTAAACACATCGTGGGAAATCTCGTGAAGGAAAAGAGAGCAATCATCTTCCACAACTACCTCTTTATTGCTTTGATCTGAGACAACAAGCTCATCGGGGGTGGATGCCAACTCATCTAATAAATCTTTAACAATCTCTTCAAAAGAGTTTCTCAGAGCATCTGCCTCAAGGACTGGAAAATCCTCTGCACAGTCTTCATATTTCAACCCTTCTAATTGGGCAAAGAGATATTTCACCTGCTCTATCAGCTTACTCAGGGCGCCATCCTCCTCCTTGGGAAATTTATCACTTCCATAACCTGCCTCGGATGCAGATGAATGAGGAGGAGAAGGGACTGAGTTCTGATCCAGGTCATCAAGATCCTCCCCACAACTTTCGTCAGAAACAACTTTCTCTTGTATAGAGTTGTGGTATCCCTCACAACAATTATGAAAAATTAACTCAGGGGGATACAACCTCTGACAATAGGTGGTGAAAGCTGCATGAAAATCACTGAGCGAAGAAATGGTAGCCGGGGGTAAAGAATGATACCATTTACGTGCATCCCCTGCAAACGAGAACATGAACATCTTCAGTAATACATCCTCATGATGTATCTCCCACTGATGCATGAGTTCATGAAACTTACTAAGGTGCTGAGCCGGGTTGTCCTCTTCACATTTTCCAAATATGGGCAAATAATCGCCCCATTCATCCAGAGAGGGGACAACATTAGGAAAACCAGGAATAGCAGATAAATTAAAAGGAGCAAACCTGCGAGCAAGGATTTTCTCCATATCGAACCAGTGGAGTCGCTAATCGATCCTTGAACCATGGAGTCTCCAGGTGAAATATGTGCAGCTTCAAGTGTATCTGGTCCTTGTTCACCATCAAAGTCCAAATCTTAACATTGTCGTTACCCCAGGAAGCTTCTCAGGTTGAGAAAGCAGCCGCTGAAACCTTCTCGAGAAAGCTCCTCTGGGTCAGATTTCAGGTGTGTCAACAGTGGCCACAACTAAAATAGTAAAGTGGAAACAATGGAGTCGCCACAATGGATTCGCGAGGTGCACAGTAGCAATCTGAATAATTCTGATTTCTGATGCACCTTCAGAATCAGTTGATCGTTGTCGTTCTGCCCAGGGAAAATCTTCAACTTCGTCCCCGGCAACGGTGCCAGAAATGTTAGCGTCGGAAGTCACTCCTGGATTGCTTGCAGGAGCAGAGCCCAACGCCCATCAATTTTTATGTCACGGTTTGTTTATAAAGGGGTGATCAAATGGAGATAAAGACTCGAGGGGATATTACTCTAACTCGGGGACTGGATATGGTACGTAAAGAACAAAGGAGGTCTGGAATCCCAACTTCAGCCAGCGTGTTGATTAAAAGGTGAGCAGGTGGAAGACTTGGTAGGAAGGGTGAACAAACAGCTTTGGGCAACAGGCTTACAGCAGTTTGCAGAAGAAAGACTCTGAATGCAAGATCCTCTTGGTTCAGGGTCTCAAGAAACTGAGAGGGGACTTGACTGGATCTTCCAATTCCAAGTCACTCAGCGATGGGAAAATCACAAGAGTCGATTAGAGGCTCCGTAACTACTACATTGATCCATTACAACATCATCCTATAACAGTTACAACTCGACTGGATCCTCCAATTTCGAGCTGCTCTAATACAGTGTAAACAAAGACATGGAAGAAACTGGCATCCATAAGGAAAGAAGTCTCAAAAGTTCAGAGATAACCAGAAAACAGTGCTTCATTAAAGTTTTACAACCGGGAGCTTTGCTCAACCATCGATGCTT
>ML788640.1:482450-499038 GCA_009831015.1 Picea engelmannii
AATACAGTGTAAACAAAGACATGGAAGAAACTGGCATCCATAAGGAAAGAAGTCTCAAAAGTTCAGAGATAACCAGAAAACAGTGCTTCATTAAAGTTTTACAACCGGGAGCTTTGCTCAACCATCGATGCTTACAAAATACAAAGACTGAGTTTATATACTCAGGAAAAATCTCCTCACAGAGGCGTGCCCAGTCACCCAAGGCTTGGTGTCACTTCACTTCAGTCAAACTACGTACTGATATATTCTTTTAAGCGCCATCTTAACTACGCATGGCTCCTGTGAGGGGAGTAGCTGAGCCATTAAGTATCGAGCTAGCGTGTACAGACTTCCTCCGGCTAGTCGAGAACTCGGCATGGCTTCTCTGGAAAAATGGGTACACAGGACCCTCTCGAGCAGACCGCTCGCCAGGCCCTCCATACTTCGCACTTAATAACTGAGAAGAGGTTTCAACTACCTCTCCTTGCCTTCATTTAATCCGAGCAAGAAACAGTATTGAGCTCAGATCCGACGGCGCCTGGAGATCGCGATGATCCCTTCTGCAACTGAAATCGGCGCCTCGAAATTCTTTACACAACTCTTTTTCTTTCCCCAAGTGACCATGGGCCATGACCACATGCTTATTTCTAATGCGCTGTCGGTGTTCGCGAATGGGAAGGAGATGCTCCTGCAAATTGAAATCGCGATGAGTGAAACGTCGAGGTGGCTCAATCTGGTGCCACGCGTCCCTTTGAGATCTGACGGCTTTGAACTCACCCGATACTTTTGTGGGCCCGGGTCTGAGACTTTCTCGGCACTTCACGTCTCGCGGCTGGGAGGAGCTAATCCTTATGCTTCAAAGTCGCGATGGACGAAAAGGAGAGAAGCCTAATTGTGCACCACGTGTCCCTCTGAGATCTGACGGTTTTTACTTCTCCTGGCGATGCCGTGGGCCTGGGCCCGAGATTCTCTCAGCACTTCGTGTCCTCGTGACTTTTAACATAAAAAACTTGGGCGTTCACCCTACGAACTCCTGAGTTCGTGAGATCACCGATCTCTGCCACCTGTCCTCTTCAGATGGACGGCTCACAGCCTCTCGCCACTTCGTTTCCTCGTGACCTCGCGTATCGCGACTTTTAACATCAAAAAATTGGGCGTTCACCCTGCGAACTCCCGAGCTCGCGAGATCACCGAGCTCACAAGATCATCGAGCTCGCAAGATCAATGATCTTTTCCACCTGTCCTCCTCAGATGGACGGATCCTGTCTCTTGCCACTTCGCGAGTTCTCCATGGAGACTTCTGTTCGTTCTCCTCCTTGAAAACTTCTGCGCTATACTTGGCGTGACTCGGCTGAGTGCAATTACCCACCGACCATTGATCTACTTCACAAAATAGACCTTGGATGCTGCCAACGACATTTTGCCCGCTCGCTTGACCTGCTACTTGGAAAAAACAGGAATTCTCCCGTGCTGCGCTCAAGCATTTCGTGCAACTTGCAGACCAGAATGCTCTCGAACCCATGACAAGAATTGTCGCTAACACAAGAGACCAAGTGTGATACAGACAGAATGGAAACAATCAGTCAACAATAATGGCGCAAGTACAAGATGGTGTCTATTGGAGGCCACCAAATGGCAGGAGGTATCCTCACCCTATGGAACCCACAAGTACTAAGCCTAATAGTAGCCGAAGCGACAAGGCATACTCTTACGGTCTGCATGCAACTCATTGGGAACACAGAGGTGATTTTATGCACTAATGTGTATGAACCCTAGGTGTCAGAGGATAGGAGAGGAATGTTAAGAGACCTAGATGATCTTAAAAACTGAGCCAACAATCTCCATTGGATCCTAGCTGGGGATTTCAACATCATCACATCACTTGCGGAGAAAAAAGGAGGTACAAGAAGATTGGATAGAGATGCAGAGGAGTTCTCAAAATTCATTGACACAGTGGAGATGGTAGATCTGAAAACCAATAATGGCTAGTTCACCTGGAACAATAAGTGAATGAGCCAACATCAGGTAGCAACAAGACTCGATAGATTCCTAGTGTCAGAGTCAATCATTATGCAGGGGCTAGCCTTAGACTGCAACATCCTCCCATGGGGGGGATCTGATCACTGGCTAGTACAACTGGAAGTAGGCTTCCAGACCACACCAAAGAATAGAACCTTCAGATTTGAGAAATTCTGGATTGAACACCTGACTTTCAAGGAAAGAATCAAACAGTGGTGGCGTGAGGAGCAACCAGAGAAAGGGACAAGGATGTTCAAACTCTATAAGAAACTAAAACATATCAAATATAGGCTCAAGGAGTGGAACAAGGACACTTTTGGGAATATAAACCAAGAGAAGAACACATTGAATAAAAAATGAAAAATCTCCAGGAAACCTACATTTCGGAGGGCTACAATGAGGAGCGGAAAAAGGAGGAGATCTAGATGACCCAGGAATGGGATGAGCGATGCCAGTAAGAAGAGACTCTTTGGCAACAAAAGTCTCGGATCAGATGGTTAAAGGAAGGAGAACAGAACACCAAGTTTTTTCATAGAAAAACCATGGCCAGAAGAGCCCATAATAAAATCTTGAAGATTAGGGAATAGGATGGCATAGAAAGAGAGTCACATAAGGACATCGAAACAACTCTAGTAAACCACTTCCATGGGATAGCCCGAGAACCTAACCAAGATAGAACAAAGGCCATACAAAAGGTAATCCAACATATCCCTCGCTTGGTAATAGAAGAACAAAATAACAACCTGAATAAGCCCATTGTGGAGGAGGAAATAGGCCAAGCACTCCAGGAAATGCCAATGGAAAATCCCCAGGCCCATATGGTTTCATAGTGGAGTTCTTCAAAGCCTGCTTGGAAGTCATCAAACGTGACGTTTATAGGGTAGTGGAAGACTCTAGAATTTCAGCCTCCATTTTGAAAGCACTAAATGCTACAATGATTACACTTATCCCCAAAGAAAATGAAGCCAAAACCCCCGATTGTTACAGACCTATAGCGCTGTGCAATGTGCTGCATAAGATTATTTCCAAGGTTATAACAAATAGATTGAAACCACTCCTACCCACACTGGTCTCACAAGAACATACAGGTTTCATGGAAGGAAGGCAAATAAAGGACAATATTATCCATGCCCACAAACTTATCCACTCCCTGAAGCTTAAAAAAAAAATGGAAATGATAATACAACTGGACCTAGCAAAATCTTATGATAAAATCAGCAGGCACTATATGGTCAAGACCTTGGAATCCTTCGTCTTCACCCAACACTAGATCAGGTGGATAGTCAACCTCGTATCCACAACAAGCTTCTCGCTACTAGTAAATGGAGTCCCTGCCAAACCTTACTAGCCCACGAGAGGCATCAGACAGGGAGACCCGTTGTCCCCCCTCCTATTCATCCTAATGCTGGAATGTCTCAGTCGAAGCATAAAAAGAGAAACCGCAACAGGGGAAATAAAAGGTATCAAACCCTACGAGAATTGCATGACTTCTACACACCAACAGTTTGTGGATGATACCTTACTTTATGGCATGCCCACATTCAAGGAAGCGAAAGCCTACAAACAAATCTTAGACGAGTTTGGAGAAGCCTCAGGGGAAGAGATAAACCAATCCAAATCTATGGTCTTCTTCTTTAATACCAACCCTGCTATCCAAAGGAATTTGGCCAACATCTCAGGTTTTGAATGCAAAGCCCTCCCAACCAAGTACCTGGGCATCCCTCTGACAGACAAAGCTTACAAGTTGTCAACTTGGGAAGGAATAGTCAACAAGCTACAAGACCGGGTAAAAAATTGGACGTACAGATCCCTCAACCTAGCCGGAAGACTTATTCTAATCAAGTTGGTTTTGCAAGCTATCCCAACCTTTATGATGTTAGTTTTCCCAAGCCCCAAGGGGATTCTACAAAAAATAAGAACCATACAAAGGGAATTCCTGTGGTGAGGAGCGGAAACAAGGAAAAAATGGGCACTGGTGGCTTGGGAGAAGGTTTGTAAACCAAAACGCAAAGGAGGCATAGGGTTACACGACCCGCAAGTGACCAATGACACCTATGGGGTGAAACTCTCGTGGCACTAAGTCAAAGAAATGACCACGCCATGGGTCAACCTGTGGAAGGCAAAGTATGCCACGAACATTTGTGACTAGGACAAAATCCGCTTCAGAGGCGTCAGGGAAGTTTCTGCCATCTGGAACCTAGCCTAGCGCAACAAGACCTGGATCCAGACACACAGCTTTTGGGAAATAAGGAATGGCAGAACTGCCTGATTCTGGGAGGATGCCTGGCAATAGGAACCTAGAATGGAAAAACCGAGCCGAGAAGAACTCCAACAGGAGATGATGGCGCAAGGAAAACTTGAGTCTACCATTACTGGAAACAAGAAATAGATCGCAACAAATGGAGAATCTGGAACACTCTCACCCCACAGAATAGAGACCAGACTGCAACAACAGTAAAAGAGGTGGAGGAGGAATTGGGGAGATGGAAAATTGCAGTCACGGAAGGAAATGACTAGCTGAGATGCGGGCACAAAGCTGGCGGGGAATTCAATCTTAAAGAAGCATGCCACTATATAATGGACCAGGACCAAGAAGACTCGACACATCAATGGGACAAGCTCTGGAACAACCCCCATTGGCCAAAAATAAAATCTTCCAGTGGCTGATTCTACACAACCGAATCCTAACTTGGGAAAACCTAAAGAACTGAGGTTTCATAGGCCCTTCAAGGTGTCACCTATGTGAAGAAAAGGAGGAAACAACGAACCATCTCCTGGATGAATGTCCCTACACAACAGAAGTATGGGACTGGGTGGCAGGCATCTTCTGACAATCTAATAGGATCAGAGGTAATATTTCCGCAACTATAAACACATGAAAGGAAAATTACAGCGAAAACGAAGAGGTGAATCTCTGTTGGACCCTCATTCCTGGCATGATCATTCGGGAAATATGGAAGGAAAGGAACCAGCGCATCTTCAGGAACCAAAGATGGACGGCAGGAAAGATCAAGGAAACAATAATATCCATGACAAGAGAAACTGTACAGAGCCATAACTTCCAAAAAGGAGGAGCGCAACTGACTGACCAGGATCTCAGAATTCTAGAGGCTTTTCAACTGAAAGAAGGACACAACCCCAATTAGGTAAGAAGGTTGCCGCAACTACAAGTAGGTGAGTGCAACTGGAAACCACCACTAGAGGGCTCCCTCAAGCTAAATTTCGATGGGGCATCGAAAGGTAACCCAAGACAGACAGTTACGGGGGGAGTAATCAGGGACAGTCAAGGAAAAATTATTCGGCTGTACACTGGGAGTTTGGGGAACTCAACCAACAACGCTGCGGAATTTGTAGCCCTGGAGACCGGCCTTGAGATACTATACTGGGAAGGGATGACCAACGTCATAGTGGAAGGAGATTCCATGCTGGTCATCAACACAGTAAGGAAACTCCAAAATGGCACCAGAGTGGGAAAAATTCAGAGCCACTCGTGCTTGGCTTACTCCCTACAAAAAATTTAGGAGCATTTGTAGACAGGGATCAGGGTGGAGTTGCGCTAGGTCCGAAGGTTAGCAAATGGACTAGCGGATAGAATTGCTAGCGAAGGGGTCGATAAGGAAGGATCAGAACTGGATACCACAAGGAGTAACATCCCGAATGGCCAGTTTCGGACATACTGTACCCAACTAGTGGCAAAGGACTATGACAACAGTCGAAGTACGAACGACCACATCGAGGCTGAAGGCACATAATTAATTGAAGGGAAAGTAGGATCCAGACAGAATCCGATAGGCCACCATGTAAACACGAGTTACAATGCAGATCACGGTCACACCACAAGAGGAGGTACGACACCACAGTCTTGTCAATAGAATGAAGTACAAGGGTTTTCTGTGGGAGAGTAGAAAGGTTAATCCATAGACGGCAAAGGACGAAGATTAAAAGGATATCTTGTGGGCAGGAATGGGTACACCTCATCCACACAGAGATACGGTGGGAGGAAATGATTGGCATACAACGTGCAAGGCAAAGGATTGGTGTAGGGACGACGATAGGGTTCCCAAGTGCACACACTCTGGAACAGTGAAAAAGGACCAAAAGGTACAACTTTATGGGAGACCCAGGATTACCAGAATAAGATCGCATCCGGGGAAACCCCTTAAAAGAAGAAGCATCAGGGATAGCTACAGACCAACGAGTAGTAATTGTAGAGACCAGGAAGGGGCGAATAGAAGCAGAGGACGAAGTTAAGGCAGAAGCCATTGCATTCAAACAAAGATGGTAAGAATGAATAATACCCAGAGTAAGAGGGGCCCCCAGGGGGAGGAACTTCCAACGAGCATCCGGAAGATCACTAGGATGGAGCAGGTGGCCAGAGAGGCCAAAGGCACCTTTATTGAGCATGTCGATCCTAAGGGAAAAGTGGTTATTGATAGGTGGGAGAGAGAAGTCAACACCAAGCGCTAGGGAAAATCCTGAGTGGAACTCATCCAAGAAGTAGACGGGATAAGGGACCCAGGGGCCACACAGCCCAGGAAAAACCTCTACCACAAAATGGTGGAGGAAGCTTGGCGCACAAAAATGTTGATAAATAAGCTGAGAGATGACAAGAACGAGACCAGCAGGGTGGAAAACCGTGGCCACAAGAAGGAGCTCACAGAAATTCTGAGTCGCCTTAGCAACCTGGAGGCCAGTGCAAGAAGAATAGTAGAGGACCAGAGGAACCAAAATGAAAAAATGGAAAGATTGGCTGGACAATTCCACCTCTACCTCCGCTATGTCCACCACATGGACATCACTCCAGCAGACCGACACGGAACACCAGCCTGCATCAGAAAGACGCGCACGGTGGAGGAAAAAAAGGAGAACGAGGTAAGAAAGGAAGGAGATGAAAGCCATCCAATCCTCTTGGACTAGCGCAACCTCAACCCATGGTCATTTTGTTTATCATTGTATGAGAAATCTCTATTATACATTCTTGGTTTTATGTATATCTTATGGTATAGGTTTTTCAAACGAACTTTTCGAGACTGGGTCGGTTTCCCCGGGTGGCGGCCCAACCCTCCCCTCGCTTATGTAGACAACACAACTTTGGGATCCTTGATTTGGTTTCCTTTTTGGAAGATCAGGGGATACCCCTCTTTTCCTTTTTGTACCATAATTTTCTCAATAATATAGATTCTCAACTCACTTACAAAAAAAATAAAAAATCATTATCAATAATAATTACCAATAATGGTATTAAAAATAATTTACACTTAATAAATATGATATTAAAATGAATTTGTATCGCTATCATTATCAATAATAATTACCAATAATTTATTTTATATTAGATATTTTTTATAACAATTGAAAAACACAACTTATTTAATAGACTAAGTTAATAAGTAGATAAACTCATGCCTATTGGAATTAGAATGATATTTTATATTACAATATTGTTGAAGATCACATGTCAATTGGGATTAGTCTAAATGGTCAAGAGGAGAAATGTTTCCCTTCTCACCTCGTTTCAATTCCTACTTGTGACATATGTGCTCTTTGTCCACTTGTCAACTCACTCCTTATATAACTACTTAGTAAACATGAAATTAAAATGAATCTATATTAATATCTTTATTAATAATTAAATGATTCTAAGTTAATAAGTAGACAACCTCAACGTGTCAACTAGGATTTGTCTGGATGGTTGAGAGGGAAAAATGTAACCCATATCCACCTCGTTTCAATGACCACTTATAACATATGTAATTTTTTTCCACTTGTTAACTTACTCAAGCACTAATAGGGGTCAAATCTCTTAACAATTTTGATTATTGTTAAGATACTTATATTTGCATTGTAACAATATTTATATGTAAATTTCATATTTATAATATTTTTATTTACATGAAAATAACATCGATATAAGATTTTATTTAGAAACAACATTTAAAATATTCAACTAAGTCAATATTAAATAATAAAGTGCTCCATTAACCAAATCAAATAAATTGACACGATTTAATGTGATAATGGTATTAATGTAAGGTTTTATTGAGAAATTGGTAAAAAAAAACATTTGTAGTTTATATATTTTTTATGCTATGAATGGAAACTTGAGATCACTATAATAAAGATAGCATATGCCTATTACTTTTTAGTCCAAAAATACATTGAATATAAAGTTTCTTTAGGGGAAAAGATTTTACTGAGAAACAACATTCGAGGAAGAACACTTTTAGAAAATATAATTAGTGATTTTATGATAAAAAAAGATTATATGAAATTGAATTTCTTTTAGGATGAAAAATAACAATAAGAATTGTAATTATAGAAAAGAATAATTATTTGCAAGTCATGCTCACATATATTTCATCTAATGATTTAGAAAAGTAAAATCATTTTTAAAAAACATCTTCAATGTATATTTAATACAATTATTTTTTTTGTAAAATGAATTCTAAATTTCTATTATGGACAAAATGTTACAGCCATCATGCCCTATAGGAAACCAGGCTACAAGAATTTGAAAAAATAAAGTGTTATGTTTCTGTCAACCCACTATGTAGAGTTTAATATATCATCTTAATGTCTATTTACCTTTATCTCCCTAATGTCTATCCCCGATCTAGGACCTGCAGAGAAAACCCAGGTGACCAATAGTCCAAAAACCTCCTCTAACTCCTGGATCAAATCTTTCTTGCTTCAATGGTGCGCCCTCATTACTGAAAACCCCCAAGGTTACGTCCTGCTTCTTCCTTGAATGATTGATGGTACCTGTAGTTGTTGTAGAATGGTGTGGGTGGAGTATTGCATCCTCGAGACCAAGCTTGGATCAAGTGAGGTGGGATATTTCACCACTGAGGTCATCTCTAGAGTTTTTATTCTCAAAACCCTCAAATTGTTTGTGCTCAAGAGCCCAAAAGAAAAATGCAATAATAATCCAAAGGTGAATGAGAAGTGCGCCCTTCCTTTCTTTTATACTTCAATTTTATTTCTCTGTTGAGTTAGTTAGCCCCTAGGGTTAACTCCTAGCTTACATTCACATGCTCTTTTCTTTCCCTTAGTTACCTTTCCTTTTCAAAGTCAACTCAATAATATAACGTTGAGCTTAGTTGATGGCTTTTAGTTGACTTTCTCCCCATAGTGCCTGAGACTATAGTCTAGTGGGGACAACTAGACTACTAAGTCTCTCCAACCCTCTTCATCAAGAGGTGGGGTACATTAGAGTCTCCCCTGCTAGAAATTGCTTGCCCACAAACAATTCTGAACCTGTCTCTTGTAGCACCTGTTCACTTTCCCAAGTAGCATCCTCAATATGTAAGTTCTTTCATTTGACTAAACATTCCTTGATGCTTCTCCTCCTTAACTTATTTTCTCGAACTTATAGTACCTCTTCTGGTATCAATATCAATTTCCATTCTTCATCTAAGGGTGGTAGTTCCTCAATAGGAATGATGTGTTGGCCTATGGCTCTCTTCAAACATGACACATGGAAAACATTGTGTATTTTGTTGCCCTGTGGGAGATCAAGCTCATATGCCACGACCCCTACTTTTATGTTGACTTTGTATGATCCAAAGAAGCGAGGTTGGAGATTTTATGCTCCACTTCTCTTAATGGATGCCTGTCTGTATGGTTGGAGGCTCAAGTAAACCAAATTACCAACCTCAAATGTGCGATCTACCCTGTGCTTGTTTGCCTAAATGTTTTTTGATTATGTGCCCTTTGCAGGTGGTCCTTCAGTTCTCTGAGTATATCCTCACTCTCCTAAACCCAATCTTGAACCATAGGGGCCCTTCTATCACCAAAGACAATCTCCACAAAGGAGAGAGAATCATAACTGTACAAGGCTCTGAATGGTGTCATACCAATACACATATGATGTGTGGTGTTGTAGAAGTATTCTCCCAAATGAAGCCACCTAACCCATGCCTTCTGCTGCCCTGATACATAATTTCAGAGGTAGCCTTCCACCCACTTGTTGACTATTTATGTTTGACCATCAGTTTGAGAATGGTAGTTGGTGCTACGGGTTAAGGGCGTACCTACCAACCTGAATAGTTTTTGCCAAAAGGTGCTCCTGAAACTATTTTCCCTATCACTCACAATGGTCTTGGGTAGACCATGTAATCTGAAAACCTCCCTGAAGAATAAATCTACGACCTGTGCTGCACTATAGTCTGTGGAAATGGAGAAAAAATGTGCAAACTTGGTTAACTTGTCTACCACCACAAAAATGCAATCTTTTCCTTGCACTTTGGGAAATCCTGTGATGAAGTCCATGGATATGATTTCCCATTTGTGCTCTGGGATGGGTAGTGGTTGTAATAATCCTGCTGGATGGGTGTGCTCATCCTTGTTTACCTGACAAGTAGTGAATTCCTTGATGTGGCGCATCACATCTTCCTTCAAACCTCTCCAGGAGAATCTTTCCCTTATCTGTCAGTATGTCTTGACGAATCCTTGATGTCCTGCCACTGGTGAATCATGGCATGTTTGTAGTGCCTTGGCATTAAAGGTTGACTCAAGAACCAAGAAAATTTGGCCCTTGTAGTATATGATGTCATCCATTATTCTGAAGTTGTCATCATGTACCTGTCCATCCATTAATTGGCATGCAAATTGGTTCTTTGAGTATTCCACCAAAAGGTGGGCCTTCCAATCAACTAAGATATCGGTCATAGCATAAATTGATGGCCTCCTGGAGAATGCATCCTCCAATACATTATTCTTCCCTTTGACAAACTCAATGTCAAAATCATAAGCTTGTATCTTGCTAACCCACTTTTGTTGCATCTCATTTAAGTCCTTTTGATCCAAAAAGTACTTAATACTGTTGTGATCTGTCCTCACCACAAATTTTTCTCCTACAAAATATGGCCTGAACTTAGCCAATGCGTGCATGATGGACAAAATCTATTTGTCATAGATGGTATGGGACAAGCTCAAGACCCCTCAGTTGTCGGCTTTCATAGATAATAGGGTGAATATTCTGCATAAGCACTGCTCCAATGCCCTCCCTGGAGGCATCACAGTCCACTGTGAAGGGTTGTGCGAAATTTGGTAGAGCCAAGACTGGGCACGTACTCATTACCTTTTTTCATTTTGTCAAAAGTAAATTGTGCCTCTGGGCTCCACTTGAATGCTCATTTCCTGGTCAAATCGGTCAAAAGTGCACAAAGTTGTGAGAAGCCTTTGACAACCCTCCTGTAATAGCAATAGATGCCAAGAAACCCCTTCAATTCTGTAAGGGTCTTAGGTGTGGGCCAGTCAAGTATATCTTGTATCTTCTCTTGGTGTACATGTACCCCTTTTACCCCAATGATGTGTCCAAAATAGAGGACCTATGTCATTCCAAATTCACATTTGGATTCCTTAGCATACAAATATTTCCCTTCCATGATAGCCAGAATCTGTTCTACATGTTGAATATGCTCCTCCCAAGTCTTGTTATAGATAAACAATTCATCAAAGAATACTAAGATGAACTTCCTTAATTGTTTGTTGAAGACATGGTTCATGCAATATTGGAAGGTGGTTGGCACATTAGTTATCCCAAAAGGAATCACTAATAACTCATAATGACTGTAGTGACATCTGAAAGCAGTTTTGGGCACATCTTGCTCCCTCATCTTTATCTGATGATAGCCAGAGTGTAAGTCAATCTTTGTGAAGTATACAACCCCATGAAACTCATCCAATAGCTCATCAATCCTTGGAATGGGGTATATGTTCTTTATTGTTTTATTATTCAAAGCCATGTAATCAATGCACATGTGCATGGTCCCATCCTTCTTTTTCACTAGCAACACTGAAGATGCAAAGGGGATGGAACTCGGCCTAATGTGGTCCATGTCTAGTAGTTCTTTTATAGCCTTCTTGATTTCATATTTGTATTTATTTGGGTGTCTGTAGGGAGTGGTGATGATAGGTTTTGCTCCCTCTTCCAACTCTATGATATGCTCAAACCCCCTATCTGGTGGTGCTCCTGGTGGAATGGGTCCAAATACTTTGTTGTGTTTGTTAATAATTCTCTGAATCTCTGGTGAGTAATGAGTCTCCCCTTTCTTATCCACCCGCACTAATATTCTACATTCGGCAACATATGCAATGTATTCTCTCCTGAAAATGGCCTCCATGTGCTTTACTATAATCTCCCTAGGTGTGTTTCCTATCATGCCCTTGAGAACCACCTTTTTCCCATTTTCCTCTGTGAAGGACATCTCCATGGTCTTGTAGTTGGTAGTGATTGGCCCCAGCGTACTAAGCCACTAAAATCCAAGGATTATATTAGTGTCTGGAAGGTCCATCACATAGAAGTGTTGTTCCAAATCATGTCTGCCTAATGTAAGCTTCATCCCCAGAATATACCCGTCACAAGGCATAGTGCACCCCCCTGCTACTTCCACCATGAAACCTTCAAATTCAATGGTGGGTACGTGTCTTCTTTGTAGTAGGGATGAATCAATAAAGTTGTGTCAAGCACCCCCATCAATGAGAACTAAAACTTTATGCCCCTGTAACGCCCCTCTCATCCTAAAGGTGTTGAATTTGGGTGCCCCACTGATGGATGCCAATGTTACCTTCTCATTTGTTGCAAGGTCATGACTTGCATCTTCATCTTCTGCATTTTCGATGGTGTCTTCCTCTATATTCTATAGGTGGTCGAAACCTTCATATTCCTCATCATCAGAAAGTACTTCAATGTAGTGTGCCTTTCCTTTTCCCATACACTTGTGTGTTGGATCCCAAGGCTCTTTGCAAGTATAGCACACCTGCTTCCTCCTCAGTTCCCTTCTAGTGGTTTCATCCATTCTACCCCTTCCTCTGTCAAACTCTCTTTGATCTATTCCCCCTTGTTCATGGTAGGTCTTTGGTCTCTTCCTCCTGTGTTTAGAGGTGGTCTAGGGGTAAATCTAGAATTCGTTGTTGATCCCAAGTCCCTTGTCTTCCATATAGCATCCTGCAAGTTGGTAGGCTTAAAAGACTTTACCCAACCCCTTAAGGGTTCCATCAACCCCTCTATGAAGAGCATCATGAGTCTCTCTTGAGACACATCATGTGCCATAATTTCTATCCTTTGAAACTCCTCTATATATACCTTCTATGACCTTGTCTGCATGAGTTGGGTGAGTTCCCTGAAATGTAGCTCTAGATCCCCTTGGTCAAATCTGTCAATAAGCCTCTGTGTAAACTCTGTGTAAGTAATGATCTAGTTGTGACCTAGTGTAGTTAATCCATGGTACCACAAGTCATGAGATTTTCCTTCCAAGTACATGGTGGAAAACTTGATGGAATCCATCTCTCTCACTAGGTTAAGTTGTAGGTAAGTATCAAGTTTCTGCACCCAAGCGTATGCAATCACCTTGGAAGATCCATCAAAGTATGGGATTTTCATCTTACTAGCTTTTCACTCTAGTTCATAGTTATTCATGTGATACGGTTTGGGTTTACCCCTGAATTTGATTCGAAAATATTGCTCGAGTGTGATTTACCTTTGGATCCCTGCGCTCAGTGAGTTATATTCCCTGACATACTGCTCAAAATTGTCCTCAATCTCATCTTGGTAGTTGGGTTGTGTCTGGTTATTCAAAAATGAAGGTAAATAGGGCCTAGGGGTGGTCCTATTGTATGTTTGTCCCTGTGGTGTACCCCCTCCATAGCTCTATCCCTCAGTGTGATAATGGGGAATGTGCTCCTACTGATTTCTAGTCCCTCCATGAGACCCACTAGCCTCTCTATTGGCATAAATTTTCGGACCCTTCCCTACATGAGTCATATGCATCAAGAGTTGTGACACCCTCTCCTGGATTTCACTTACCGTTCTTAGAGCCTCCGTCATTTTTACCCATCCTTTACGTACTGTCTCCTGGTTCCCTTGTAGATGATGCACAAGGGTTCTCGGGGTCACGTTTATGGAATGTTGCAAATCTTTAGCGAACTGTGCTAGAATATGTGGCTCACTGTCCTCACCTGATCCTTCCATTTCGGTCTCTATCTCACTTGTTTGTTTCCTGCATCTTCCCATGTAAATTCCACTGAATGTATGCATGCGCTAACCTCCACTGGCTGGGAGGATCAATGCTCTGATACTAGTGTAATGTTCCCAAGCCAATTTTTCATTGGAAACACTAATTGTTCACTGTCAAATGTTGTTTGTATGTGTGTATGCAGGTTTTCTCATGAAGTTACGTTTAGGGTTTATATATTTGATTTTCAAAGCACATGGATATAGATATGAAGATACATCATAAGCAAGTACAAGATATAACAAGAGACACCAGTTATGGAACCAAATAACACAGATTTGACCTTTATTTAGATAATATAGATAACCTGGTACAATAGATCTACAAATCTAGAAGAATATCAAAAAAATCCTCTAGATGGAATAAGAGCTGCTAAAAAATGCTCAAGATTGAATATACAAGCCTCCCAAGGATAGATAATAAGTTGAATATCAATACAAGATTAACTTATTTCCCTCCAAGGTCCAAGTCCAAACCCCCCTGGATGAAGTTGCACCCTCCTAGCTGGCTATAGAAACCCAATAATTCGGCCTTGCTACTGAAAGCCTCCAAATTCTCTAAAACTGTATGGGATGATAGATCGGGGCAATATATTCTCCTCAAATGATTGAAAATCCAAACTGAACTGCGCCCTCATGAAGATTGCAGAGACTCAATAATTCGGTCCCCTGGATAGGAGCCTCGAAATGCTATGAAATTGGTTGGAGATGTAGATCGGGGCTAGACAAACCACCTGGTGAAGTCTCTAGTTGAAATATGAATATTTACCCTTCCATACTAACTAGATTTCTTTCCACGATGCGCCCTCCTTCTCTCCAACTATTTCCAAGCTCCAGAAAATCAAATGGCAAGTAAACCTCTCTCCAAATATGTTAGGAATGATGGCTGAGGCGCTGTAGAGAAAACCTAGGTGACTAATAGTCCAAAAATCTCCTTTAACTCCTGGATCAAATCTATCTTCCTTCAACGGTGCACCCTCCTTGCTGAAAACCTCGAAGGCTATGTCCTGCTTCTTCCTTGAATGATTGATGGTACATGTAGTTGTTGTAGAATGGTGTGGGTGGAGTATTGCATCCTCGAGACCAAGATTGAATCAAGTGAGGTGGGATCTTTCACCACCAAGTTGATCTCTAGGGTTTGTATTCTCAAAACCCTGAAATTTGTTTTTGCTCAAGAGCCCAAAAGAAAAATGCAATAATAATCCAAAGGTGAATGAGAAGTGCACCCTTCCTTTCTTTTTATACTTCAATTCTATTTCTCTGTTGAGTTAGTTAACCCCTAGGGTTAACTCCTAGCTTACCTTCAAGTTCTCTTTTATTTCCCTTAGTTACCTTTCCTTTTCAAAGTCAACTCAATAATATAACGTTCAGCTTAGCTGATGGCTTTTAGTTGACTTTCTCCCCATAGTGCCTAAGACTATAGTCTAGTGGGGAAAACTAGACTACTGAGTCTCTCCAACCCTCTTCATCAAGTGGTGGGGGACATTACAAAAAGGAATTGAATGGGCTTGGAAACATTTTCATCCATGACAAGGTGCAACTCACCCTCTTCAGAGGCACCCACATGTAAGCCATACATTTCCCTGTCATCACTGCACCCATTTTCCCAAACATCTCCATACCATCTCATGCACTTACATGACCTAGATTGGTCTTCACCTGGAAACATCCAACATATAAGGAGAATTAGCCCAACAGGACGTCCTGAAACCCTCTTCAAACCTCGCTTGTAGAAAATCATAACGTCTTTGAGCACTTGTCTGGAAAAGGGGGGTTTTATGCACATGTTTAGATAACTTGATTATTAGATGTGATTGACATTACTATGATCCCCATGACTTATGAGCCCATGGAGGGTGTACTTGTTGTTGCTGCAGGACCATGCACGACAGACAAGTACACATGGGGAGATGATTAGCTCGGACCTCCATAGGAATAAAATCCCACCGGATGGATGTTGAGACCCCATCCAGGGGCAGACATATACCAGAGGCTTGCACCAGAGAGTGAGGAGGACATTCCACTAGAAACATCTTGGAAGGCCTAGATCCAGGGGGGTATTTCCCTCCCACCATGATGTTGGTCCTTGAAGGCCCTTGATGTCATCATTCAGAGCCTTGACATCACCCAGTTGAGGCACCCAACTTCAGGACAACATTGGTTGGCACGTGTGGCAGTTCCAGAGGGGTTTTGATCCCCAACATTCCACTTGTATGACTAACATTCAAGCAAGGAGGCGTCACCCTAGGAGGGGCATGACATCACCCTAAAAATCTTAGATTAGGGTTTTATTTGACAAATTTATGTAAAATTGGATTTTCTCATGTAAACTTGCCATGTCGACCTTTTTGACCTAATTTTGTAATTAAAGGTCATTTTCATTGTATAAATAAGGGATTTTCCCCTTGTATTTTTTCATCATTCTTTCACTCACATAAGTGAGGTCGGAAATTCATCTTCTTTAAGGTTTATTGGCTGAAGTTAAGTAGTGCACAACTCTTGGAGGAGGCTTATATTAGTGTTTTTGGCATTTTTCTTGGTGGAAATTCTTCAACTAGGCTAATTGCTAGATTA
>ML788641.1:0-27231 GCA_009831015.1 Picea engelmannii
GAATTCAGATCTACGGAGTTCGAGAGTGGATTTGGGAATTTGGACATCTGGGTTTTCCTTGCAGTTGCCCGATCTATCATTTGGAATATTTCTCGGGATGATTGGACACTTTTGGTAGCAGGGAAAAATTATTCAGGGCTTCAACATTCTAGCAGGACGTGGCACTTTCCAGCTTGGAGGTTGAGCATTAGTACGGCTCAGATCTTCTTGATTTAGTCTTCAGTGTATATCCAGCCTTTGGAGGCTCATTTTGTATTGTCGGGAGCATTTTGTAGCAGCTCATATCTATTGCTTGTACGGCCATCTGAGGTTTATGCCAGATCGGCCATCTATTGTATTGATCTTACATTGCTCATAATAAAAAGGTCAGATCTTTGCTTGTGCTTCTACATATTGAATATATTGTGATCTCCATGTGTTGATGAATCTTGTATACACTTAAAAACTCAATAAATTAGTAGTAGTTAGTGATTCCAAGAAAGAATTTGGCTTGGGATCATTACATGTAAATATTATAAATAAGGCATGTTATATAGATATTAATTTGATCTTCATGCTAATATTTAATAGTAGGTTGTTCGTCATGTAGATGTAAGTTGAATTGGCTATAAGGTTGTCCTTGTGTAAAGCAAGAGGGTATGATGTCGATTGTGTCATAGGTGTGGCCCAAGGATAGGCATGTAACTTTTTTATTCTGAATGAATAAGACAACAAGAGAGAAAGATGCTCGAGGAATGTTGGTTTTCCTGTTTGGGTTTCGAGGGTAAAATATTTGTGTATTATCTGTTTTCTTTGTCATTTATTTTATAGCTTAGATATGTATTCCTCTCTTCTATTAGGTTTAACATGGAAAGCTTAATTTCCTAACATGTGGTATCAGATCTTGGTTTAAAAACCTTCAATCTGAGCTAAAAGATAGCTCTAGTAAGAGTAAGAAGTTATAGATCTTTAAAGGTGTTCTTAAAGAATGGAAAGTACCTCAAGAATAGAGATCAAAAAATTCAATCAAAGAATTTGGAGCTTTTGCAACTTAAAATTGAATATCTCCTTATAAATCAAGAATAATGGGTGGTAGTTTGTCTAGGTACTATTCCAATAGGTATGCCAAAGGAATAATGGGAGAAACTCGAAAGAAGGGAAAGGAGTATGATTCGGCTGTGTCTTGCAAATTCAATGTTCTTTAATGTCTCAGACAAATATTTGGCCAAGAAACCATGGGAGAAATTGGGAATCTTGTAATAGTTGAAATCCATGGTAAATAAGTTGTATATTCATAGGATGAATGATGGTAGTTCGGTAACTAATCATTTGAATGCATTTAATACCATACTAAGCTAGTTTTCATGTTTGGATACTAACATCACTGGGAAGGAGAAATTTATTAGCCTATTATGTTGTTTGTCAGACTCTTGGGATAAATTAGTCTTGGCTATAGGGAGTAATTCAACCACATTAGTGCTAGAAGGCATGGTTTCATCTCTACTATCTTAAGAAATGAGAAAGAAGAATATGGAAGGATCAACCAAATATTCTTTAGTGGTGAGAGGTTGATTGGTTGACAGAGATAAATGAATATTCTCCTATAGAAATTCTACGTTGAAGGGTAGATCTGTCAATTTTCACATGCAACTCCATATGACTAATTTTTAGATCAAAAAATTGCTTCCTAGTGAACTAACAATAAAACCCTATATGTTATCACTGAACATTTTTACACTGGAAATTATTGAATAAAAACATATGCATTGGAAACAATAAGATCAGAGATGAACCATTAACATGTAAATGAGACAAAAAATTATGTTCTGCAACCTTGTTAATTATGAGGTAAAACCCAGCTCTCCCAAACAATACAAATCCACCAAAAATATGAGGAAAACCTTGTCCTTTAATAACCATACAAATCAGAAAACCAATCCTCAACTAATCCTTGGAAATTTCCTCTTCCCACAAATTTGTTGCAGACGTATGGCCTTCTGATGTCACTTGTCATCCTGTACAGACCTACTCCTTCCCATAAAACTTTGTACATGATTCATCTTACTACAACCTGCATAAATATGTTATTGTTCCCATTGCAACAACCATACATGTGATTCACCTTCCTACAACCCACGTACATACACTATTGTGTTCTTTGCAACCCACGTCTATACACAATTCCTCCCACTGTAATATGCGTACAAGTACACAAAGCTTATATGGAGACCTCTATATAATTCGATCTATGTGGCTTCCTCTCTCTTAGGCCATAATTTTTACCCTTGTAGAATTTCCCTTTGATGAAATCACCAAGCCTCCTAGCGCACATGCTTACTCAATTATTCTAACTCCATCCTTTCACAATGTGCAAATGTCACAATGAATTCTCTCCTTTATATACAATTCCAATGGGTGAGTTTAGGAACCCCTTCTGAAATCAACAATTAATTAGAATATTTTAATCTTCTTTGTGGGTGTGGCACCCCCACACAAGCACACAAATCCCACCAACTTTCCCATGAGGCCCTAGCTTCATACTGAGGTCGATTTCACTAAAAAAAAATGCTAATATGATGCCAAAAAATATTCCCACATGCTTGACACCTTGGCCTCTTGTGGGGATACCTCTCAAAGCTACAACAAAAAACACTCCCTCTTAGTGAGGGTGATATACCATCCACCATGATCTAGATGTACCTCTGTCTCCCACACTCGAAGTGACTCTATCTCCTCTACCAAAACTACACTCCAATCCTATTGACTCATTGTTGTCCCTGTCATCAAATCATATGCTACTCTCTAGTCATTTTGACTGGTTTCATCTTTGGTCACTGAAGAAAAACTTGTTTTCCAATCTGTATCACTAGTTGTTCCCTCTATGACTGAAGTAGATCCTACTCTCATGACTTCTTAACTAGTTTCTTCCTTTATCATTGTAACAAAAGCTATTGAAACAATTTAATCCTCCATGGAGGTGTCACATTCCCTAGAGGCTTCCTACCTCTGAACCTCCTTCTTGGCCTCCTCAACCCATGACACATGTTTTCAGTCCTAGAAGATGTCTTTCTCCCACCTAAAAATGAGAGGGAAATCCCTCTTAATGGATGACTCTTCCTATGATCCCACTGACTCCCACTGAGATCGGTCTCCCTCCATATACTTCCTATGAAATATGGATCCCTCTAAGTATACTAACTCCCTCTGAAACATGACTCCCTATGATTCTATACAATATATAGAGCCATTTGCTCCCTTTAAACTTGTTGACCTCCTATGAAGTATAATATCCTCTAAAATATCATGGGAGGATGCTCCTACCTACTGGATCCTGAGGTTGAATCCCTCTATGCCGACACTTCCGGTGGGGATATCTACCTCATCACTAGAGGAGCTACCTCCTCCCTATGAAATTGTTCTATTGGTCGGGCCACTTACCTCACCATTGATGGAGATAATTTCTCCCCATGAATGTTTTTTATTTGTGGGGCCACCTACCTCACCACTGGTGGATCTACCTTCTCCTCCTCATATATCTCTCTACTCATGCTATTCATTTCACACATAGGTTGAACCCTCATCCTATATAGGTTTCCCTCCCTAACTCAAAGAACCACCTCTGATACAAAGCTAGATCGTCTAGGCACATACAACACCTATTCATATAGAAATAATATATGGTATCCCTTACTCCCAATCTCTAAGAATGAGAGGACACTCCTCCTAATTTCTAGCACCCATAGCACATTCGACACCCTTAGCACATCACCTAACTTCAATCTAAAAAATATCGTACCAGATCCTCCTATTGCATGCTTGGTTCCCATACCAAGATCCACACACAAGTCTGAGCTAGTCTCTGTGAAGCTATCAAATAACTCTCATGCACATGTCATATGGAAAGATGCTCCACTATACACCAACCAAGTCCCTGTGTTGGAGACTATAAGTGAAAGGGAGGAGACCAACAAGATCTCCCTCTCGAACCTATCTACAACCTCATCAACCTCAGTTTCTAATGCTTTCTTCCTTCTTCTCCTTCCCCTTCGGTGTGGACACTATGAAGCATAGTTCCCAAATTCATGAAAATCAAAACAAATTATATTACTAATAGTGTTCCTCCTTCTCAGCTTTGAATATGCTTCTCTCTCAGGAGAATATATTCTCCTAAGAAAACCTCTTATACTTGGATAACCTCTTCCACCCTTCCTAGTTCGGGCTACAAGGGATTGGTTCTCATCACTACTACTCTTTACTATACCATCCATATCATCCCTGGACACCAACCTGGTCTCCTCTTGGATACAATCAGTCTGTAGTCTATCAAAATATGGTAACTTTTCTCATGCATACATCCCCTTCACAAATGGTTCCCAAAACATGGGAAGACCTATCAATGCTACATTCACCAACTCATCATCCCTCACTATCTCTCCAATAGATGCCAGTTGTTCTTAGATCTAAGTGATGTTCATAAGGTAGCTGACAATTGTGTCCTGACTAGTCATCTTGACAATTTGAAGTTGGTACTTCAAATGTAGAATCCTGCATGTATTCTTATTTTGGTACATACCCACCAAAGAATCATACATATCCTTAGCATATGTCTTCTTAGGAATGTGAGGAATCAAGTGATCCTTCACAGATTCTAGCAACACCCACTTGGCCTTCACTTCCTTCTCCTTGTGAGCTACCAGTTTTTGTGGATCGGTAGGCATCACAACCACACTCTCAATATATCCCTTGAGTTCATTCTCTTCCAAGAGAAGGAGAATCCTCTCCTTCCAAGCCCAATTTTTTTTTTCCACTTCCAACCTGCCCTCAAGATTTAACGTGTTCACCATTTTGACCTACACAAAATAAGAACAAGAACAAGAAAAACACTTTTCCAATGTTGTATCCAACAATGTGTCTCAATATGATCCCCTTCTCTTCAAATCCGAATCTTTGAATCCATGTCAATATTCACATGCATCTCTATGTGACTAATTTTCATATATGAAAATTTCTTCCTAGTGAACTAACAATAAAACCCTAGTTGTTATCATTGAACAATTTTACACTAAAAATTATTGACTGGAAACATATGCATCAGAAACAAAAAGATTAGTGATGAATCATCAACACATATATGAGACACACATTTCTATTTTGTAACCTTGTTAATTCCAATGGAAAAACCATCCCTCCAAACCAATACAAATGCTCCAAAAATATGAGGACAACCTTGTCCTCCAATAACCATAAAAATAAAAAAACCAAACCTCAAAAAATACTTGAAAATTTCCTTTTCCCAAAAATTTGTTGTAGGCCACCTATACGACCTGCTGACGTCACCTATCCTCCTGTATAGACCTTCTCTTTCCCCAAAAACTATGTACGAAATTCACCTTATTGCAACCCATGTACATACATGATTGTGCCCACTACAACCTGCGTATACACAATTCACCTTCCTGCAACTCGTGTACATACACTATTGTGCTCTTTACATCCTGTTATATATGTGATTCATCCCACTGCAATCTGCATACAAGTACACAAATCTTGTACATACACCTTCGTACAATTTTCACTCTACAACTTTCTCTCTCCTAGGCCAAATTTTCCACCCTTATAGAATTTCCCTTTGCTAAAATCACCAAGCCTCATAGCGCAAGTGCTTACTCACTTATGTTATTTCCATCATTTCACAATGAGAAAATGTCACAATGACTTCTCTCCTTTATACACAAGTACAATCAGTGAGTTTAGGAACCCGTTATAATATCAACAATTAATTAAAATATTTTAGTCCTCTTTGTGGGTGTGGAACCCCCACACAAGCCCACAAATTCCACCAACTTTCCCATGAGGCCCTAGCCTCATTTCGGGGCCAATTTCACTAAAATGATTAATCTGGTTCCAACAAATATTACCATATCCTTGACACCTTGGCCTCTTGTGGTAATACCTCCCGAAGCTAAAAAAAAAACATTGAGATGCAAATCCTTGGTTAAGTCAATGAAAAGATGTTGGAAATGTGGAAAATATGGGCATTATAAAAGGGACTACAAGTCGAAGGTGTTGTGTCCTCAAGAAACCCTTTAAATTTTCAATTTTTGGGTGCCACTTTTCCTTTTAATTATTTTACACCTACTTTTGGCTTTACATAGGTTGCATATTTATCCTTTGTTAAATTTTTGCATTTTTCCCTTTGTTTTCTTTTCATTTAAAATCTCAAGAAAATACAAACAAAATCTCATGTTTTGCATCAGGAAAGTAAAAAACAAAAGAAAGAATTGAAAAATGAGCAAGTCGCAACCTTTTCCAAAGAAATGTCAATGACCTTATCAAGGGATGGAGAAAAAGAAGAGTCTATAATAGGGATGAAGGGAAAGTTGTTTACATTTTGAGGTGGAACAAATTTCGTTGATCGTCGATAAGACATTGGTCATCAACAGAATGTGTTAGCATCTCTAAGATTCAAAGGATTCCACTGATCATTGATAGACCATCGACATAAAAAAAAACCCTGTAATTCCAACACAAAAAGGTAGAGTGCTCCCAATGTTGATGAATTATGGGAACCAAGAAATCAATCTTAGTTAGAGATAAGGTATAAGGGAAAAACTCCACCATTGATGTTTACCACCAAGTAGTGTTTGTTTTGATGACTAGGTTGGCAATGTCACCTTCCACACTTGCTACGTCACATGCCATGTGTCTATCCATGTAGACTACCCATACCATCATGACAGTTTACACAGAATCCTTTGAAACATAGATTCCACGTCATCTGCCACATCATCACATCTACGTTATCCTATATGGTAATGAAGGTTGGCATTGAATTTTTCTACCAAGAAGAGATGAGCGTAAGGGTTAGAGGAAACCGCCAATGTCGATGCACACATCAACCATCAAGATCTTTTAAATAAAACAAATCACTTAACATACATGTTTTCTCTGACACCGATACTATGGAGAGATATGGATTGTTTGTTTCCTTCTAGGTCAATCAAAGAAATCCATCTATTTAAACATAGATCTAGCTACCAAACACATATTATGTTTAAAATAACCTGTGTAGAGGATTACCACTAGGTTTGATACAATTACATAACTATTAAGTCAAAGTTTATAGTCACCAATGAACAAGAAATGTCTTTTTCTTGTCATGTCATTCCCCTCGAAACTCGTGATACATGAATAAATTGTTTAAGGATCACTTGCTAAACGATCATTGATGTGGGAAAGATGTTGTCAAAATTAAATGAAACTTAATGAACACTCTCGATCTACAATACTGCGCACTAATAAATTCAAAAATATGAAATCACTGATGAACTAGGAACAATGGGATTTTACACCATCAACTCACAATACATAAAATCCCAAGAGTGGTGTGGATCCTATTTTGATTTATGAAGATTACAAAGATCATGTTGTACACCCTTCAATTAAATACTAGATGCGAGAAGGTAAGTCTGTCGGATCTAGACATTTGAAAATGTAATTCCATTTCTCTTCCAATTTCGTATTATGTTCAAAAAAATTTCCTTTCAATCAAGAGAAGGAGAGAAAATCCATTGAGGAGCCTGCCCCAGTACTGGTTCATGGAAACACTAGTAAGACTAGGTTTATTTGCAAAGAAGGTAAACATTAAATTCTACTGTGATTTTTTTAGGTATTATACATCGCCAATTTTTTTTCTTTATCTTCTATAATTTCTTGCGACTCATAATGGCATTCACATGCAGGAAATATGTCTCCTCGATGGTCAATAACCATGTACTCACTGAGGGAACCCAAAGGGAAAGAGTCAAAATATGGTGGATGATCAAGACCAATAGTAGAAAGATCGTTGGAATTTGCACAAAAAGTAGAACACGTGATTCGAATATCGACCAAGAAGAAGTTTGTTCAACCACCAAAATTCAGAGATACAGACGCAAGAACTGCATCTAAGGCCCTCCTTCTACCTTCGGGTGATCTCTATAAAAAAATTCATCAGGAATATTTTCCAAACTTTATGCCTCATGGTGTCCTAGGGGTAAGGGAATTAGATCACCAATTTTTTTCAAATATTATAAAGTCATCCTTACATAAGGTGGAATGTCGAACTCCCATTTTTCCTTACAAAAATACCCTAGGATAGATAATTGACCATACAAACACCGAGAAATGTGTAATCAATAATTTGGAAGGGGAATGTGTTATTGTATTCCTTCTGGTAAAGGTGCAAAAGTATTATAAGCTCAGAGACCTGGAAGAAAGACTGAATACTGATTTTATGGTTAAGTTCTATGAGAGACATAATACTGACCAATTATTATCTTGTTGGTTGAGGGAGGAAAATAAATTCTTGAACAAGACCATTGGCTGGTACAAAATAACAGATCTTATGGAACCATACATGTACTTAATGGCATTGATCTACCAATTGTATGAAGAAAAGGATTGTTCAATATTTCCAGAAGCTTGGATACCCCTGACATATACGGTTGTGATCTATGGAAGTAGTTTCAACTGGGGGGAACTTATTTCAAAGAAACTAAGCATCACTATTCAACATGATCATAAAACAAAAGAAGGTGTGACACCCTCCTTTGTTTATGGAATCTTTCTTGTTGGACGTAATCTGTGCAAGAAATGTTTTCTCAGAATTGTCTAAGACTTTCAGTAGTAGAAAAGAAAATGATATCCAAAGTAGGTCATTGATATCTGGAAGAGAAGAACACTTATATCGTAGTTTTGGATATATCGGTTCTCTAAATGTATTCCCCTCTTTTATCCCAGATTGTTGGGTGTTGGGAGAAATATGCTACTAGACCATTTTACAAGGTTTCAATGCCTCTTTGGTGAAGGACAAGAAGAGGGATTTTATACCCTATGGTTTCCACATTGGATATTATATATTCAAAGACACCATGCATGCCAAGCAATAAGGTCTGAGCCATTTGGAATATATGTTCCCTATAGGCTTGTTTCGTAGACATGATATCAAAGTGATAGTACCCCAACACACAAGTAAAGTGGTGTCTCATTGACCTTATGCCAATGATAGTTATGAATATGATCTCTTCACTGAAAATGCTCAAGACTAGGAAGAGGTTCTTCAAAGAAAATAAAACCTAGAAATTACAAATTTTAAGGCTATGTAGGTGAAAGAAAAATTTTCAACTATTTATAGCACAACAGAGGAAACTATCAAAGAACAAGATGAAGTCAAACCAACAGAAGCAGTAGAGTTAGTAAGAAGAGGAACAACTTTCCTAGTCGAGGCAGAAAGGGTTATGAAAACGATGAGACGAACCCATTTTATTCAATATTTATAACCTCCAAGGATATAGATACTCATGCAACCAATCCAAGTACTACTAAAGAAACTCCACCAGAGAGGATCATCACTCAGGACAACCCAAGTTCTCTACAAACCCAAGTGGAGAAACCTACAATATCTAGAATTCCACAAAGATTGTTAAGGACACCAACATTCATAGGTATACCCCCGATCCTTGTTGATTTAATAACCATACATGATGATGATGATGAAGGTTCATCAACATATTACATAGCCCCAATACCTATCACTTATGAGGAATCATCGGGATACATGAATTCCCCAACCTTAGGATGACCATTACAGAATCCAAAAAGAAGGGACATAGTAATGGAAATCACCCAGGGTAGTGGGACATTTCAACAACTGGAAACTCAACCTTTAGATGAGGCAAGGTCATGTCATAATGTTGGGGATAATAGTGATGAAAAACCTAATGAAAAAAATACATTCAGAGAATACGGGGGGTATGAAAAACAAGAAAGAAATGTCCTATCAATAGAAAATACAGTGACTGCAGGCTTGCAATCCAATTCCCACCTCAAAAATTAACACCACCACATGGAATTGACCAACAAAAAGCCTCATCACCAAACCTCACAGGGGAAATTCCTTTTGATGAATTGAGAGATATAACCAACAATACATAAAAATCACATATAAATTCTACACAAGATCATACATTAAGAAAAGAAGGTAGCAGTCAAGTATCTACCATCAAAAAAGGGAAGGAACCTATTATGGAACATTTCTATACATGAGGGATCTTGGGAAATACCCTATATTGGGGAGATAAATAAATTCTTGAACATGTTGACAAGGCTGCTTATGTGCAATATATATATTATGACAAGAAAATAAAGGTGGTGATGAAAATAACTATCAAAAGAAGGAGGTTCACTTTATGTAGTACTATGCTCGTAACCACAATAGAAAATTTATTTGATACAGAAAATACCAACGTGAGTGAGATTCCTGGAGATGGGATGGATATAATTGATGCCACCATAGAATGATTTAAAATGGATGAATGGGAAGCTATATCCATGAGAAAGGAGTTACAACATATTTGACATCAAGCAAAGTATTATCAGGACACCACTCAAGAAATAATACTTCTTAAAGGTGAATCCATGGAGGTGTATAGTCGATTCAAATTAGAAAGTGATATTTTCATGGTCAGGATAAAAAATTACTAGGAAGACACTCTTATGGGACTCACGACCTAAAAATACATGCGACGATGGTATGAAAAGGAATATCAAGCTTTGGAGCAGATTAATTACATTAGAGAATTGAAGACGAGTCGAGACACAAAAGAACATGGTATTTGGGTAATCACATATTATAGTATCACCAGAATACATAGGGAAATGGAACACTTGATGAAAATGGTACAAGAACCTCATCGAAAAATGAAAGAAAGATGGGAAGAATGTGTGAAGAAATGGGAGAAAATAAATAAGGAAATGAGATATCCATCTACCAGATTTCGCCCAACCTAAGGACTTCACAGACTTGCGGGACATAATCAAGAAACATATTGAACTGGACCAAGCATCCAAAGTAGAAATTTTGTAGATTTCGACCCTTGTCCCAGGACAGATGAATAATTTCATGAAGCCCCCTATCAGAGCATCGACATTTTTGCAGCGGTTAAGTGCTAAGTTGGAAAAATACAAGAAATGTGTGGTGGATATGAAAGAGATCCTTAGTGCACCAATCAAGGAGCACATGTTTCCTTATGCCAACACATGTGAATAACTCTTTTTCTAGTGGTCAGAATATGGGAGGATTAATTGACTGCAGTAGAACATCAAGACAACTAGAGATATTAGGAGAAGGACACATGGATTGAGTCTACTTTTCTTTTGTTTACTTGATAAGAATCAAAATAGTAGCTATTTTTAGATAATTTACTTTTATAAACAAATGCATCTACCATGTATTAAGGATGATGGTTTCTACATAGAAAAGCGGGATTTTATTTTGTAAGAGAACTATTTCTCAGATAAATATTATTGAATTCAGAAGTTTTGTGTAGAACCAGAAGCATTTCTTTTCATATAAATCATGAATGTGATTGAACCTGTGGATTGTTTCCATTTCTAACTTGATATTTAATCATGTTGTATTCAATAATATTTTTTATGATTATTTCTTAAGTTATCTTAGAATGATTTACAGTTCTTTATTTCAAACTGATGTAAGAAAATCAATAATGTTTAACATGTGATGTGAGGTAATATGTGATGAAATTATTTTCTAGCCTCTATTATATTGCATGCATACTTTTTTTTCAAACTTTCTCTCAAATGATATCTAATGGTATGGAAAAGTGATGGTATTATTTCTAATTTGAACTTGACATAATTGTTGTTTGCATACCGGGGCACAAAGGTTATTCCAAGGCCCAGTCGTATCCCATATAGATCATTTTTCCATTATTATTACTTGTCTTTCAATTGGTTATAAAAAATAGGATAAAAGAACCCAAAAGAGAACTACTTTATTAGGAGGAACTATTTGAAGGGTACATATATATATCACTGTTAAAGCCCATTGAAACTTGTTGGATCATTGATCTGGAGAATTGTACCTCTATTAAACAATGAAGATTTTAATTGGACCCCATTAGTGGGTATAATTCCTACTGTTGAGTGAAGGGGAACTCCGACCCCTCAACAGAATTAGTGCTATAAGTAGGGTTGACGAATGCATGGCTAGACACAATAGTTTTTTGAACAAAAACTTATATCAAATACCCTATAGATTCAAAAACACCCACATTCATGGCTAGTCTTATTAAAGAAAACCCTAATACTGAAGGTACCCCAACCACAAGTGATTCACCACAAGTGAAAGTTGGTTCACACCTTCACCCATAAATACCCTATGCAATCCCTCATGAAAAATTCAAAGCATTTAGAAGGATTACTAGGTCTTACACTCGATAGATCAGATAATTACCATTAGCTCCATTTCTTCCCTCATAAATAAAACTGCTAGACCGATACTTGACACTCAAGACCATATCTTTGTTAATATGGTTGAAGATATAGCAAATTCCACCCTTATTGAAATTTACCAACCCCTTAGTTTCATTCCTGAGACTCCTCTTGTAACCCCACCCACAAGTACTTACTCTGATGTAGAGGATTCAGAGTTGGAGGAAAAAGTTCCAATTGAAAAAACTCAGACATCGAGTCTGATAGCAAAGGAGAAAACAATGAGGAAGTCCCAGAAGTTAATGATCAGTTAGTAAACAACCAATCATGGATGGCCAGGGATTCCCTAGCCTTACCAGGCAGGTTACATCATTTTCCTATGCACAAAAAAAAACTTCTTCCAAAATTTGACACAGAAACCTCCGACCTACTCAAAGATCATATCAACAAATTCATACTAGCGCTTAATTTAATGAATTTCCAGCATGAAGACATAGTATGCGGGTTGTTCCTCTACATGTTTGAGAACTTAGCTTCAACATGGTATTTCAATATCCCCATTGGTTCTATTAACAATTGGACGAAGTTCCATAAATATTTCCTTGATCAATTTTCCAAAGAAATGACTATCGGGGCCCTGATGGCCCAACTTTTTGCCACCACCATTGTCCCCAAGGAGAAAGTCAAGGAATTCAGCCAAAAATTCACAACTGTCCTCAATAAGTTTCAAAAAGATGTCAAGTGCACTCAAGAAATAAAAATTGAAGTGTACGGTAATGCATTACCAACATCTATTTCCATGTTCGTAAAGAGGGTCACTAAACCAAGTCTGGCCAAAAACTTTGAGCAGGCCAAAGTTATTGAATTTCAAATGAAAGGATGCAAAGACAACCATATATATTTATCAAAGAAATAAACATCAAAGAAACCTAGACGAGGATTTATGTTGAAAAGAACTCCCGGTAAACAAGTTGAACAATATATTTAGAAGGATAATACATATATGGAGAGATTATGAAGGATGGTTAATAAGTTTTCCAACGAAATCATAGACATGAAGAGAAACGCAGGTGAAGGAACATCAAACCCCAAGCCTTACAAACCTTTCTTCAGGAAAAATCCACCATTCAAGGATTTGGAGCCTCCTCCTGCTAACTTGAACATTGACTTAGGAGAGGTGGGCTCAGATTTATACTGCAACTACCATCAAGAACATCATTCAGAAAAGGATTTTCCTCAATCGGTAAATGTCATGAATCTATTGGAAAATAAGTTCTTGGATGTTTTTGTTGTAACCGAACAACTCGATGATTATACTATGAGCACCATGGAGAATGAAGAAAGGGGATCTCATGAAGAAACAACCATGGTTCTATGGGATGTCATTCATAACTTATTTTTTTACACTCTCACAGAAGGCAAGGAATTCTCAGAAGTACTGGAAGCCAAAACTAGGAGAAAGGCCCCCATCATACAAAATCCTCCTATCATTGCATAAGATACTAAGAAATCTATAAAACCATCTTCCTCAGCTCAAAAGGCCCCACCACTCCATTCTAGACCAAAGTTCCCGGCTTGTGCAATAAAAAAACTAAACTATAACCTGGTATAAGACATGAAGAAGTTGAAGGCTAATATTTTTGTGATGCACTTGTGTAGGATTCCTCAACAAAACTATTTACTGTTATAAGCCTTGGATGAGGCTATCACACTCATGTTAAAACCAATCCCAAATCCCAATGAAGGTAAATGAAGTTTGGGGAATATCTGGAAACCTGATGTGAATGCAATGGTGAATGATAAGAAACCTCAGACATTTGTCCCACCTTTCTTGTTAACATTTGAAATTTATAACTTGAACTTGCACAATTGTCTCATTGAATCATGGGCTTCTTCAAATGTTATGCCTTTATCTGTATGCAAGAAACTAAATGCTACCACTACTAGGAGAGAAAAACATGTTATTCAATTAGATATAACTAAGGTCAAGGTGATTGGGGAATTAAATAATGTTATGATTCGAATTGCCTCAAATAAAAAATTCCATCAGGTCATAAATATCATAATTGTATATATTCTGGAGGCCTATGGGATGTTGTTGAGTAGGGACTGGTATGAAATATTGCATGGATATTTTAGCACAGATTGGTCCCACTTATGGCTACCTTTGAAGGGAAACCTTAACATGATCAGGATCAATCGGGAGAAATATTTGAAACATATTGTCACAGACTTGGAAACTCTTATGGAACCATCATCTAATGAATTCCTAGTCTTAGGTAATTACTCATGTGATTCATATTTTGGTAATTTCTCACCCTGCTTGTTTGAAGTACTATTCTCACAAAAATCAAATTTATCACCCATGAATACCCTGACCTAATTGAGTTATGCAACAAACCTAAAGAAAGTTTCCATGTCCAATCCGAATAGAGTGAAGGTCGTATCCTGAAAATAGATTGGGAAAAAAGGGTGGCAAACTTCATCTCAAAGATCCAGACTCTTTTTTTTTTTTATGGATACAAATCTCATGAAGGGATTGACATGGGATGCATTTTCATCAATCTAGAAGGGAAGCACAATTTTTATATTGTAGATTGGAGTTTGATTACACTAACAACACTGTCGAATATGAATCACTACTCCAAGGACTTAAAAAGGCTATCGATTTGGGCATCAAGGAACTGATTGTTTTTGTTGATTCAGAAATCATTGTCAGAGAAGTAAGAAACATGATCCATTGTAATTCTCCCCATATGATAAATTATCAACAAGAAGTTTGTAGGCTCATAGAAAATTTCCAAGCATTCAACATCACCACCATACCTCATTCAAAAAATAAATTAGTCGAATCATTGGCCAAAAATGCCTCAAGGTTGTCCCCCTTAGAGTATTATGAAACATATAGATTCTCCATAGAATTATTATACAAGCCTTTGGTTCCAGATCACATCACTAACTGGAGGGTATTTGAAGGAGATAAACATATTATATCATTTTTTACTAATGAAGAAAATTTTAGAGACTTGGGTATTGATGATGATATTTTTCAAAAAAATATGACAGAACATGATAATCAAGGCTCTAATTCAACAAGAAGTAATGAACCATCTCAAACCAAGCTCCACATTATTCTCTAGGGAGTAGTTAATCTTGAAAACCTATTCAACTTGCGAGAAAAATTTAAGAAACCAAGTTTTTTTAAGACCAGTAGTTCTTGTCCCTCTTATGAGGTCATAAATCTAGGAACCATTGAAAACCCCCGAAACATAAACATTGGAATATCATTTTCCCCTAAAGAGAAGGAGGCTTACCTAAAATTGTTCAAAGAGTATCAGGATGTGTTCACATGGCTTTATCAGGAGTTTGAAATGTATGACACCAAGATCATTCAACACATGATCCCGTTAAGACATGCAGTTATTCCCTTCCAATAAAAGTTATGAAAATTTCACCCATCTCTCGAACATTTGATGCAGAAAGAACTCAAGAAACTATTAGATGAAAAAATAATATTTCAGGTAAGGCATTTTACATGGGAAACCTATCTAGTTCATGTTAAGAAAAATTTAAGGGATATTTTCCTATGTGTAGACTTGATAAATTTAAATAGGGCTTCCACAAAGGGAAACTACCCTATACTTCATATGGAACAACTCTTGCAAACCGTATCGGGAGAAGATATTTTCTCACTTATGGACGGGTTCTTAGAATATAACCAAATGTTGGTATCAGAATAGGATAGACTAAAAACAACCTTCCCAACGAAATGGGGAACATTCACATGCAAACACATGCTTTTTGGGATAATTAACATGGGTGCCACTTTCCAAAGTGATCAGGGGATCAAATTTTGTTCAAAAATTCAAAGTGCTCAGAATCACTTCAAATCGAATGAGAGCGTAGACCTCGTTGTTTTGAACCCAATGCAACTCATTTCGTCTCAAACGGACATCGGGAGCGAGAGATATCGCGATCTGTTCGAATCGTCAAACAGGCAAAAAAAGGGACACTGACTGTGTAGTCCGTACAGGATGATGTGGCAGGGCCGTACAAATGCATGCTGATGTGGCATGTGGTGACATGGCAATTGTTGATTGGCTAATGTAGTCGAATGGTGTTTTGACACGTGGCAGTATGTGGTTGGTGGTTTGGTGCCACGTGGCCCAGTCATGGGCTTGCATGTGGCACCGTTATATTGGTTGTTTGATCAAAATATATTGGGGTCCATGGGGTTCGAACCCCGGACCTCCCCACCATATAAAGACTTCACAAAGTCTGCCCGACCAACATACCACCATTTACTCCTTGTTATATATACGAATTGATATATATTTAAGTTCGCTTTATGTTGCATTTGGTGGGGGGTCGGGTCGGGGCTTAGCCCCGGCCCGTGGTCGTGTTGTTATTACATGTGACCACATATCACACGGAGCATGCGAGGAGTTGCATGGAGCCTGGTTGCATGGTTTATACATATGACCACAACCGGGAGCGCGTGGGAATGTACAAACGATTAGCATGGTTTAGCCCTTTTTGTATATGCGCGAGGTCATATGACCCTCATGTGCCCGAGTGCTAGGCGGTTAGGGGATGGCATGCCCATAACCATCCTATAGTTCGCACCGTTAGCGGAGTTACGTTTGATGCTATATTTTCACGCTTTAAATTGCGTGTGTGCCAGGTTGAATGAACAAGGGTGTGTTTTGTAGATGCAGAGACAACAAGCTTGAAGGGGAGACTTCAAAGAAGCCTAACTTCTTCGTTTTTTGGCCAAACAAGGTGTCGAAAGAGCCCAACCAGGGGTTTTTGGACGCTCTGAAGCCATTGGAGTAGTCTGTTGGTCAATTTGAGCATTGTAAAGCACGTTTTTGAGCACTTTGAGCAATTAATAATAATGATCCATTGGAAGTTGGACCAGGAGATGTAGCACAAGAGAGGGGTGAACTCCTTTATCATTTGTTGTGTTTATGTGTTTATGTTCATTGATTATGTTGTTGTTTATTTGTGTCTTAAATGAGTAAATCCTATTAAATGATGTGTTGCAAAGTTGATCCATTTGCTTTAAACACATAAACTTTACTTGCAAATATTTTCAAGTTTACAAGTCTTCTTCATTTTTAGATCACAAAGAGCCATTGATGTGGCATTTTGGGGACCGATAACAAATGTGTCATAGTGTACCTATATGATGTTACTGTCTACTCCAAGGATAGGGCTGACCATATTTCCCATCTCAAACAAATTTTTGAAAGCTGCCAAAAGTATGGGATATCTTTGAATCTGAAGAAGAATATATTTGGAGTAGAGGAGGGAAAATTTTTGGGTCACATCATTTCGAAGGATGATGTCCATATCGATTCTAAACGTATAAAAGAAATCTCACAACTACCAAGCCCTTATAATAAGAAGGGTGTGCAATATTTCTTTGGGAAGATTAACTTTGTGAGAAAGTTCACCACAGATTTTGTAGAGACAATAAAACCCTTGCAGAGTATGATACACAAAGACATTGAATTTAAGTGGACAAATGAGGGAAAATAAGCCTTGGAAAAAATTAAAACTACCATATCACAAGACCATGTTCTACGCAGCCTAGATTTTAGTAAATATTTTTTCCTCTACACTTTTGCATCAAATCAATTATTAGTTGCATTCCTTACTCAAAAGGATGATGAAAACAACAAAGAAATTGTTTCATTCATGAGCACCAAATTACAAGGGACGGAGCTTAATTACCCTGCCATAGACAAGCAAACATATGAATTATACAAAGCAATCAAACATTTCAAATCCTATATCCTAAAGAATCATAGTAAAGTCATAGTGACCCATCTTGTTGTCCTATCATTTTTCACTCAATAATAAATGGGTGAGAGTAGGGGAAATTCGATGGCTGTGATCCAATAATTTAACCTAGATATAAAACCCACCAAGATAGTCAAAGGTGAAGGATTGTGCAAACACGCTGCAGAAGATGAGGACCAAGTAGACTTAGAAGATTCTGGTTGGGAAAATGAATTATCTCTATGGTGTAGTAAATTCCTATACTTACCACCCAACCAAGACTCATGGTATGAAAAAATATCATATTTTCTCCATCATGGGACATGCCCCAAAAATCTAAATCCTAGAGAGAGAAGATCCCTTAGGCTAAAATCTGCTCAATACCTCCTTATAAATTCTATTCTTTTTCGAATGAATTATGATGGAGTACTACTAATATGTCCTAACCAGGATGATTCCAAAAAGATATTAAAGGAACTTCATGATGGACTAGGAGGTGGGCATTTCATAGGGGAAACTATTGCTCATAATATCTTAAGGACAGGGTACTACTGGCCCACTTTGTTTAGGGATGCTCACACATACATAAGGATATTTAGAACCTGACAGCTAAGTGTCAGGAAAGAGAAGAAGGCATCTATCCCACTTCAACCGCTAACCATCTCTAGGTGTTTTGAACAATGAGGAATAGATTTCATAGGAGAAATTAATCCCAACTCTTTTAAGCAACATAAATATATACTGAGAGCCACAAATTATTTCACAAGATGGTCAAAAGCCATTCCACTCACTCATGTTAATGAAAATGTAGTAACAAGGTTCAGAGTACCTTTGGTCCTATTCTTTGAAAACACTGCTTACTTTTTCTCCACACTCCTGACCGAGTTTTCTCTTGAAAAGGGAATCCTCATAAAATACTCCACAAACTATTACCCATAGGGGAATGGGGTTGCAGAATCAACTAATAAAAACATGGTGAGAATCCTAAAAGAAAGTGTTGTAGAAAACCAAAGGAATTGGAATAATTTACTTTATAATGATTTGTGGGCTGACAGGGTGACACCCAAAGAGGCTTTGGGAAATTATCCATATTTCCTAATATACAGACAAGAATCCATCCTCACAACTAGATTTTGTCTTCCATCTTTAAATATTTCTCAAGCATCAAGAGGTCAGTCATTATCTAATATGCAACATAGAATAGATACCCTACTCATGCTCGAGGAAGAAAGGGAAAAGAATAAAAGGAAGTTTGTAGCTCATCAACAGTTGGTCAAAAAATGGTTTGATAAACATAAAGGAAAAGATAAAATCTTTCAAGTAGGAGATCTGGTCTTGAAATGGGATAATGTGAATGAACCCAAAGGAAAGCACTCGAAATTTCAGAACCTTTGGCTCGGTCCTTTTTAGGTAGCCAAGAAAATTTGGGTTGGCACATATCATTTGCAAAATCTGAGGGGCGAATATGATTCTCTCTGGGTTAATGGCCAAGCCCTAAAACAATTTTTCTCATAAAAAATAAAATAAAATAATTATTTTAATACAGTAAACTCTGTTTTTTTTTTGGTTTGATGAAGGGGTTGTTTTCTCATGATTCTTACTTTGGATGCTTTTTTTATTGTATTGAATTATTTGCATGTTTTTTTTTTCCATAAATTATTTTTTGGGGATGTTGATTTTTAAGCCTCTGGTCATCGGAAAAGGACATTTTAGTTATCTGCTAAAAAGCATTTTTTTTTAATATCAAAATCAAAGTAAGATGAAAGTGAGCAAGAGTAGGAGTCGGAGAGTACTTACAGTTTCTTTTATATGTGACTTGGAAAAAATACATTTTTTTGTCGGTGGTGGGCATGACTATTATCAAACATGAAAAGATCGAAAAAGTCATATACTCTAGATATCATGATCCAAATGGTGAATGAGAAATCAATGAATTTCTTGCTTCTTTTAGAATGGGTAATATTTAAATCCTAGGGGCCTAATTCATCTCCTCATTAACATATGTCATCCTCTAAGACTCAAATACATATCCCACAAGAAATCCTCATAAAAAATATATATCCAGTAATGGGTACATATGCTTTACATTATAATAATAAAATAAAGAAGTGATGAGGTAGGAAAATAACTCAAAAGGGAATCATGATGTCAAGGAGGGATTGCATATATATTCGTCGAGGCTATGGATGCTCAGTAGTAGTGGAGCAAGGTCTATTATATCAAGGTGAATCCATTGGGGCTATGGATACTCGTTGGAAACAAAGAAACACCGGATGGGTGATAAGGTTACTTAGATATTATACACAATAATACCATAATACTAGAAGTAAGATCTAATCTAGTTGCTTACTCAAAGTCCAGGTTAGTGATCAAAAGGACTTATTTTTTGTGTTTGGTCAAAATCAAAACCCCATGACAAGGTAAAGAATGATTTCTAAATTACATATAGAGGGATCTATGGGCGGTTTATGTTTTCTCTTCTTGTTCTATGTATGTATTACTTGAAATAGTTTGATAGTGATTGAATGTATAAGGAGAGATTCTGGTTTCTCCCAATGAATCGCCATTTGTTGAGTCCTCAACAAACCCTTAAAATTTTCAATTTTTGGGTACCACTTTTCCTTTTAATTATTTTACCTCTTCTCCTTTTGGATTTACATAGGTTTCATATTTATACTTTGTTAAATTTATGCATTTTTTCCTTTTTTTTCTTTGCATTTAAAATATCAATAAAATAAAAAAAAAGGTTCTCATGTTTTACATCAAAAAAGAAAAAATGAAAGAAAGAATTTAAAAATGAGCAATTTGTAGACTTTTCTAAAGAACTGTCGTTGAAATCATCGAGGGATGGAGAAAAAGAAATGTCTATATTCAGGATCGAGGAAAATATGCACACATTTTGAAGTGGAACAAATTTCGTCGATCGCCAATAATCCATCAATCATTGGTAGAATGTGTTAGTGTTTCCAGAAGTCAAAGGATTTCTAATGATCATTGATAGACCATTGACATTAGAAAAAAACATGTAAGTCCAACACAGAAAGGTAGACTGTCCCAATGCCGATGAATTATGGGAACCAATAAATCAATCTTAGTCATCGATCATGTATAAGGGAAAAACTCCACAGTTGATGTTTACCACCAAGTAGTGGTTGTTTCGATGACTAGGTTGGCCATGTCACCTTCCACACTTTCCATGTCACATACCATGTGTCTGGCCACGTAGACTACTCGTATCGTCACAACATCTTACATGTCATCCTTTGAAACTTAGATTCCACGTCATCTGCCACGTCATCACATCTATGTCATCATGTATGGTAATGAAGGTCGATGCCATATTTTTCTACCAACAAGAGACTTGTGTAAGGGTCAGAGAGAACTGTCGATGTCGATTCACACATTGACCATCGACAAGTTTTAAACATAATAAAGAACTTAACATACATGTTTTATTTGACATCGATATTATGGAGAGATATGGACCATATGTTTCCTTCTGGGTCAATCAAATCCATCCATCTATTTAAACATATATCTAGTCAATAGATGTATATTATGTCTAAAATAACTTGTGTAGAGGATTACCACTAGGTTTGACATTATTTGATAACTATTAAGTGAAAGGTTAGGGTCACCAATGAACACGAAATGTTGATTTATTTCCATGTCAATCCCCTCGAAACCCTTGATACATGAATAATGTGTTTAAGGATCCCTCGCTAAATGGTCATTGACATCGACAAGATGTTTCCAAAGGTAGATGACACTTAATGAATACTCTCGATCTCTGATATTGCATGTCGATAAATTAAAAAATATGAAATCACTGATGAACTAGGAGAAACAGGCCTCCACATCGTCAAAACGCAATACATTAACTCAAAATCACGGTGTGGAATATATTTTGATTTATTAAGATTACAAATATCATTTTGTACACCCTCCAATTAAATAATAGATGCAAGAACGTAAGTCTGTGGGATCTACAAATTTGAATATTTAATGCCATTTCTCTTACAATTTCCTATTATGTTCAAGAAACTTGCCTTTCAACCAAGAGAAGGAGATAAAATCCACTGAGGAGATTACCCCAGCACCGGTTTGTGGAAACACTAGTAAGACCAGGTTTAGCTGCAAAGAAGGTAAATGTTAAATTCTACTGTGAATTTTTTAGGTCTTATACATCACCAATTTTTTTGTTATTTGTTATAATCACTTGTGAATCATAGTGGAATTCACATGTAGGAAATATGTCTCCTTGAAGGTCAGTAACCAGATGCTCGTCGAGGACACCCAAAGGGAAAGAGTCATAATTTGGTGAAGGATCGAGTGCAATAGTAAGAGAGTTGGAATTTGCATCGAAAGTAGAATTCGTGATTCGAATATTGACCAAGAAGCAGTTCATTCAACCACTAGCATTTGAAGATATAGAGGCAAGCATTGCATCTAAGGTCCTCCTTCTACCTTGGGGTGATCTCTATAACAAAATTCATCATGAATATGTTGCAAACTTTATGCCTCAGAGTGTCCCAGGGGTCAGGGAATTAGATGACCATTTTTTTTCAAATATTAGATGGTCGTCTTTAGATAGGGTGGCATTCTGAACTCCCATTTTACCTTGCACAAAGACCTTACTATGGATAATTGAACACATATACACCGAGAAATGTGTAATAAATAATTTTGAAGGGGAATGTGTTGGTTTATTCCTTTTGTTAGAGGTGAAAAAATATTAGAAGCTTAGAGACCCAAAGAAAGATTGAATATTGATTTCGTGGTTAAGTTCTATGAGAGACATAACACCAACCAATTATTAGCTTCCTGGTGAAGGGACAACAAGAAATTCTTGAATAGGACCACTAGCTAGTACAACACAACAAATACTAGAGAACCGTACATGTGCTTAATGGTGTTGACCTGTCGATGGTATGGAGAAAAGGAATGTTCAATATTTTTAGAATCCTGGATGCCCCTGGCATATACAGTTGCAATCTATGGAAGTAGTTTCAACTAGGGGGGAATTATTTCAAAGATAATTAGAATCACTATTCAATAGTCTTAGAAAACAAAAGAAGGTTAGACACCATCCTTTTTTATGGAATCTTTCGTGTTGGACATAATCTGCATGAGAAATGTTTTCTCAGAATTGTCCAAGACTTTCAATAGAAACAAAGAAAATGATATCCACAGTAGTTCATTGGTATATGGAAGAGAATAAAACTTATATCATGGTTTTGGAGGTACTGGTGCTCCATATTTACTCCCTTCTTGTGTCCCAGACCATTTTTTTTTGGTGTAAATATGCTACCAGACCATTTTACAAGGTTTAAATGCCTCTCTTGTGAAGGAAAAGAAGAGGGAATTTGTACCCTATGGTTTCCATATTGGATATTGTATAGTCAAAGACACCACATATGCCAATAAAGAAGGTTTGAGCCATTTGGAATACAGGTTGCCTACAGGCTAGTTTCATAGACATGATCCTAAAGGGATAGTACCCCAGCATAAAGGGAAAGTGGTTTCACATTGGACTTATTCCCATGATAGTTATGAAGATGAGCTCTTCATTGAAAATTCTCAAGATTGGGAAGAGGTTCTTAAAATAAAAGAAAACACAAAAGTACCAAGTTTAAGGCTATATCTACGCAAGAGAAATTCACAATTGTAGAGCACAAAACAGAGGCAGCTATTAGAGCATGAAATGAAGTTAGAGTAGAGTAAGTAGCATAGTCAACAAGAAGAGGAACAATGCTCCTAGATGAGGCAAAAATGGTTATGCAAACAATGAGATAGACCCCTTTTCTTCAAGCTTTAGAACCTCCAAGGATTTTCCCATTTGATATAGATACACATGCAACTGAGCCAAATACTACTGAAGAAAATCCACCAGAGAGGATCATCACTCAGGAAAACCCATGTTCACTACAAACCCAAGTGGAGCAACCTACAATACATATAATGCCACAAATATTGTCAAGGACACTAGCCAACACAAGTATACCCACGATACTTATCAATTTAGTAACCATATATGATGATGATGAAGTTCCAACAAAATCTAACATAGCCCCAAAACCTATAACTTATGATGAAGTGATAGGAGAAATGACTTCCCCGGCCTTAGGAGGACCATTACAGAATCCAGAAAGAGGGGACATAGCAATTGAAATCACCCAGGGTAGTGGGACTTTTACAAAAATGGAAAAGCATCCTTTAGATGAGGCAAAGTCACCTCATAATGATGGGGATACTGGTGATGGACAACCTAATGCATAAAATACATTCAGATAAGAAGGGGGGGTATGAACAACAAGAAAGAAATGTCCCATCAATAGAAAATACAGTGACTACAAGATTGCCATCCAATTCCCCACCTCAGATAGTAACACCACCATCTGGAATTGACCAATAGAGAGCCTCATCACAAAAACTCATAGGGTACATTCCCTATGATGAATTGAGAGAGAAAACCAACAAGAATAGCAATCACCTATAACTTCTACACAAGAGAAGAAATTAACAAAATAAGGTAAAAATCAACTACCTACCATGGAAAAAGGGAAGGAACCTTCTATGGAACATTTCTATATGTCAGGGAACTTGGGAAATACCCTATCCTGGGGAGATAAACAAATTCCTAAACCTATTGATGAGGTTTTTGATGTGAAAGCTATCTCTTATAGCAAGAAAAGAAAGGCAGTGATGAAAAGAACCATCAAAATAAGGAGGTTCTTTTTAGGTACTATTTTGTTTGTAACCATAGAAGAATTTTTTTTTGATACAGAAAATACCAAGGTGAGTGAACTTCTTGGAGTTGGGATGGATATAAATGATTCCACCCTAGATAGAGTAAAAAGGGATGAACAAGAAGCTACTTCCATGAGAAAGGAACTAGATCATCTTCAACATCAAGTAGAGCATTATCAGCACACCACTCAGGCAATAATACTTCTTAAATGTTATTTCATGGAGGTGTACAGTTGATTCAAATCAGAAAGAGATATTTTCATGACCTATATAGCATATTACTGGGAAGACACTCTTATGGGACTAGTGACCTACAAAGACATGCAACGATGGTATGAGAAGGAATATCAATATTTGGAGTGGATTGGATACATCAGAGAAGCATAGACTGGTTGAGACACAAAATAACATGGTATTTGGGTACTTTTAGATTATAATATCACCATTATACATAGGGAAGAGAAACACTAGATGCAAATGCTACAAGAACCTCATCGGAAAATGAAAGAAATATGGGAAGAATGTGTGAGTTGGGAGAAAATAAATAAGGAAAAGATAGATATCCATATACTATATTTCATCCAACCTGAGGACTTCACATTCTTGTGGGACATAGTCAGGAAACACACTGAACTGGACAAGGTGTTTGAAGCAGAAATTTCACAGATCGTGACCCTTGTCTCAAGATAGGTGAAGAATTTCATGAAGCCCCTGATTAGAGCATCGACAATTTTGCAGTGGATAAGTTCCAAGATGGAAAAATACAAGAAACATGTGGTGGAAATGAAAGACACCCTTAGCGCAACAATGGACTAGCAAAGGTTTCCTTATGCCAACATGTGTGAAGAAATTTTTTTCCAATTGTCAGAATATGAGAGGAATATTCCACTGCAGTAGAACATCAAGACAACTAGAGATAACAGGAGAAGGACACATGGATTAAGTCTACTTTTCTTTTGTTTACTTGATAAGACTCAACATAGTAGCTATTTTTAGATAATTTCGTTTCATAAATAAAGACATCAGCCATGCATTAAGGGTGATGATATCTGCATAGAAAAGGAGGATTTTATTTTGTAACATAAATATTTCTCGGCCAAAGATTATTGAATTCAAAAGTTTTGCGTAGAACCACAAGAGTTTTTTTTCATCTAAAGCGTGAATGTCATTGAACCTATGGATTGTTTCCATTTCCAACTCGATATTTGTTGTTGTATTGAGTAAGATATGTTATTATTATTTCTTAAGTTATCTTAGAATGATTTACAGCTATTTATTTCAAACCGATGAAAGAAAATTGATAATGTTTAACATGTGATGCATGTTAATGTGTGATGAAATTATTTACTAGCCTCTATTATATTGCATGCATACTCTTTTTTCAAAATTTCTCTCAAATGATATATAATGGTCTAGAAAATTGATGGTATTATTGCTAATCTAAACTTGACATAGTTTTTGTTTTGCCTACCGGGGCACTAAGGTTATCCCAAGGCCTGATCTGTCAGGATATTTAGACACTTAGGAGTTAGTTAAGATCTACTTGTTCTAATATGTCGTTAGGTAAAAGTGTGTTTCTTTAGTATGCATTAGTATGCATTTGTAGTTAGGCAATCCGATGGTCACGATATGTTCCCGACATAGAGTGATCCGACGGTTCATACTCTCCTCGATCTTAACGGCCATTGATCCGTGGCTTAACACCCGATTGGTCCATGATCTCTATTTAAAGAGCATGGAGGGTCATTTGTCGATGATCGATTGTGAGAAACTCTCTTTTAAAATCTCTCTGTAATCATTTTCTTTGCATTAATAAACTGCTCCAAGTGGCCGCGTTGGTTGGGGCCGTGGATGTTTCCCCGTAGGGATTTTACCACGTGAAAACATCGGTGTGTTGATCTTTGATCTGGTTATGTGAGTGGTTACTGAAGGTGTTCATTCTCTGTTGGAATACCTGTGTTGTCGAACATGGTATCAAAGCCTGTTTGAAGACCCGCTCATGTTGTAGATCGAGATCGTGAAGCCGAGTTGTCTCATCTCCATTTTCTAGAATTTTTGTACATTTCTGGGCTGAAAGGACTGTTCCATTGCATCTGGAGCACTCTTTTCATTCAAGAACACTTTTCGTTTCACTCGGAAAGGTTTCCATTTGCCCAAGATACGGCCATTACAGTCAGATCCGGAGGTATAAAGTCTAAATACACATTTTTTTTTAAATTTTTGCAAAGTTTTGATTTTATTTCGGTTTGTATTTTTTATTTACGGGCTACTACTCTTTTAGATATGTGTATGCTCTTTTCCCCGCGCCTTGTGCGATCTCGGCAAATCAGAAACAGATAGGAAAAGGTGCATCTTCCGGGTAAGCTAATCGAGATCTAACCCTTGTTGTCATCGAGAAGCGAAATTTTTTTCTTGTGTGAAAAGAGTTTTTTTGGAGCATGC
>ML788641.1:51317-84036 GCA_009831015.1 Picea engelmannii
GCCTTCTGCGCTGTTGAAAGCGGACAGATTTTCAAAATTGAATTTCTCGGTCATAAAAAATCCATTTTCCACATATGAATAGTCGATCGACATCTAGAGAATCTCATCTTTCCAATGGTGTTGTCAGATCTTAATTTGGAGCTTAGGAAGGGATCGAAAATTTCCCTACAATTTTAAGTGTCATTTTTCCATTTACAATTCAAAACCCTAAACGAACCTTTGTGAACAATGTCTGATATGGAAACAAAGATTTGATTTGATGTTGCCAACCCGGGAGTACAACCTCTGTTAGATGTTGATAATCTTGACTTTCCTCAGCGTGCCTCTTTGTAAGCCCCTGTTAGCTGCGGAAAGTATGCACTTTCCACAGCGCGCCACTTTGTAGAAGACCCTCCTTAGTTGTTGAAAGCATGTATCTTTGACATCGCGCCATCTGAGAACTGATTTTAAGAACCTTTTAAGGTTCGACACTTTCAACAGCGCGCCGACTGATGAAACGATCTCCTTAGCTGTTGAAAGTGGGCACTTTCCACAGCGCACAATAAACCCTTGAAAACAAGTTAGCTGTGGAAAGTAAGAAATGACAATTTTGAAAAAGAAGACTTTACAATCCAAACTTAAGTCAAACCAAAATCTAAAATTTTGCAGCTAAAAGACTCAACAATGAATTGAGGAAACCATCAATAGCCATGCTATCCACCGTAAAACCCAACCAAAATAATGGTGCTATTTTGGGAGTTAACAGGTTGCATATCAATAAATATGAGTTATACAATAGCTAAAAGGAAAAATAAATGTACTTTGCACACATCAATAACTACATTCAAGATAAGAGAAAAACACATATATATTTGGACAAAAACACACTATTATCAAGATCATATTCACCAGGTAGAGAGATTTAATCCATTCGTAGAACAGTTTCAACCAGTTTGATGTATTGATATTCTTCCCAAAAAATGGAACCCCCAAAACGTACAAAAATTGCATATTTATCAAAGTTGTAGAGGCTCTCATCCATCTGGAACCGAGGCTTAACTCTAAACTATCAGTTGGAGAACAAATTATTGACTTACATAAATATTGTTGGAGTATAGAAATGTATACTTAACAAAATAAGTGGTTAATATCAAACACAAATGACCACTTATTATGCCTTAATCTAAAAGAGTGTTGCACTTAAATGACTAAAAATGATACTAGTGATAAAATCAAACTGATGCATTTGCTGAAGTGAACTGATCTTTGAAAAAAATAGACTAGGATTGACATAATTGATTTTTGTATTGAGCACTGGTATCCATTCACATTTTTGGAGGCCAACTGGGAGATAATTGGATGTGTCAGAAGCTTCTTTAGGTACTCCTTCAAATTATCTCCTTTAGAAAGAAGCAAGTCTTCTAATGCTTCTTCTGGAGTCTTTTATACTTCTTCTGCAGTATGGAGTACAATTTCTCCAATTCCTAGTTGTGGTGTTGCAAGGTCTGGACTTGAAGCTTCAGTTTATGTACTTGTTGGTTGTCATCAACACTCTGTTTTAACCTCAACCTGCATATTCTTCATGTATTTCTCTGTGCTAGACTTGTTGTGGTCAACTAGTGTTCTTCTTCTTGTTCTCATATTATGACTCTGTATAACCTCAGGTTCTTTCCCTTTTGTTCCTTTAGTGGACCCATGTAATCCCATAGTGTCAACTTTAATATCTGGTTTAATGTGTTGTAAATTGTGGAAAGGATCCAATGCATGTGGTGAGGTTCTAATAGAATCTTTCTCGGGATCAAGTCCATAATCATGTATTCCCTGATGATTGGAGTCTGTAGGATAGTCTCTTTTCACTATCACAAATGGTGTTTCTGCAACCTCATCCTCCCTATAATTTGATTTCTCTTTTTTCACTGTCATTCCCTTCAAAACATTGACTTCCATTTCTTCCATGCTGGAAAATTTGGGATTGTCATCATCCTTAATTACAATTGTTTGGGGGTATTTTAATGATGGCTTGAATAGAGCCTTGGAGTTCAACCTCAATTGTTTTGTAATTATAGTTTTTATGTTTGTCTTGCTTGTAACTTCAATGTTTTGTTGTCCCTTCCTCTTCCTGTCTTATTTGGCTGTAGGGGATGTTTTAGCTGAAGTTGAAGCTTCTGCAGGAACAACCTTCCCTTTAATTACTTCCCTGTTGTGCAAACTAGATCCAATTTTCCCACTCATTAGAGTCATAGGCTTATTAGGTTGTTGATCGATGGGGGTTTTCTTCTCCTCCTTTGAATGGATGGATGACAGAGACCTTTGTTGTGTTTACAGTGTAGGTCGGTGCATGTGCAAAGATTTTTCACTTTTTGTTTTCCTTCCCCTTTTTCGTAGAAGACCTCAATTACATGCGAGGGGAGTCCTCCATGGGGGATCCTGGTTTTTTTCCTTTCGAGGGAATATTTCTTGTGTTAGGACCTTTTTCGTTTACTAACTGCAGGTTCGACAAGCTTCATTAAGCTCCCAATTTTTGGAGAAACCCTGACCTCCTCACTTGCATCACCTTCATTCTGTGAATCAGGCACTTGCTCTTTCTCTTTCAATCCCACATAATTCAATAAATAATCCCAAGCTGGAATTTCAAGTTCCTCGAGAGTGAAAGTTACCAACAATTTAATCAAACCTTGATGGTAGAGGATTCTGTGAGAAAATTCAGGGTGACCTTGAACCCTCTTGGCCATTTTAGTTAGTCTCTTACGTTGGTAATATGGTAAATTAAGTTCTCTGTCTCCACTTAGATGCATAAGGAAACAAAGGTGATAACAGTGTAGAATGTTGAATCGATCCTCACCTATGATATACCTTTGCACTGTTGTTAGGGCTCCTTTCCAATATTCCTTTATCCACGCCATAGGGATTCCTTAGCTCCAGTCAAGGTCTTGGTGCTCGGGAACCAGGAATTTGTTGCAGATATCGAGAGGCAACTTTCCTTTCTTGAACCATCTTTCCCCATAGATAGGGAGAACGTAAGATTATCCAATGAAGTGTTATGTAACATGAATACAGGTATTCCCAAGCAAGGTATGGAATCCATCAAATTTCTACGTGAAAAACATAGCCAATCTTGTGTGGTGTCCTTCAAATGCGCACAGGAAATCATACCACTCGACCTTTAGAAAAATATCTTTGATTTCGGGTATGGATTCGAACAATTCCATGACTTGTGGCTCAATCCTATTCAATTTCCATAATCGAGGAGGAACCATGGTGGTAAGAGTAGCTATGATGTCAATGATGTTGTGAATTTGGGTTTCTTCATATTGAAACCGATACCTGTGTGTTGTTAACCCTTCATTCAAGCTGTAGTGTCCATGATGAACCAATAAAATTCTCACAATCATAATTGATGTTGGGTAATGATGGAACTACATGTAATATGGTGTGGAAGCGCTTGATTATGATAATGTACATATGCAGGGGCTATTCAAATGGATCAAATATTTAAAATAACAAATTAAATTATAAAATGATTTAAAAAATTAGCGTGTTTCCTCATTTGCAAGAATAGCATGGTTCTTGCAATCAACTTTGTTCTGCATATAAAACATTGTTATACTTTCTATGAGCTCAACCTATGGAAACTTTCATGAAATTTACTTCAAACCAAACCATGCCATCTAATTATCCCTCAAGAAAACAAAAATATGCTGCAAAGAATCAATCAAGAGAGGTAATGATAAAAAAACAAGTCATTTAGTAATGGGGAAGCAACTTAACCAATATAAAAGGAATGATTTTTTATGGAGGTATAGGGAAATGAGAGAGGAGGGGTAGGGGTTCAGACTTAGGTCTCAACATTGGCTCCAACTGAGGACAACACCCCCCTGTGGGGTGCTGAGGTGAGAAGATCATTTCCTTGTAACTTAAGAGCTTGCTCCCTCCTTCCTTCTCTTACCTTTGTTTTTGTCTGCCAAACATGTATATCTACCACTGTCTCTCATCCATGCATCTCTGGAATTCAAAATTGTAACTACACCCCAATGCCTTGTTTGGGCTATGGAGTCTTTATTCATACACAAACTTACTAATCAAATGCAACTGAAAAATGAAAAGAAACTATGGTAAAAGAGGGACCTTCCCTCACTCTTTCAATCAAAATAGGGTTTCAGGAAGCAACCATTTACTAGGTCTCCAAAGATCTTAGTATCATCTAGATTGTGTAAAACAAATGTATTATTGTCCATAACCTCACCCACCTTAAAAGGACCAAACCAAATGTTATCAAACTTATCATGCTTAGTCTTCTCATCCCTTTTAGCATCCCACCTTAACACCAGGTCACCTTTTTCAAATATCTCCTTCTGGTTTTCTTGTCAAAAGATTATTTGATCTTTCTTTCGAATGCTTCAGTTATCTGAATCAATGCTTATCTCTTTTGTTGAACCTCTATAATATGAAATATATTCCTTTGGATTTCATTTGGCTCCTCAATTTCTTCATGTAGAAATTTTATAACTAGTAGACCGAGTTGATTAGTGAAGACAACATCTATCCCATAGACTAGCTGAAATGGTGAGGTTACCAAGGATCTCTTGGTCCTGATCCTATCAGTCCACAAGGCATACTTAAGTTTAGAGTCCCATAAATTCTTGTTTTCAGTCAACAATTTCTTGATGATCCTGATGAGAGACTTGCTTCATGAGTCAGCTAACCCATTCCCCTGACAGTGGTAGGGCATGGAATGTGTTAAGGTGATGTTATGCCTTCCACAAAAGTCAATCATGGGTTTGGACTTGAATTCTTGGGCATTATTTGTTATAATATTTCTAGGGAAGCCAAACCTGGCAAAGATATTGGTCTCCAAGAAACTCGTGATCACCTTGTCAGCAGCATTCTTAGTGGGCACAACCTCGATCCATTTGGTAAAGTTGTCAGTGGAAGTGAGAATCCACTTATGTTTCCCACTAGAGGGTGGATTTATGTCACCTATGAAATCTAATCCCCATAGTTGAAAGGGGCCACTAATAGTGATAGGATTTAGGGGCAGTGAGAGAAATATTTGTTTGCCTGCAAACTTCTGACATTCATTGCATGTCCTTACTATGGTGAATACATTTGAGAAAAGGGTGGGCCAGTAGTACCCTACCCTTAGGATCTTGGGGCATGTGTATTTCCAATGCTAGTGTCCCCCACAAGCCCCCCTGTGCATATCTATTGTGACTTGTTTAGATTCATCCTCATCAAGACATTTTAATAGGATGCCAGCATGATTCCTCCAATACAAAATTTGATTTAAAATGTAGAATTTTATCGCTTTTAATTTGAGAGACCCGACCCTCGTCTTTTTCAAATCTAGTGGACATTCTAGATGCTACATAAAGGAAATAACATATATGTACCAAGGTGAAGAAGATTATTTTTCAAATACATGCATAATGTCTTGTCCAGATTGTGGCATGGGTGCATCCGATTGGGTGAAGGTCTGATGAAATTCCATCACCTTACAGTTGGATTCTGATAACAACTTGGCAAGTCCCTATCCCTTAATCATCCTGGTGGGTTTTATGTGCAGGTCATACTCCAACAATTTGACAATCCATTTCCCTCTCTTCCCTTCACTATCTGGCTAGACCAAAATCTCTTTGACATTGATGCTATGAACACAGGTTGTTATGATAGACTGTAACACATACACCCTGAAGGACTTCAAATCTTTGACCAACGCATATTCTTTCTTTTCCAATATGTGATATTTCATCTCATCATCTCGAATGGATTTTCTTAAAAAGGCTATGGGATATTCATTCCCTTCTTCATTTTTTTGCAGTAGTATTGCATCAATGGTTTCCTCGGAAGAAAAAGAGAAGATAAAGAACTCTTTTGCATAGTCAGGGCTGACAAATACATGGGATTCAACCAAATCTTGTTTGATCCTTTGGAATGCTAATTTTTCCTCCAGTGACGACTTAATAACAACATATTTCTTCAGCATGTTGGTGATAGGCCTTATGATTTCAACAAAGTTTGTCACAAAGCGCCTTAAAAAATTAGTTTTCCTATAAAAGACTGAATAAACTTCTTATTTCTGGGGATTTCAATTTCCTGAATGGAATCAACTCTCTTAGGTTCTATTTTTATTCCTCCTGCTAATATGATGTGGCCTAATTTTATGACCCAAGGGGGGAATTTCCCTTATTCTTTAAGGAGTTATTGTGTAACTTATCTATATTGGATTTGTGCTCCAATATAGAAAAGTTACACAATAACTCCTTAAAGAATAGGGGAACCCCCTCAAATAACCAAATACCTTTCATACTTCACAATTCCATGTTAATAATGAATACATTATCTCTTATATATATCTATTCACACTTGTACATGAGGCCCCTTTATCACTAGGTCGACCCTATTACATATGTATTTGCACATTACATGTACATTTAGGCCCATATATGCCCCCCCTTAGTGTCATATCATATACATTTAGCAATATATATTCCCCTCTTGGGTCATAACACCTAAGAGTTTACCTTCTATCATAACAAAGTGGAACTTCCTAGGATTCAAAGAGATCCCATACCTTCTACATTTTTGGAAAATTTTCTCAAGGTGTTGTAAATGTTCATCGTATGATTTGGAGAAAATGGTGATGTCATCCAAATATATAACCATAAATTTGTCCTTTTCCCCCATGGAGGTTATGTCCATAGCCCCTTGAAAGGTGGCCCCTGCGTTCATCAGCCTGAAGGGAATTTTGTCGTACATGAATGTCCCATATAGAGTGGTGAATGATATTTTATCTTTGTCTTCTTCAGACACTACTATCTTGTTATAACCAAAGTATCCATCCAGCAAGGAAATATTGTGGGAACCTACTACCCTGTGAAAAATATGGTCCATCTTGGGTAGTGGATAGTTTTCCTTTAGAGAACATTTTTTGATATTTCGTAAATCAAGACACAAGCGTATTTCCCCACTCTTTTTCTTCATGGGTACCAAGTTAGCCACTAAATCCGAGTACCTCAAGGGCACAATAATTCTGGCATCAAGCATTTGTTTCAGCTCTTTTTCAATTATGAAAATCAACATTGGATTAAATTGCCTAATATTCTATCCAATGGATTAGAACCATGCTCAATGTCAAATGTCTTCAAATCCTCATACGACCATGCAAAAATATCAACAAATTTTTTCATGAGGCTAACCTACCTATATTTTTGTTCTCGATCTAGTGCCTTGGACAATTTGACTATTTTTGGATTTTCAACATTTCCAATGTTGCATCCCATTACTTCCTCTTCTTGATTTTTGATGGTAGCTTATCGAGAGACATCATAACTATCAAATAAACTTTCCAGTGGCACTAGAACCCTGGGGATATGATTTTTTTTAAGTTCCACAATGTTGTGGACAACCACTTTGTTCAACAGATAAGATGTTTTCTAATTTTTTGATTCATCATCTTCACCCTCTTGATCTATTGAGATACTCAAGAATTCTTCAATGGTATGCACAAATATTTGTAGCTCCAAGTCATCACTAAAGAATTTCCAGTGCTTTATGTTGTCTGGTATGGTTTTCGTATGTCTGATTTCCACTAGATACTTAATATTTAGACCAATGAGAGGTCTGAAGGTACTAGCAGCCAAGGCCAAAGAATCTTCCTTCTGATTTGCCTCTCTAGGAATGAAGGAAATGTTAAATTCCAGAAAGAAGTTTTCAACCAAGTCCCACATCTAGTTCCCTTATTGTTTGATCCTATGTTGCTTATGTTTTCACTCCGTAATTTCTCAGGTTGAAGGAGAAATTGACATAGGTAACCAAAAAACCACTTTGAGTCAAGGATCTATCCCTCCAAGACTTAGAGAGGGATCTCTCTGTATGATATAACTTTGTTTGAATTGTATATTAGGCTAGGTATGAGGATAGAAGGTTTGTTTTTGAGGTTTTTGGTTGGGACAAAAGAAGAGTACCATTGGGAAAAATGGAGTCAAAGGTTAAAGATGTAAAATGAGGGAATAACTGAGATCATATGTAACCAGGAAACGCAGTCATGTTAGTGGATCCTTATTGTTTGTGAGATGGAAAGGAAGAATAAGTTTGGGTTCAATCCAAATGCAGAGCAAAGCTTATCTGAATTCTACATTCAAACTTGGAAGAAAACATAAATATTTTTTTAAGCTAGTACAAGGTGTTGAGAACAAATCCTGAACACAATCTTCTCATAAACAATACAGAAAGAAAAAGTATGTGAAACAAGATAATAACAAGTTACATCAAGAAGCACTTCACCAAATGATCATGACACAAGAATCTAGAAACAAAATGTATTTATATTCATCCCAAAAGGTCGCTAACAACCTTCTGAATCATGTTTACAATGGATGGTGATATTTCCATACCATCCTTCCCTTTAGGTCTAACTGATCAACCCCCAATACTTCAAATTCTGAAGTATTTATAATTTATTTACAATGATCTTGTCATTAATGAACATGATTGAATTTAAGCAAATCTAAGCCAATTCAATTTTGGATTACAAAGAAATATAGATCATTGAGATTCATTCAGAGATCAGGCACTACTTTTATGGGATCTGTGGGTGACCTGTGCCTTTGAATTTTCATTTTCCCCTCTGTCCTTTAACTTTTCTGCCTCTTAAATTTACGAAAAATATGGTCCCGTGGAGTCTCCATTTCTACCAATATGAGTTGTTTGTGTAAAAATGGGGGGAGGTTTTTGTATATGATCATGTTCTGGAAAAAAACCTCTTTCGTTTTTTCCAAATTCATCTCCATCTCACCGCTGAAACAGCTCCTGCAAAATCATGACTGAAACAGGAAAAAATGGAAGCATGAAAAGTAAGGGTCAAAGATGGCTATGATTCTACCAACTGCTGACACCTGTGAAAATTATGGGAGAGGTTTTTGTTCTCTAGCCTGTGATGAAAAAAAAAAATCTTGAATTTTGAAAATTCATCTCCGTTTGCCCATAATCACTCTCGGAAATGAACTAGTAAAACTGGCGAAAAAAACATTTTTTTGAATTTGGATGGGTGGTTTTGCAAGGGGGGAGGTGGTTTTCGGACCCCCTGAGGTGGTAAATGGTACTAGGAGGGGGGATCCGAGTTCACCATATGGTGACACCCATCCTCGAGTAAACCACTTAATCAGACTCCCTTTTGGTGGAGTGACAGAAGGGGGGGCGGTTTGAGTTATATGGAGAAAAGGTAGGTAAAACACTTAGGATATAGTTTATTTTGTTTTTGTTTTAATTTGTTTTTAATTTGTTTTTAATTTTTGTTTATTATTTATTTTTTTAATTTCTACTTGTTTTATTTAATATATATTTATTATTATTTATTATATGTTTTATTTTAATATATGTTTTTTATTACTTATTATATGTTTTATTTTAATATATGTTTTTTATTATTGTTTTATTTTTTAATTTGTTTTTAATTTATATGTTTTATAATTTTGTTTTATATATTTTTATTTGGTTTTATTTTTTAATTAATATTTAATTATAATAAACTAACTTAATTACTAACTTAAACAAGCTAACTTAATTACTAATTCTTAATTAATTAATAATTAATGTAATTATTTATTTATTATTAATTACCTTATTAAAACAATCTAATTAATATTTGTATCCTAAGTTTGTTTATGCAGGGATGAGTGGTGGGCGAGATGTAGCCAATGGGATAAATGGTCAAGGGAGTGAGTGGCACAGAGGTGGATGAAGGATGCAACAGGGTGATGAAGGATCAGGAGAAATGGATGGAGGGGGGAATGGAATCAAGCGAGCCTAGCAAGTTAGATGTCTTCATCACGAGAGCAATGCCAAATAAGCAGTTGAAGAATCAAGTTACCTATGATTATAGGACCCCAAAAACTTATATTGATAAATGTTTTAGAATTGATTGATAATTAACTCAGGATCACCCAAAAATGCCAAACTGTCAATGGCCATGTCTTTGGCAGCCCCTAATCCCAACACTAGATCTTCATACTCAACTATATTGTTAGTAGTCTCAAAATCCAGCTTATAACAGAGCATTATTACCTCATGTGTAGGAGAAATGAGGACTATACCATCCCCAGAACCTTCATTCGATGAAGAGCCATTGAAATGCATCTTCCATACTTCATTCTATTGATTTGTCATTGACTAATTGATGCATTTACTGATTGTTATTTCTAGTTCATCATCATTTAAATGAAAAACAGATGACCTGATCTGATCCTCAACAACATAACTATATGGTTGCTTGGATTCTCCTCCAAAAATAGGGATGGTAGCATATGTGAAGTCCATTTGTAATGATCCTCCAACCTTCTTAGTTGACGTCCTTGGCAATAGCATACCAATATTGGGGGGAATGTCAGCCAAAACGATGTCCATCACTACACTCTTTATGGGTAATTATGCCAAAGATTTCCATCACCACCATGTCTTTTATTAATCCCAAACATTTGACTTTTTTAGAATCAAAGGAGTAAAGGTCTTGGTAGGGCTTGGTGATATCTAGAACTAGTTCCTCCATTACAACCTTAGACGTGACATTGTGTGAGGCACATGAGTCCATGAGACAATTATCTAGGATCTTGTCATGGAAATTTAAAGATATGTAGAAAGGTGGAGAAGCATCAGATCCATCCCCAATGTGTGGACCCACACTAATGGTTGGGTTTTGATCCTATAGAATAATTACATCAGAAGTTACAACAGAAATAGGTGGTTGCAGAACCTTCATAATAGATTTTTTGAAAGGCTCATTTTTCAATGATTCTTTCAAAGGTACAAGGATATTTATCTTGCTCAACTAATGCTCTAGGCTGAAAAATGTGTGTGGCCTATCAACTTCCTTTACTTCAGGGACAACAAGTTTAGATTGGGGAGGCTGATGAGTTGTAGTCAATGCACCCTTTCTTGGATTTGGCTTGGGAGGAACCTATGGTTTTTTGTTTTGATCGGAGGTAGTGGATTTGTTCCCCTACCTTTATATCAAACTGATTTGACAATTGTGCTACCTCATAATCTTGTTGTGTTAAGTAACTGGTATAAAAATCAGTTTCATTGAAAAGTACAACAATATCATCCACAGCATCACTATCTACATTCATTTCCTCAATATGATTGTTTTTGAAAGGAGGTACTACTCTTTGATCATTAACATTCCTCCTCTCTCTCTAAATTATCTAAGGAACATCATTCGGCCTCCTAAACTGGTTTGGATTTTTATTCTTAGCCCCTTGAAAATATCTGTTTGGATTTCTATTCCCATTTCAACTTATCTATTCCAGATGAAATCCTTCAAAGTTTTGGTCATATCATCAAGTTTAGGATTATATGTGTATGTGTTAGAGGTAGGGGAATCCTCCCTCTGTTTCTTCTTGTCTTTATCATATCTAGTCTTTAACTTGTCTGATGCTAGGATGTTGGACTCAACCTCAATGGTTGCTTCTTCCATGGACAATAAGGTGGTGTATCTTCTCTCCCTCAACCAAAGGGACAATTTTTCATCAAATGCATTGGCATAAGTGATCTTGTATGAGGCTTTAGTTGGTTTGATCTCATATGGGATTCTATCATACATCTTATTGAATCTCTTGGTGACGTATGAAATAGATTCACCATTATTTCCTTTAAGGGCCCCAGTATTAGTGATGTAATACAAATAATCTCTTCTATCTTCCCATTTCTTTATGAAATATTCATCTAACGCATCAATATGTGTAATTGAGGCTAGAGGGAGACCATTTCCTTACCTCCCCATCCAGGATCTGTACAAACAACCTCATCCACACATATGCATAGGAAATGTTGAAGTTGTCTGCAAAGTTGTAGAAGGTTACCATATGTTCCTCATCTACAACATCCCCTTCCCCATTATATATTGAAAAATATTTCATATAATCTATGGATGGGAATGCATCTAAGACTACAAGAAAAAATAGGGGTGCATATCTGACAACAATTATGACATCCATCATGTTAATGACCATTTCTTAGGCAATAGGAATCTAAGGTTTGATTCGAGATACAGGGGTGGATGATGGAATGAATGATGAAATATAGGTAGGGTTTAAAGGTATCTGAGATTACTTGGAAATGTGATTCTCAAGGATATCAAACTGAAGTTGCTTGTGATAGTGGAGAAAGGTGGACTCTTTAGGTGTAGCTTTACCCTTGAGGGATGAGGTATATCTCTGAGCTAAGGTGGATTTTTTTAGTTGTCTTTCTGGATCAGAGACTATTGTGTCCTTCTCAAAGATAGGATGAGCCTTAGTGTCTTTGATGTGCTCATATTTGGATCTCTTGAGCCCTTTTATAGGAGACAATATTTATTTTGTGAAGTTTACTCAGTGGAGTTGCCGGGTGAAAGGTGGCAGTCTGAATGTGTTTGATATTTTTTCACCAACAAAGGTCATATATGATTTTTTTCATTCTCCCAAGGAAATATATCTCGTTACTCTATTCCATGGCACTCATGCTATAATATGTTGGTCCTAAAATCTACACCTAACTGCTAAAGGGAAGAGCTAGGCCACCTCAAGTTTTGGAATGTTTTGTTTTTAAATTATTTGATTTTTTTGGTTAGTTGGAGGGTTGGTTTACCAAGACAAGAACATGGTTGGGTTGTAAAAATGATATGGAGGAGGGTGCTCCTTGGCTGGTGGAATGGAAATGACAGACACATGAGATAATATAGAAAAAAATAAAGGGAAACAACAAACAACTCAATCAATTATCCGATGTAAGAAGTTTAAGTCTAAAAATAATATTTCAAGGCATTAAACAAGTATCCAAACACAATTAATCTCACAGGTTTCAATAAAAATAGATCTTCACCAAAGAATTAGTTGTTTTACAGGTTGGATATTAGTAAAGATGAGTTATGCAATAGTTGAAAGGAAAATGAAATGTACTTTGCACACATCAATAACTTCATTCAAGATAAGAGAAAAACACATATAGATTTAGAAAAAAAACACACTGTCATCAAGAGTATATTCCCTAGGTAGAGAGATTTAATCCATTCATAGAGCAGGTTCAACCTGTTTGATGTATTGATATTATTCCCAAATAATAAAACCCCAAAAACATACAAAAATTGCATATTTATCAAAGTTGTAGAGGCTCTCGTCCATCTGGAAATGAGGCTTAACTCTACACTATAAGTTGGAGAACAACTTATTGACTTAACTAAATACTACTAGAGTATATTAATGTATACTTCAAACTTGACTTAACAAAAGAAGTGGTTCATATCAAACACAAATGACCACTTATTATTCCTTAATCTAAAAGAGTCTTGCTCTTAAATGACTAAAATTGCTACTAGTGATCAAATTAAACTGATATATTTGTTGAAGTGAACTGAGATTTGAAAAACAATGACTAGGACTGACATAAATAAGTTATGTATCAAGCACCGGTATCCATGCACATTGTTAGAGGTCGGTTGGGAGATAACTAGATGTGTTGGCATCTTCTTTAGGTACTCCTTCAAATTATCTCATTTAGAAAGAAGAAATTCTTCTAGTGCTTCTTCTGCAGTTTGGAGTATAGCTTCTCCAATTATTGGTTGTGGTATTGCAAGGTCTGGACTTGAAGCTTCAATTTATGTACTTGTTTGCAATCATCGACTCTCTCTATTTTGACCTCAATTTGCATCTTCTTCTTGTCTTGATCTATGCTATATTTCTTATGTTAATCCATTGCTCTTCTTCTTTTTCTCATATTATGACTTTGTATAACCTCAGGCTCTTTCTGCTTTGTTCCTTTAGTCATCCCCTGTACTCCCACAATGTTATCTTTAATCTCTAGTTAAATGTCTTATAAATTGTGGCAAGGATCCCTTGCATGTGGTGAGGTGCCAATAGAATCTTGCTCAAGATAAAGTCCATAATCTTGTATTCCCTATTGACTGGATTATGTAGGATACTTGTTTTTCACTGTCACAAATGGTGTTTCTATAGCCTCATTGATCCAAGTGGATATTGGTGGCCACCCACCTATTCCACTTGGACCCACACCATTGTTTCTTTTAGTTTTTCAGTTTCCTTAATTGTAGCACAATTTACTATTTTTAGCAGTTCTTCGGGTCCTCAACTTCCGGAGTTGTTTTGAGGCCCTAAACGACATTTTTTGGGCATGAATGCTCTGAAGAATACGAATCTATTTTGGACTCGATATTCGCTATCAGCAGTGTATTCCTCGGATAGATATTTCTTACGATGTATCATGTGCGTCAAACGGAGATAGTATGCCAAAGTTACGACCCCGGGAAACTGATGTACCAATTTACCCCAATGGAGTCCATATTCTGGCATTTCATCTCCTAGGGTTAGGTTTTTGGATGTTTAGGGTTTTCCATTGTTTCTCAGTAATATATAGGCCTTCGAGCCTCATTGTAATAGGATTTTCAGAGGCCAGTAGCCACCACATCTCTTCTCAGAGATAAGCTACTAGCACCCTAGCTAGTTTATTTCCATTCTGTCTGTAAGCATTTTTCAGTCATTTTTTATTAATGAAATGAAGTCTTATTTCCGCTACATCTTTGTGTTTATGTGTATTTTTGTATTTCATTGTGTTCCTACATAAATCTGGATCAGTGGTATCAGAGCGGTCTTCTCGTTCTCGATCTTTCTTTGCATGTCCCCAACGAGGTCAGGGTATAAGGAGTTGGGGCTCGATCTGGTTGAACCTTTGCAAGATTAGTCTCGCAAACCTCGACGACTGCCCATGGGGGAAGAAAAGAAACATAAGGGAGTAGGATATCCTATCAAAATGTTGCTTGAAGAGGCCCTCAAGAAACAAAGGAACACGATGATGGACAACTTTGCCTAGATTCTTCAACGGATTCCCACTAGCGGCGCATCGACATCCAACAGCCACTCTGGAGGCGCCACTGCTTTTAAGGTACAAGTAAACTTTGACATTCCCATATTTGAGGGCCAAATAGATGCAGATGTTGTAGATAGATGGTTGAATCTGTTAGAAGGATATTTCTCGGTTCATGAATTTTTCGACCGAGAAAGGATTATTTTCGCACTCCTCAAAGTCACCCCCCATGTCAAGGACTGGTGTGAAACCTACTCGATGAAACAGGGCGAGGGGGAACCCTCTCTATTCTCGGCCACACCCACTTGGAATTATTTCCAAGACACCATCAAGGAACAATATTATCCCATGGGGAGCTATGAGGACAAATACATACAATGGACTACATTGCGGTAGCAAAGGGACCAATATGTGCATGAGATGACGAATCTGTTTCATACCCTACGCACAAAGTTGGGTATCAAAGATTCAGAGAAAAATTTGGTGTTAAATTACCGCATTTGTTTGCATAGATACATTCAAGATGAAATGGAGTTCCTCGACATCTCCTCGCTTGGTGTGGTGTACCGATATGTTGCCAATATTGAGCAGAAGTTCAAACAGAAAAAGAGAGACTTTGGGTCTACGAATCAGAAGCAAGGGAAAGGTACCCCCAAACTGCAGAAAAAAGGACCAAGCCAAGGTGGGGCAGCCTAGGATAACCCGCCAAATCCACAAGCAAAGAACAACACCACGAAGCCAAAAAATGACACGGGGAAGTGGTGTGAGTTCCATAAGAGCTCCACTCACAACACAAGTGAGTGTCGGGCCAAGCAGTCACTGGTAGCCGAGTTGAAGGCTTTTGAATTGGATGCATGCTCCAACTATGAATCAGAACCTAACAATGGAAATGATAGGGGGAAGAATATTATCGATGTGAATCCCAACACCACCGTTGCCACCACGAAAATCCAGAAGGAGGAACCAGAAGATCCAGAGGAGGTTGGGCATCTCTTCCTTTCCAAGATGTGGGTAAAGGGTTCCCTGTTGCAGTTAATTTTTGACAGCGGGAGCCAGAAGAACCTTATCTCGGTAGAGGTCATGAAGCAATTGGGCTTTCCGACCACAACACACCCACAACCATACATCGTTGGGTGGTTGCACCAAGGACGGGACCTCCGCATCAGCCAACAATGTCGCCTTCCCTACATCATCAAGCCCTTCACGGATGAGGTATTATGTGGCATTGCTCCTCTTGATGTTTTTGATGTCTTATTAGTCCAACCGTACTTGTGGAAGCGACATGCTGTGTATGAGTCCAGGCCTCGTTCTGTTATTATCACCTTGGGAAATAAGCCGTACAGGATACTGAAGATAGCACCACCTACCACCATCTCTTTGGTTACTGCAAAACAATGCAGTAAGCTCATTTCCAAGACCAGGAAATTTGTTTTCCTGATGATCCGCCCTCAGGGAAAGAAGAAGATTGTGGCCATGACCTCCAAACAGGGCCCCGCTGCACGAAAGAAATAGATGGATAAGGTCGTGGAGGAGTGCGAGGACATCTTCACCTCCCCTGCAGGGGTGCCTCTACATTTCCAGGTCAAGCACCCCATCGATCTGACCCCAGGTGCGTCGATGCCCAAGGGACCCATCTATCGATGCTCTGTTCTGGAGAATGACGAAATCAAGAGGTATATTCAGGAGTTGTTGTAGAAAGGTCACATCCGACCGAGTTCATCACCCTGTGGGAGCCTGATTGTGTTGGTGCAGAAGAAGGATGGGACTTGGAGACTTTGCATTGACTATCGAGCACTGAACAAGATCACTATTCGGAATAGGTACCCGATCCCATGGATTGATGACCTTCTAGATCAACTCAAGGGGGTGAAATATTTTAGCAAGATCGAATTGAAGTCGGGGTATCACCAGGTACCAATCGAACCCTCTGATGTGTGGAAGACTTCCTTCAAGTCCAAAGGAGGGCCTTTTCGAATGGTTGGTCATGCCATTCGGTTTGATGAATTCCCCTGCAACCTTCATGAGGATAATGGATGACATCCCATGGCCATTCACCAATCATTTGTAGTGGTGTAATTGGATGACATTCTTATCTTCATCTAGACTTGGGAAGAGCACCTCCACCACATCTGATAGGTCCTTCAAACACTATGACAACACAAGTTGTGTGCCAATTTGGAGAAATGCACTTTTGGCATGACTCAGGTTCAGTATCTGGGATACATTATTGATGAGCGGGGAGTGCATGTGGATCCAAAAAATATCCAATTCATTGAGGATTGGGCAGCCCCAACCACCCTAACAGAGCTTTGTAGCATTTTAGGTCTTGCTAATTTCTACCGTAGGTTTGTGTTGGGATTCTCTCATATCACTTGGCCCTTGAGTCAAGTCACCATGGGAGGAGGTAAAGAAAAATTATTTTGGTCTGAATCTCAATAGAAGGCATTCGAAGAGTTGAAGCATCGCTTCTGCTCTGCACCAGTGCTCACATTACCAAACTTGCAACAACCATTTGAGATCGAGACAGATGCCTCTAACTATGCCATTGGGGAAATCCTTGCTCAACATGGGCATCGAATGGCATATCATAGTGAGACACTTTCTGACACAGTCTGGAAGTATCCCACTTATGACAAAGAAACGTATTCCATTGTGTAGGCTGGTTGGCAATGGAAGCATTACATTTTGGGAAAGGAAATGGTCATCCACACAGACCACCAACCCCTACAGTTCATACAGACACAAGGGAAGTTGCAGAACAATCGCCATCATAAGTGGTCCACATACCTGCAACAGTTTCATTTGAACATTAAGTACAAGAAAAGCAGCACCAATAATGTTGCAGATTGCCTCAGTCGACCACCCATCGTGGCGCTAAACACTGTGCTTAACTCTTATGGGCACGAGACTTCCGATTGGCCGCTTCTCTACACAAGTGATCTAGAATTCAGCCACACATACAATATACTCTTGGAGGGTAAGCAAGTTCCCAATTTTCACCTCTAGGATGCCCTTCTTTGTCACCTGGGACACCTTTGTGTTTCTTCAAGCGAGCGTGCCAAGATTATTTTGGAGGCGCACTACAGTCGGGTCACTGGGCATTTTGTGGTCGAGAAAACCATGGCAGTACTGCAAAATTATTTCTATTGGCTGAACCTTCGACAGGATGTCGAGAAGTACATTAAGTCCTGCACTGTTTGCACCATTTCCAAACCAACCATCAAGAAGAAAGGCCTTTATACTCCACTTCATACCCCCAATCGACCTTGGGAATCCATCTCTATGGATTACATGTCGGGCCTTCCTTCTATTAAGAATGGAAATGACTGTGTTTTTGTGGTTGTCAACCGATTCTTGAAGATGTCCATTATGATGGCCTGCAAGAAGAATATCACAGCAGAAGCCACTACTAAACTCTTCTTTGAATGAGTGTGGGTACACTTTGGTATCCCACAGTCTATCATCTCAGATCGGGACAATAGGTTCCTCAGTACATTTTGGTCCAGCCTCTGGTCAATGTTGGACACCAAGCTCACCAAGTCCACAGCTTTCCATCCACAAACTGATGGCCAGACAGAGGTCGTCAACCTGATGATTGTACACATTCTGTGCATATACAACTCAAATCATCCACACACAAGGGATGAGAGCCTCCCCTATGTACAACACAACTACAACCGGTCTCTCCATAGCTCAACCAGGCATAGCCCCTTTCAAGTGGGCTTGGGATTACAGCCACTATGTCCCATTGACGTAGCCATGCCATTTGCAGCTACTCGGGCAGATTCAACCCATGTCCAGTCTGAGGCTGACAAGGCAAACAGCTTCATTGAGTGCATTCAACACATCTTCTAACAAGTTCATGACATCTTGGACAGAGCCAATGCTTAGTACAAGAAATGACATGATAAACATTGGGTGCCACACAAATTCCAGGTGGGCGACAAAGTGTGGCTACATTTGCAAAAGGAGCGCCTCGTTGGACCCTACCACAAGATTCACCTGCTCCGATATGGGTCGTACACCATCACCAAGGCTATAGGGGACAATTCCTTTGATCTTGGTATTCCACCATTCCTTGGTATGCACCCAATGTTCAATGTGGACCGCCTTCGACCCTACTTTCCACCTCTACTAGACACATCTGACATGGCTGAACAACTCACACCAACAAAGTTAAACCCAGATTGCATGGAACAAGCCACAACTGATCAAATTATGGACACACAGATCAAGAACACCCGCCAACAGAGGATCCAACTATATCGAGTTGTCAAAGCAGGCCAACTCCTTCACCAGGGCAAGTGGCTCACTAGGGACCAAGTTCAGCAGAAGTTTCCTCATCTCATGGAGGAACTCAACACAATGGGGAACATTTCTTCCTAAGGTGGGAGGATTGATCCAGGTGGATATTGGTGGCCACCCACTTATTCCACTTGGAGCCACACCATTATTTCTTTCAGTTTTTTAGTTTCCTTAATTGTAGCACAATTTACTATTTTTAGCAGTTCTTCGGGTCCTAAACTTTTGGCGCTGTTTTGAGGCCCTAAATGACATTTTTTGGGCATGAATGCTCCGGAGAATACGAGTCCATTCCAAACTTGATATTTTCTATTAGCAATGTATTCCTCGGATAGATCTTTCTAACGATGTATCATGTGCATCAAACGAAGATAGTATGCCAAAGTTACGACCCCAGGAAATTGATGTACCAATTTACCCCAATGGAGCCTACATTCTGGCGTTTCCTCTCCTAGGGTTAGATTTTTGGATGTTTAGGGTTTTCCATTGTTTCTCAGTAATATATAGGCCTTCGAGCCTCATTGTAACAGGCATTTTAGAGGCTAGTAGTTGTCGCATCGCTTCTCAAAGATAAGCTACCAACGCCCTAGCTAGTCTATTTCCATTCTGTCTGTAAGCATTTTTTAGTCATTTGTTATTAATGAAATGAATTCTTATTTCCGTTGCAGCTCTGCATTTATGTGTATTTCTGTATTTCATTGTGTTCCTACATAAATCCCGATCACTCATCCTCGTTATAATTTAATTTCTCTTTTTTCACTATCATTCCCTTCAAAACATTGACTTCCAATTCTTCCATGCTGGAAAATTTGGGGTTTTCATCATCCTCAATTACAATTGGCTAGGGGTATTTTAATGATGGCTTGAATAGAGCCTTGTAGTTCAGCCTCAATTGATTTGTAATTCTAATTTTTTTGTTTGTCTTTCTTGGAAATTCAATGTTTTTCTCTCCCTTCCTCTTCTTGTCTTGTCTAGATGTAGGGTATGTTTTAGGTGAAGCTTCTGCAAGAAAAAATTCCCTTTAATTAATTCCTTGCTGCATGAACCAGGTCCAATTTTCCCTCTCATTTGAGTCACGGGTTTATTAGGTTGTTGTTCGATGGAGGTTTTCTGCTCCGAGTCCTATGAATGGCTGGATGACATAGACCTCTATGGTGTTTCCAATGCAGGTGGGTGCATGCTAGTATATTTTTCACTTTTGTTTTGCTTCCCCCTTTTCATAGAAGAACTCGATTTCATGCAAGGAGACTCCTCCATGGGGGTTTCTAGATTTTTTTCTTTCAAGGGCGTATTTCTTGTTTTAGGGCCTTTCTCTTTACTCACTGTGGGTTGGAAAGGATTCATCGAGCTCTGAGGCTCTAGAGAAACCCTAACCTCCTCATTTGCAGCATCTTCCTTCTACAAATCAAGCACCTACTCCTGCTCTTTCAATCCCACCAAATTCAAGAAATAATCCCAAGGCATTTCAAGTTCCTCAAGAGAAAAAGTTACCAACAATTTAATAGCGCCCTAATGGTATAGGATTTTGTGAGAATATTTAGGGTGACCTTGAACCCTCCTGACCATTTTGGTTAGGCTATTAATCAAGAAATAAGGTAAATTAAGCTCTTTATCTCAACTTAGATGCATAAGGAAACGAAGGTTATAAAAGTGTACAATGTTGAATAGACCCTCACCTGTGATATACCTCTACACGATTGTTAGGGCTCCTTTATAGTCTCTCTTTATCCATTCCACATGGATTCCTTGGCTCCAGTTGGGGTCTTATTGCTCAGGAACTAGGAATTTGTTGCAGAGATCAGGAGGTAGCTTGCCTTACTTGAACCATATTTCCCCACAGACAAGGAGAGTGCAAGCTGCTTCAATGAAGTCTTTTGTAAGATGAATCCATGTATCCCCAATCAGGTTCTAGAAGCCATCAAATGTTTTTGTGAAAAACATCGCCAAGCCTGTGTGGTGTCCTTCAAATGTGCACAAGAAATCATTCCACTCGCCCTTTACGGAAATGTCTTTGATTTCAGGTATGGCTTCGAAAAATTCCAAGCCTTGTGGCTCGGTCCTCTTCAATTGCCATATTTTTGGAAGAGGAAACATGGTGGGAAGAGTAGATTTGATTTCGATGACGCAATGAATGCAGGTTTCTTAATATTGAAATCGATACACGTGTATTTTTAACCCTTCATTCAAGCTATAGTGGCCATGATGAATCGGTACAGTTCTCACAATCATAACCGATGTTGTGTAATGATGAAGCTGCGTGTAATATGGTGTGGAGGCGCTTGTTTATGATCACACACATATGGAGGTGTCATTCAAATGGTTCAAATATTTAAAAATAACAAATTAAATTATAAAATGATTTCAAAAATTAGCGTACCAATCCTCGTTTGCAAGAATAGCCTAGTTATCGCAATCAACTTCGTTCTACATATAAAACATTGTTATACCTGCTATGAGCTCAACCTATGGAAACTTTGATGACAGTTACTTCAAACCAAACCATGACATGTAATTATCCCTCAAGAAAATAAGAATATGGTGCAAAGAATCAATCACAAGAGGTAATGATAAAAAACTAAGTTATTTAGTAATGGGGAACCAACTTAACCAATAGAAAAGGAAATATTTTTTATCGAGGTATAGGGAAATGAGAGAGGAGGGGTAGGGGTGTAGACTTAGGTCTCAAAATTGGCTCCAACTGGGGACAACATCCCCCTATGGGGTGCTGAGGACAACAGATCAGTTCCTTGGAACTTAATAACTTGCTCCTACCTTCCTTCTCTTACCTCTAGTTCTATCTTCCAACCATGTATATATGCCACTGTCTCTTAGCCATGCATCTCAGGAATTCGAAATTGTAACTACACCCCAATTCCTTTTTTGGGCTATGGATTATTTATTCACACACAAAATAACTAATCAAATGAAACTAAAAAACAAAAAGAGGCTATGGTACAAGAGGGACCTTCCCTCAGTCTTTCAAGAAAAATAATGTTTCAGGAAGCAGTTATTTACACGGCCTCCAAAGATCTCAGTATCATCTAGATTGTGTAAAATAAATGTATTATTTTCCATAACCTCAACCACCTTAAAAGGACCAAACCAAAGGTTATCGAACTTACCATGCTTAGGCTTCTCATCCCTTCTGGCATTCCACCTCAAGACCAGGTTACCTTCTTGAAACATCTCCTTCTTGGATTTCTTATGAAAAGATGATTTGATCTTGCTTTGGCATGCCTTAGTTTTTTATTCAATGCTTCTCTCTTTTGTTGAACCTCTATAATCTAAAATATTTTCCTCTAGATGTCATTTGGCTCCTCAATTTCTTCCTGTAGGAATTTTATAACTGGTGGACCGAGTTTAGTAGGGAAGACAACATATATCCCATAGACTAGTTGAAATGGTGAGGTTCCCAAGGATCTCTTAGTGTTTATCCTATCATCCCACAAGGAATACTTAAGTTTAGAGTCCCATGGTTTCTTGTTTTCAGTCAACAATTTATTGATGATCTTGATGAGAGTCTTGTTTCATGACTCGACCAACCCATTCCCATGAGGGTAGTAGGGCATGGAATGTGTTAAGATGATGTTATGGATGACACAAAATTCAATCATGGCTTTGGAATTGAATTCCTGAGCATTGTTTTTTATAATATTTCTAAGGCAGTCGAACCTGGAAAATATATTAGTCTTGAAGAAATTCATGATCACCTTGTCAATAGCATTCCTGGTGGGAACAACCTCGATTTATTTGGTAGAGTAGTCAGTGGCAGTGAGAATCCACTTGTGCTTCCCACTAGAGGGTGGATTTATCTCACCTATGAAATATAATTCTCGTTGTTGAAAGGGGCCACTGGTAGTGATAGGATTTACGGGTAGTGAGAGTAATTTAGGTTTTCTTGAAAAATTCGGACATTCATTGCATGCCCTTGCCTTGGAGAATACATTAGATAAATGGGTGGACCTGTAGTACCCTACCCTTATGATATTTAGGGATGTGGATTTCCAATATTGGTGTCCCCCACAAACTCCCCTTTTCATATATGTTGTTACTTGTTTATATTCATCTTCATCAAGACATTTTAAGAGGATGCCAGCAAGATTCCTCCAATACAAGTTTCGATTTAAAATGTAGAATTTTATAGATTTTAATTTGAGAGACTTGGCCCTCGTATTTTTCAAATTTGGAGGGCATTCTAGATGTTGCAAAAAGTAAATAACATATTTATACCAAGATGGAGAAGAGTATTTTTTAGATACCTGCATGATGTCTTCTCCAAACTTTGTCATGGGTGCATCCGATTGGGTTAAGGTCCGATGCAATTCCAACACCTTACAGTTTGATTCTGATAACAACCTACAAATTCCATGTCCCTTAATCATCCTGGTGGTTTTTATGTGCAGGTCATACTCCAACAATTTGACAATCCATTTCCATCTCTTCCCTTTACTTCCTATTTGGACCAGAATCTCTTTGACATTGTTGCTAGGAACATAGGCTTTTATGCTAGACTGTAACACATACACCCTAAAGGCCTTCAAATCTGTGACCAACGCATAGGATTGATTTTATAATATGTCATACTTCAGATCAACATCTCGGAGGGATTTTCTGAAAAAGGATATGGGTTGTTCATGACATTCTTCATTTTTTTGTAGCATTACTGCAACAAAGGTTTCCTCAGAACCGAAAGAGAAGATAAAGAACTCTTTGGCATAGTCAGGGCTGACCAATACATGGGCTTCAACCAAAACCTGTTTTATCTTTTGGAATGTTGATTTTTCCTCCAATGAACACCTAATAACAACATCTTTCTTCAGCATGTTGGTGATAGGCCTTATGATTTTAGCAAATTTTGTCACAAAGCACCTTAAGAAATTTATTCTTCCTATAAAAGACTAAATAGACTTCTTATTTATGGGGATTTCAATTTCTTGAATGACATCAACTCTCATAGGGTTTATTTTTATTCCTCCTACTGATATGATGTGGCCTAATAGATTAACTTATGGCATCAAAAATTTGGACATCCTAGGATTCAAAGAGATCCCATACCTTCTTTATTTTCGGAAAATCTGCTCAAGGTGTTGTAAATGTTCATCATTTGATTTGGAGAAAATGGTGATGTCATCCAAATATATAACCATAAATTTGTATTTTTGCCCCATGAAGTCTATGTCCATAGCCCTCTGAAAGGTGTCCCTTGCGTTCATCATCCCGAAAGGAATTTTTTCGTACATGAATTTCCCCCATGAGGTGGTGAATGCTATTTTTTTTTTGCCTTCTTCACACATTGCTATCTAGTTATAACCAATGTATCCATCCAATAAGGAAATACTGTGGGCACCTACTACCCTTTTCAAAATATGGTCCATCTTGGGCAGGGGGAATTTCTCATTTAGAGAACACTTGTTGAGATTTTGGAAATCAACACACAAGCGTATTTCTCCACTCTTTTTCCTCACAGATATCAAGTTAACCATCCAATCTGAGTACCGCAAGGGCACAATAATTATGGCATCAAGCATTCGTTTTAGCTCTTTTTCAATAATGGACATCAACATTGGATTAAATTTCCTAATATTTTTTCTGAATGGATTAGAACCAGCCTTCAAAGGGATCTTGTGCTAGATGATGTCAATGTCAAATGTCTTCAAATCCTCATATGACCATGAAAAAATATATATATATATATATAAAATCATGAGGCTGACATACCTGTCTTTTTTTTTTCTGGAGCTAGTGCCTTGGACAATTTGAATATTTTGGGATTTTCAGCAGTCCCGATGTTGTAGTCCATTACTTCCTCTTCTTTTATTTTTGATGGTATCTTCTCTGGAGACATAACTATCAAATAGCCTTTCCAATGGCACTATACCCATAGGGATGCGATTTTTTTTAAGTTCCACAATGTTGTGGCCAACCACTTTGTTCAACAGTTGAGATGCTTGTTGATTTTCCAATTCATCATCTTCATCCTATTGATTTGTTGAGATACTGGAGAATTCTTCAATGGTCTTTAGAAATATTTGTAGCTCCAAGTCATCATTGAAGACTTGCTAGTGCTTTATGTTGTTTGGTATGGTTGTCCTATATCTGAATTCCACTTGATACTTAATATTTGGACCAATGGGAGGTATGAAGGTACTAGAAGCCAAGGCCAAAGAATCTTCCTTTTGATTTTCCTCTCTAGGAATGAAGGAAATGTTAAATTCCAAAAAAAAATTTTCAACCAGGTCCTGTTAGCACTCAAAATGTACTATTAAATTTTTAATAGATTTATTCATTTTGTGCTAGATTTGCCCATTTCTAGGTCTTTTGATTGTTGTCATTACCCCTCAAATCTTCTGTCAAGCCCTAAAAAAACTCTCATTTATTTCTTTTTCTCATAACTTCTATGACTGTTGGCTTATGATTTGCATGTCAATAAAACACATTCTTTAATCAGTTTTCATATACCTTCATTCAATTTTTGGGTTTCTCATATCTTTTAATCAAAATAATATAAATATTAATTTATATTATTTTTTCTTTTTGTCCAAAAGTGATGTGTGCATTTAAGAGTTTTATTCCTAAACTATCGTTACTATCCTAAACCTAAACTATATCACACCAATATCCTTCATATCTACTTGATTATTTATAGTAAAGCTTCAGGCTCAAACTACAATTTCAAATCCATAAATCAAGTTCATTGACTTAATTATTTTAGATGCCTATACAAAGTCTATATGCCAAACTTCATAACTCAATTCATACTATGATCAAGCCACAAGTTATGCCAAATTTCAAGTTATTTAAGCCAAGTGCCAGCTTTGCAAAATCTAGGGCCATGTTTCACCAACATGCCAAGAAGACAACGAGTTGTTTTAAATCAATATCTACAGGTGTCGATGGTAAAAGTCATATGGTAAATATCAAGTTTGAAAGGCCAGCTGCCAGATCTTATTAAGGTAAGAATGTTGTGGTTTTCTCTCATAAATTTTTCCAGTGCAGAGAACGCTTAAACGCTAAGTCATATAAAGAAGATCAACAACTGTAGAGTCAACACTAAATATGCATACTAAAGGCTCAGTGGAGAGAATCTCTATTGAGAAAAACATAAATGATGAGGTTGAATCAATCCATGGTTTTCCATGAATGTCATAGTTGTTGTGTTGTATAGACCATGCTTTGATGATAGTGTAAGAAATATGCAAAGAGAATATAACCCAGGTTTGTTTGGAGATTCAAAATGGTGATTTAGGCACAATAGTGTGTGATTGAACGTTTTGAGAAAGAAACTGCTAAAATGAACAAGAGGTCATTCAAGTATGCATGGGTGCTTGATAAACTCAAGGTTGAACGTGAACGTGGTATCACAATTGATATTTCTTTGTGGAATTTTGAGATAACAAGATACTACTGTACAGTGATTGATTCCCCTGTCCATCATGATTTCATTAAGAGCATGATTATTGGGACCTCTCAGGTTGATTGCACAGTTTTGATCATTGATTCTACGACTGGAGGTTTTGAGGCTGGTATCTCCAAGGACGATTAGACTAGAGAGAATTCCCTATTGGTCTTCACCTTAGGAGTGAAGAAAATGATTTGTCATTGTAACAAGATGCATGCCACCACTCCCAAGTACTCAAAGTCCCGTTATGAAGAAATTGTCAAAGAAGTGTCTTCTTATTTGAAGAGGGTTGGATACAATCTCGATAAGTTTCCTTTTGTACCTATCTCTGGTTTTGAGACTTGTCCATATGTGCAACAGGCATTTGTTTGCAGAGGAGGTCATCAAGTTGAGAGAGTAGCTATATTTTACAAGGAAGGAAAATCTCATTTAACTATAAGAAAATCATAACACTTGTTGATAATAAAGAGTTTTCATTGGCACAGGAAGCGTATTTACAACTAGTTAGCCATTGAAAAGTAGAATTTTCAATGGCTAACTAGCAAATTTCAAGGCAGAAGAGCTGGTGAAACCGCAGAGAAGGGAAGAGTGGTATTCTTTTTGTACAGATCTCAATTTGATCTTTTCAAAGTGAAAAAGGATGGTTTCTAAGTTAAGAATATAATTAAAGAGATTTGTTTTAGTGTTCTATTCTAGTTTTTGAGACATATGTTGAGACAAGAAGATAAAGGAATTTTACTATTTTCGGTCAAATATATTATAAGCTGTTAAAAGGAAATCTCCAGAATGAGAAGATTAGCTTCAGGATGTCAATTGAAGATTCTAGAAGGCATAGTCATCATCTAGCATACGGGAGCAGCTATCAAAGACATAGTATTAGGATATGGTTTGACTTCCCTTTTTAAAGGATATGTTCCTATTAGTTTGCAATTAGTTTTATGATTATACTATTTTTAGTATTCTCGATCCCTCTTAATAGGATCTCCAACTGTTATGTAAAGACTATAAAGCCTATGCTCTCTAAGAGCAATGGGGGGTTCGATTTTGGATATAGGAACTATATTATTTTGTAACAGACTTTTCATATGTACAGATCACAATTTTCTCTCTCTATTGATATCAGATTTCCATCCTTTCTTCTGTACTTTATTTCAAGCTTGTTTTAACTGCTAAATGACTATCATCTCATTAGTCAGTTCATAGGTTTGACTTAATTGTATTCTTCAGTATATTATTTGACCCATCACATCTATGGTTTTGGTTAATAAGTATAGATTGCTTCACTCATTTTAAATCTATTATCTAATTATTGATCCTTGAGAGAATTGGTTCATTTGATTATTCATTTTGACTGTCTGGAGGCCATACTGTAGTTGAGTTATCACATTGATCCACACACACAAAAACACAAAAACAAGTTTACTTTAAGTTACCAAGCATCTTTGACCTACAACCTCAAAGAGTTTCTTGGAGTGATAACATGTCCCACACCTCATTCATGTATTGTTTGAGCCTCTATTTCTTATCTAGATAGATTTTTTTGACTTGATTGATAATTAACTCAGAATCGCCCAAAACTACCAAGCTATCAATGGCCATGTCTTTGGCATCCCTCAATCCTAGCACTAGAGCTTCATACTCATCTATATTGTTAGTAGTCTCAAATTCCATCTTATAAGGGAGCGTTATTACCTCATGTGCAGGGAAAATTAGGACTGTGCCATCCCCAAAACCTTCCTTTTATGAAGAGCCATCGAAATACATCTTCCATACTTCATTCTTTTGATCTATCAATGACTGATTTCTGCATTTGTTGACTGTTATTTCTTCTTCATCATCATTTAAATGGAAAAAATATGACCTGATCTCATCCTCAACAACATAAACTATATGGTTTCTTGGGTTCTAATGGTCACTTACGATATATGAAAATCTTACCTCCATGTATAGCCTCCTATGTTCTCCTCCAAAAATAGGGATAGTATCATATTTGAGGTCAATTTGTAATTATCATCCAACCTTCTTGGCCCACATCCTAGACAAGAGCATACCAAACTTGCAGGGAATGTCAACCACAACGATGTCCATCACTACACTCTTCATGGGTAACTTTTCCAAAGAAACCACTAGATCTTATATTAATCCCAAACATTTGACTTTTTTAGAATCAAAGGAGTAAAGGTCTTGGTAGGGCTTGGTGATCTCCATACCTATTTCATCCATTACAACCTTAGGTGTGACATTATGTGAGGCACCTGATTCCATGAGATAGTTATGTAAGATCTTTTCATGGACATTTAAAGATATGTAGAAATGTGGAGAAGCATAAAATCCATCCTCAATGTGTGGATCCATAGTAATGGATGGGTTTTCATCCTATAGACTAATTACATCAGAAGTTACAACATAAATAGGTGGTTGTAGAACCTTCATAATATATTTTTTGAAAGGCTCATTTTTCAACAATTCTGTCAAAGGTACATGGATCTTGATCTTTCTCAACTCATGCTATAGGATGAAATATGTGTGTGTATTTTCAACTTCCTTTACTTCATGGAAAACAGGTTTAGATGGGGGAGGTTGGTGATATTTAGTCAGTGCACCCTTGCTTGGATTTGGCTTGGGAGGAAGCTCATGTTTCTTGTTCTGATCGGAGGTGGTGGCTTTGGGAGTGCCTATTTTAGGCCTCAAATCATACTTCCTTTAGGGCTAGCCTTGAATAACTCCCTCTTCCCCCACCTCGATATCAAACTTATTTGACAGTTGTGCTACCTCATAATCTTGTTGTGTTAAGTGAATAGTATACAAATCAGTTTCATTGAAAAGTACAACAACATCATCCACAACATCACTATCTACATCCATTTCCTCAATCAGATTGTTTTGGAAAGGAGATACTACTCTTTGATCATCATCATTCCTTCTTTCTCTCTGCATTATCTAAGGGACATCATTCATCCTCCTAAACTGGTTTGGATTTCTATTCCCAACCCCTTGAAAAGATCTGTTTGGTTGCTTAGATTCCCATTTCGGCTTAGTTATTTCATATGTCAAATCCTTCAAAGTTTTTGTCATCTCATCAAGTTTAGGATCAGATGTGGATGGGTTATAGGAGGCAGGGGAATCCTCCCTCTGTTTCTTCTTTTCTTTATCAGATCTAGTCTTTAACCTGTCTGATGCTAGGATGTTGGACTCAACCTCAATGGATGCTTCTTGCATGGAAAACAAGGTGGTGGATCTTCTCTCCCTCAACAAAAGGGATAATTCTTAATCAAATTCATTGGCATAAATTATCTTTGACAAGGCTTATGTTGGTTTGATATCATCTTGGATTCTGCCATACATCTTATTGAATCTCTTCGTGAAGTCTGGAATAGATTCACCATTCTTTCTCTTAAGGGCCACAAACTCAGTGATGGAATACAAATAATCTCTTCTATCTCCCAATTAATTTATGAAATCTTCATCTAACACATCAATATCTATAATGGAGGCTAGATGGAAATCCTGAAACCATTTCCTTACCTCCCCATCTAGGCTCTGTACAAACAACCTCATCCACACATCCGTATAGTCAATGTTGAAGTTTTCTGCAAAGATGTAGAAGGATACTATATGTTCCTCAGTTGTGACATCCCCTTCTCCATTATATATTGGAAATTATTTCATATAATCTATGGTTGGGAGTGCATGTAATCCTACAGGAAAAACTATAGGTTCATATCTAGCAGCAATTACGACATCCATCCCATTAACAACCATTTCTTAGGCAATAGGAATCTGAGGTTTGATTGGAGATACAGGGGTGGATGATGGACTGGATGATGAAGTAGAGGTATGGGTTAAAGGTATCTGAGATTCCTTGGAAATGTGATTCTCAGGGATAGAAAATTCAATCTACTTATGATAGTGGAGAAAGGTGGACTCTTTAGGTGCAACTTTATCCTTGAGGAATGAGGTATATCTTTGAGCTAAGGTGGATTTTCTTAGTTGTCTTTCTGGATCGGAGACTACTACGTCCTTCTCAGGGATAGGGTGGCCCTTAGTGGATTTGATGTGATCATATTTGGATCTCATGAGCCCTTTTCTAAGAGCCAATATTTATTTTGTGAAGTTTACTCAGTGGAATCACCAAGTGAAAGGTGGAAGTATGAATGTGTCTGATATTTTTTCACCATCAAAGATCATGTATGATCGTTTTTATTCTCCCATGGAAAGATATCTCATTACTCCATTCCCTAACAACAACACCAGAATATGTTGGTCCTAAATTCGACACCTGACTGCTAAAGGGTAGAGCCATGCCAACTCAAGTTTTTGAATGGTTGGTTTTTTTATTATTTGTTTTTGTTAGTGATTTGGAAGGTTGGTTTACCAATATAGAAACATGGTTGGGTTTGTAAAATGATATGGATTAGGTTCCTCCTTGGTTGGTGGCACACAAATGACAAACAAGTGAGATAATAGAGGAAATAACAAAGGGAAACAATAAACAATTCAATGAATTATATGTTGTAATAAGTTTAAGTATAAAGATATTATTTCAAGGCATTAAACAAGTATCCAAACACAATTAGTCCCATGGGTTGGAATACAAACAGATCTTCAGTAAAGATGAGTTATACAATAGATGAAAGGAAAATGAAATGTACTTTGCACACATCAATAACTCCATTCAATATAGGAGAAAAACACATCTAGATTTGGAATAAAACACACCGTCATCAAGAGTATATTCACCATGTAGGGATATGTAATCCATTCATAGAACAAGCTCAACCAGTTTGATGTATTGATATTCTTCCCAAAACATTGAACCCCAAAACATACAAAAATTGCATATTTATCAAAGTTGTAGAGGCTCTCATCCATATGGAACTAAGGCTTAACTCTACACTATCAGTTGGACAACAACTCATTGAATTAACTAAATACTATTGGAGTAAATTAATGTATACTTCAGACTAGACTTAACAAAAGAAGTGGTTCATATCAAACACAAATGACCACTTATTATGCCTTAATCTAAAGATTCTTGAACTTAAATGACTAATACTGCTACTAGTGATAAAATTAAATTGATGCATTTGTTGAAGTGAATTGATATTTGAAAAAAACTGACTAGGACTGACAAAACTGAGTTATGTATTGAGCACTCGTATCCATGCACATTTTTGGAGGCCAATTGAGAGATAATTGGATATGTTTGAAGATCCTTTGTGTACTCCTTCAAATTATCTCATTTAGAAAGCATAAAGACTTCCGGTGCTTCTTCTGGAGTCTTTGATACTTCTTTTGTAGTCTAGAGTACACTTTCTCCAATTTTTGGTTGTGGTGTTGCAAGTTCTGGACTTGAAGCTTTAGTTTATGCACTTGTTGGCTATCATCGACCCTCTTTGTTTTGACCTCAACCTGCATCTTCTTCTTTTCTTTCTTTGTTCTAGACTTGTTGTGGTCATCTAGTGCTCTGCTTCTTGTTCTCATATTATGATTGTGTATAACCTGAGGTTCTTTCCCTTTTGTTCCTTTAGTGTACCCCTACACTCCCATAGTGCCATGTTTAATATCTAGTTTAATGTATTGTAAATTGTGGCAAGGATCCCCTACATGTGGTGAGGTAACAATAGGATATTTCTCAGGATCAAGTCCATAATCCTATATTCATTGTTGATTGGATTCTATAGGTTACTCATTTTTCAATGTCACTAATGGTGTTTCTGTAGCCTCATCCTCGCTAGACTTTGATTTCTCTTTTTTCAGTGCCATTCCCTTCAAAACATTGACTACCATTTCTTTCATGCTGGAAAATTCAATACTGTCATCATCCTCAATTACAATTGGTCAGGGGTCTTCTAATGTTGGTTTGAATAGAGCCTTGGAGTTCACCCTTAATTGATTTGTAATTCTAGATTTCTTGTTTCTCTTGCTTGGACCTGTTGGCAGCCAACCCACATTTTTTCTCGATTACTCTCAAAAGCTGCCTACACCCCTTGCGGTATCTTGACAAATCTTTGTCGCATTGTGCTAATGGACATGTGTCTCGTTTTTTCAACCATTACCATTCGATTTCGACTCAGTTTTCACAATTGCAAATGTGAAAACACCTATTTCGTTGATTATACTGTCGTCGTCTTTTTGATTTGTTGGTTGATACTTGATCACTGGTTTATCGTATGATTGATAAAGGTTTTA